>JAJTUV010001036.1:600000-1177841 GCA_021653895.1 Mastomys natalensis
GATTTGGAGACCACACTCATGAGAATTCTGTAATGAGAGACCAACTCCATTTTCTAATCTCTTATTTATGGGTTTCCCTTACCATAAATGAAAACAAGGAATATTATGATACCTACAGAGGACAATATTTTGTGCAAATACATGGAAATTCTTAAAGACCATTAGCAGAGTCCCCTTTGTTCTTTAATAGATACTTAGATATATCAGTGGTATATTTCACTAGGCAATGCCACCATTTGTTGACTCACTGGAGGATGTGAGCTAACAGTGAAAGAAACTGAGGTAGTAGCATGTATGTTTGGGTTGACCTAGACAAATGTGCCAATCATAGTGGTTAGATGGGCCATAAAGAAACTAAATTACAGAGAGTAACAACAGAGCATCTAGAAGAAAAACTTCCAGAAAGTGAAATGATATGTAGAATTAGCTCAACATATCATAGCTAGTCTTAGATTGGAGAAGAGTGAAGTATCAGAGACCATAGACCACTATCTTGAGATTGGAAGTAAGTGTCAAATTTTATAGCATTCAACTCAAGAACGCAAGTGACTAAAGAGAGTTGGAGAGCACATAGGTTTCCATTTCTTATTTACTTCAAAAGTGCTATCCCCTGTGGTCAGGAGAGCTTTTACAAAATAGCCAAAATTCTTTCTATGTAGCCAGAATCCAGGAAGAGACTCATGCATGCATGTTTAAGTCCTCCAAGACTGAAGAAAGATACCTGGAAGGACATAGCTTAGGGACAGAAGCTGTCCATTGGAAATACTGTAAAAATAGAGAATATGAATCTATTATTTGGACATACAAATTGATGAAGCACAGCATTTTCAGCCACAAAAAGAATTTATGATAGATTGACATATAGATCATCAGAGTGTCAGTGTGTTCTGTAGCATGCTTGTTCTGATGAGGCTGGGGCTGGGGCAGATACAACCATACTAAATTATGCAGAACAGAAAGGACAATTTTTCAGCAGCCTAGGGAAAGCATAAAGGTCTGATCTGGGCAAATTTGAGGCTGCTTGAGAAGGATGAAGGAGGCAGCAGGAACACATTGACTAACAGAACAGTTAATAGAGGAAAAGATTAGAGCTTGTTTGGTTGATTATTGCACCTTAGTAAGAGGAAAGCAAAACTGACTTAAAATTTCAGTTACAAAAGTTTAATATACAAGATATCA
Source organism: Mastomys natalensis (assembly GCA_021653895.1). Lineage (NCBI taxonomy): Eukaryota > Metazoa > Chordata > Mammalia > Rodentia > Muridae > Mastomys > Mastomys natalensis. The sequence goes on from JAJTUV010001036.1 coordinate 601,180, forward strand.
CAGCCAGACTTTAGAGTCAGTTGGATTTGATCCTGTGTGAGCCAATTATCAGGGAAGGACTTTGAATACAATTGAGTTTACTGGAGTTATTTCTAAATTGCAAAAAGGTGAGACTAATGTGTATATTTTAGGGTTAGGTCTAGGAGTAAGAGACACATTGTGTTTAATACAGTTTAAGGTCATTGAGAACCGATAAATACATGAAAAAATTCAGAGATTTCAAGTAAAAAAAAAAAAAACTACACTACTTTGTGATACATAATGGTGGCCCCTTAGGGATAAAATTGTACAGTGATTCCTGGACAATGGCAGAATTGGTCAAATTTGACTCTGGACTCATCTGTTATTAGCATTGAATTATTTGTCATCTTAATGTTTGAAAAGATATAAGTGTAATGTATACTTAAGCTCTATATACCTGTGGCTTTTTTCAAATATAGAGTTAAAGCATATTTATAAATTAAATATAATTAGAGCCATAAAAATAAGGAAAGTCAAGTTATAAATATGAAGAAACATTCCAAATGATGGCAAAATTGTTATCAACAGCATTAGATTTGGTAGTAAACTGTTTTGACTACATATTTGTGTCTATATTTATTCTTTATTTTGGGCAAACTAGCACATACTTAACAACTGAGTTATACGTAGACGTTTTTCATTCTTCTTAATATTAATAATCCCAACTAGTTGCCCGACTCAGGGAAATATATTCACACTGTAACATGCTCTGCCAATGAAAATAAGCTAAATACCCGTGTGTTGTTTGCTTTTCTTGTTCCTGTAACAAAATACCTGACAAAGCAGCTTAAAAGAAATAAGGTTTACTTCTGCTTAGAGTTTCAAAGATTTCAGTTTGTCATAGTAGGGAAGACAATGCTGAACAGTTTTCTCTATGATGTGGAGAACATGAAACAATAGCTTACTTACTTGGTGGGAACAAGGCTGCAGTCACAGGCTATAACAGGCTCAAGAACCACACTGTCAGACTATTGATACTAGCCATCTCATGGCTCAGTACCAGTTTTCACTATTAATTGCTCTTGCATTGTTACAACCAATACAGCCAACATCCAAGGGAACAAGAATTGCATCTGCACACAATTTCAGGAAGGTTTCAGTATGTCAAAGCGCAAGGAAGGCAAAGCAGAGTGGCTCCATCCAAGGAGCAGGAACACCCAGTGGTTTATTCATGTGGTGGCAGGGAGGAACATGAAACTAGACTGAAAGAAGGCCTGGCTTGTCATCTTCAAAGACTCTTCTCCAGAGACTTGCTTCTACTAGCTAGGTCCCCCCTCCTAATGGCTCCATAATGTCTAAAATACTCCCAACATTGACAGTTGAGTCAAGAAAGCCATTAATCATCTTGAGTCTTGAAGTCTCTATTGCCTCTCAAGCATTAAAAATGTGAGTCTATGGAATATACTTTAGAGTCAAACCATAACAAACTACTTTCAACATACTAAATTGAACTGTTTTCAACTACTAAAAAATAATTAATAGTTATAAAAGTATTTTGTTCATTAAAGATAAGGTTAAAATTGTGGTGACATTAGTCTTTATATTTTATCTACTCATTCCTGGGATGAGAAAGAATCAGAAATTATAGTTAACTATAATTGCTAATTAAATAATACATAGGAACAATAAAATTTGAAAAAGTCTACATTCAATATAAGTAAATTATTTATATCTGATTTTTAAGAATGTTATTGGGCTTGTACTTTTGCTGGCCATATGATGGGTAAATTCCTCTTCTCTGTTCTAACTGCTGCAAACCTTCTTTTATGCATTATGCTAAGATGTTGTTTGGACTTTTTGACAAGTACATAATTACAAACTTAAATGCAAATGTCGTCCATGAAATCATTTCTTAGTTCTCATTTTAGGATTATTCTCCAGAAAAATCTTATGTGATGAGTAGAAATTTCAGTCTACACAACTATAATTTTGGTTAATTTGAGGTTCCACAATGGCTTAGTTTACTTTCTGTTGCTATAACATAACACGTAAAACTGGCAAAATTATAAAGAAAAGGGTTTCTTCTAGCTGAAAGTTCTTGAGGAAGTCCATGATTGGACAGCTATAATGAACAAACACCTTATAGTACTTTCTTATGGCAGAAAAGTACAGAAATAAGCGGGGCTTATGCAGAAATAACAAACCACAGGGATCTCACTTGCTTTATGAACCTCTGGTCTCATAAGAAAGCCATTAATCATCTTGAGTCTTGAAGTCTCTATTGCCTCTCAACACCAATGTGTTGTGAATAAAATAGGTCTCAGATAGGCAAACAATATTCAAACTATAGCACTGAGGGTTTAGCCAGATTCCTTGTTTTGGGTCAGAGACCTCGTGTCTGTCTTAGATATTGTCTCTTGGGGTAATCATCCAGACCGTACCCTGCTGAGATGCCTCGTTTTTAATTGTTGCTTTACTGGGTTTTCTAAGCTGTATCCTAAGCTGCAGTCTGAAGACCCCCCAGGCTTCCAAGCTTTCAGAACTGTCAATGTCTTTGTCACACAAGAGATGTTGAGTTGCCTCTACATTAATCTGTCTCCAGAAGCTTTGCTTGGGTCTGGCACATAGATCATTGTGCTCCGCCATTGCCAAAACATGGTGTGAAGAACACTGTGAGAGTGTGTCAGGCTATATGCTCAGACATAACATGCAAACATTTTGTCTGTTCCTAAAGTATGGCAGATGTGACAAATCCTTAAAACTTGCCACTCCTCTGAAATTTTCTCAGGGATTGGGACACAAGATCTTTCTCTTCCTTCTCCTGGTATCTCATGGGTTCCATCTTTTTTTCCTGAGTCTTACCATGGAGAAAGCACTAGATTGCAACTGTCATTTTTAAGGGACTATAAATATGTAACGTGTTTTTGTTCCCATATAATTTTCTCCCACAGATCTTGTTAAGGAATTAAAATTTTTTAATTAGTTTAGGTAAATTGGCATAAGGGAGTATATATATTCATGTTTTGCTTTCTCTTTTCCTATCGGTCAGGTGGTGACCATATCTCTGTGTTGTATTTCCAGACCCATATGGCTGTTCCACTGACCACTGATGCAGAGCTATTGATTGAAAGTTTCCATCCCCTACTTCTTAGTGCTATTTGTGGGACCAACCAAACTGCAGATAATGGAATGACTCTCTAATGCTAACTTTTTTCTTTCCTTGTCCAGTCTATCCTTCCTTCACCCACTAAAGATTATTTTTCACAAAAGGGCAAAGAGAGATATATGAGTAAAGAGGTATATGGAAGGCCTTGAAGAAAGAAAGAAAAGGCTGCAATGTGGGGAGTGTGTTCAGTAATGGTCAGGCAGAATGAGACAGAAAGAAACTTATCAAAACAAAAAAGTCTTAAGTGTACTCATGAAATCTGTTGATCAATATGGGTAGTAAGTAGATAATTGAGTTTTGTTAGAAATTATAGGAATTTTGTTAGTTAACATCTAGAGTCAAATAATTAGGCAACAATAGAGTCATATTAGAAGCTCAGGCATTGAAGACAGAACCTTAGTCAAGGAGGTCAGAGCACATGCAAAAGGCAAGGATGTACTTATCAGGATGTACTACTCAAGATGTAATTTAAGTTCCTGGTATCCCTGCACATGGACTCTCTGGATGTCAAGGGGCCAGTGTTGTTGGAAAGCCAGGATTTGGATTTAAAAGTCTCTTTCTATGCCTTCCACCTGATGGTATATTCTACACTCCCCAGGAGCTTGCCAAGTGACTGAAGATAATGGTTGTGCCTCTCACTAGTTTGCTGTCAGGTAATATTATACTCCAAAGCATCCTTAGTGACCTCATATTGGAGAAAGCCTTTGCTCCAGGGAGACTGGGCTGAAGAATCCATGGTCTGAGCACTGGGTTTGAAGTTTTATTGCTTCTACAGCTTCTCAGCAGACAGAAATAGAAAGAACATAAACATACCCAAACATATATAAACATACTTCTATATTTCCAAGTTCTAATCCACAGTACCCTTAATGCTTAGGCTTGTACAATGTTGTTAAATTCCTTTTTCAACACAAAGGAATCTGTTTCCATAGTCCTCAGAAAATTTATGTACTCAGCTCTACAGTGAGTCATTTCAGAACTGCTAACTCAAGCTATTGAAAAAAGACAAAACAAAAGGAAAACAATCAAAAGAACTGTTTAATACATTTTTCAGACTAAAGTTACCCAAAGAAACATCCATAAGTGAATTTGTGTTAAATTAATGATAAAAATTTTTTTTAATTCTATTTTTTCCATTGAGAAAGCCATTACAGTGTATTTTGGTTATCTGTCCTTCCCTCCTTTTCCTAGACACCTAACACATCCCCACACATACTCTAAGCTTTTATTTTTGGTTGTTTTTATTTTTAAATAGCCAAACTGGTTCTAATTAGTGTCTGTACTAACATCCACTGGAGCACAGATAACCTTGATGTTACTTCTTGGCCTTAATAATTGTACTATGCCTACGTCAGATGTGACCTAGCTCATACGTGTAATCCTAGCACTGGGGAGACTGAGGCTAAAAGATCACCATCAGTGTAAAGTGTCCCTGGGCTATATAGTTCTATGCTTGTGTAGGTGACAGACAGATGCTGTCTTAAAACAACAAAAACAAAGGTCTAAACTTGTAAACATTAAAGGAAGTAAAGTAGGCAATATAAAACAGACAGACAAACAAACCAAACCAAAGAAAACAACCAAAACCATCAAACAAAAAGTATGTAATTATTTCTATGTGACTACATGATTAGTTCATTCTGTTGAACTCCATAGAAGTTGAAGTTTTATCAATTTAACATGAACATCTTTTGTAATTTTCTGTTTTTCCTTGAATCACATTATTATTAAATGGTTATTGTCTTATGTATGTATGTATGTATGTATGTATGTATGTATGTGTTTATTTATTTATACAAACTTCAATAACTTGTTCTATCATTTTATTTTATATACCTATTGAAAATAGAGAGAAGCCAGATGGCTTCATTATGTTATAAAACTTATTTTCATTTTCTTCTTTTCACTGTGTAATTTCAGATACTGTAACTTTTTAAAGGCAGTATTATGCATTCTGCTAATTTGTGAAGCATCTGCTGTTAATAATTCAAAGTAAATACCCTTGAGGTAGTGCATTCTAGAAAGAGGGGACAGGATTCTTCTGAGCATATAAAGGATTCCCAGCCTTGGCTGTTTCCTCATCATTTAAAAGCATCTGCCTTGTTTTCTTCCTTATAGCTTCTTGGTTTGCAAGTAGATTAGGACCTTGTCACCAGTATTCTGTTAAGGTGACATATAATTCTTTCAGACCTGAAAACATGTTTTAGAACATATGGTAGCAGAACAAAAGTAACATTTCAGAGAAATGTAATAAAACACATCTGATTGCAGTCAGCCATGGGGAATACTAATATTTCTTTACAATGTATATTTTCTTTTTCCAGATGCAACAATAACAAGACCATGCTAAAGCCTTTAAATTAATTCACTGTTACTCTTCTCTCAGAGGAACTATGATTTCATTCAACAGAAAGACAGGTTCATTTTAGATTTCTACCCTAAAACACACTCAATTATGAATGCTTAACATAACAGTTCCACTTTTAATATAAAGAAAGGCGGGGATAAATGGGATGGTAGAACTGACTTGAGTCTAACTCAAGAGTCATAAACAATCAAGTTCACATGCAGAACTCAAAGAGACAGGCATGTGGCTTCTATAGTCTGCTCTGAAAAGATAGTTGGTAGCACAGGAGGCATTTGGCTTTTAGGCAGAATAATGTAAACTGAAACTTTGTTGTTTGTTTGATCGTTTTTGGTGTATATCACATTGGATGTCTTTTATTGAAGTAATTTTGGTAATTTGGCTCTTTTTAGTCATGGCATATTTAAGACAGCTTTATATCCGCATCTGCTGTCATCATTTACAAACAACTAAGGGTCTGGGAGCCAAAGTCAGCAGGTGAGGTGCTAGAGATTACTGGGGTCTTGCTTTGGACAGATAATTGCTGATATTAGCTCATATAGTAGTGGCATCCCTGAGACTTGTTTGCAATCTGTTTGATTCTCTCATGATTTATACTTAAGCAATTAGTATCCTAGGCTACATATGCACATTCCCTCTCAGTTGAACTAAATCACAGTCCTCAAATATGTTCATCGTTTAAGCTTACCAGTGAGCACTAGACTTTCATTGATCTCAAATAATTTATATTCTATTAAATTTCTTTAACAGTTTTGGACACAGATATAGTTGGTGTGGGGCAAGGAAGGGAGACAACTTACTCACTGCTGATGGGAGTGCGAACTGGTTGCAGCTACTATGGAAATTACTGTGGAGTTCCTCAAAAGACTAAATATAGAACTCTCATCTGACTCAGATAAACCACCATGGGCATACAGTCAAAGGACTCCACATTCTACCAAAGAGATGCTTGCTCCACCATGTTCATTGCTGGTCTACACACAATAGCGAGGTAATGGAATCATTCTAGATATCCATCAGTGGTTGAATTGATAATGAAAGTGTGGAACATATACTCAATGGAATTTCATTCAGCTGTAAATAAAGACAAAATTATGAAAACTGTCACTAAATGGATAAAACTGGAAGAAAAATTATACTCAGCCAGGTGTCCATGCTCAGAAAGACAAGCATTGTATCTTTTCTCTCACGTGTAGTCCTAGATTTGAATCTTTAGATTTTTGTATTTAATTCGGAATACTTGTAGAAGCAAGAAACTAGAAAAGGTCATCAGAGTCAGGACATGGCTCAAGGAAGTGAAGGTAGCACAGCAAAGGTGACATGATAACAAAGAGGGCAGATAAGGGGCATGTTTAAGCAGGGATGAGAATGGGTGATGGGGAAAGTGTGGAGAGGAAAGAGAAAGAAGGCTTATTGAAACAAATCACTCATAAGAAGTGATACAGCCAACCATTGGACTGAGCATGGGGTCCCCAATGGAGGAGTTAGAGAAAGGACTGAAGGAGCTGAAGGGTTTTGCAACACCATAAGAAGAACAACAATATCAACCAACCAGATCCCTAGAGCTCTCAGGGACTAAACTACCAACCAAAGAGTACACATGGAGGGACCCAAGGCTCCAGCTGCATATGTAGCAGAGGATGACCCTGTCGGGCATCAATGGGAAAAAAGACCCTCGGTCCTGTGAAGGCTCAATGCTCCAATGTAGGGGAATGCTGGGGCAGTGAGGCAGGAGTGGTGGGGGAGTACCCTCAGAAAAGTAGGGAGAGGGAGGCTGGGATGGGGGTTTCCAGAGGGGGAACTGGGAAAGGGGATAATATTTGAAATGTAAATAAAGAAAGGAAAAAAAAAGAAAAACCACAATAATAATAAGTTGGATATATATATATATATCTCAACATACACATATACACACACATATATATTTTAAAAAGTGATACGGAAACCTATTAATTTGTAATCCTGCCAGAAGGAATGAACTGGGACTCTGATTGCCTGCATGGCTTGAGAGTGCTATACCTAATGACCTTGGATTAGTAAACAAAGCCATGAGTGGCAGGAGTAGGTTACTCCCTTAGGTGTTATAGGCAGAGATACTCCCAGCGGCCCCTAAACAATTCCTGTCATTTTTCTTGGTTTCTTTCCAAGAAATAAGACCCTATTACTGAAGTAATAATGTAGGTGGGGTAGAAAATATATAGGAATCCAACTGGAATTGAGCAGGAAGCTTCCTCTCTGCTACCCAGCCTTTATAGTACCAGAAATTGTATCACAAATTGTCAGGAGAGAAATGATATCCATGGCATTACCCAGTTGTAAGGTATATGAACCTGTAACACCAACCTGCCAGGCTAGATAGTCTCACTGCAGTAGGGGCCTGGTTGTTATGGAGGCAACCATGCAGTCTCTGAATGATTTTGAGCTCTGACTCTACAGGGCGTTTCATGCCTGATACTGTGAACTCATGTCAAAACTCATGGCTGTGGGGGACTTAGGCTCCAGAGGGGAACTTACTACTGTTGTCTGGGGTTAATGTTTAGTACCTAGTTACCTCCCAGATACGTAAACCTCTAGAAATGCTACCCTCAGTCTTAATCACAGACATTTCTTTGCATAATTAATGGTAGGAAATACACATATTAATCACTGCTCAAGGTATTGAGAGTAAGTGATGGCTGTGTGTTCATCTTTAAACAAATAGTTTTACTCAAACTGTTTTTAAGTAATAACATTGGTCAAGAAAAAAATTATTAGCTTGTAAAGAATATGGTAGTGGACATCTGTAATTCCATGCTGGGACTTTGAGGACTATGAGTTTAAGTCTAGCCTGAGCTTAATAGTGAGATCCTGTCACACAAAAATAAGAGAAAAATATTGAATAATCTTATGCTGTTAATAGGCTTGCATTTTAGAGAAGGCAGAATGGGAGTTCCCAGAAAACTGAATGATTTCATGAGAAAGGAACTTATTTCTTATATTAAATACACTTTAGTAATAGTAAGACACTTGCAGTGACTTCATCCATATGATAGAAATATACTTACATTACTGCAAGGATTAGATAAAACTTGTCTTAACAGATTTCAAAAGAGCAGGGTCATGTACAGAGACACAAAGGCCTTCCAAGGCTTATGAAGCGCTGCTGGGAACAGCTATGGCAAAGCTCCTGCTGTCCAGCTTTCAAACTGACTGTAGCTCATGGCTACTGCCCTTTTGTGTTCAGGTTTTAGTTGGATCCAAATGGGAACGGGCTTCTCATACATCACATCTTCAGTCTTTCTAACCGATCTAACTGGATCACAGCCCTGATACTCACATTGCCATCAGAGGAGCATGCACTTTAAGCGTAACTGGACAAACAGGCATTTTATGGGGTAGGGAGTTCCAGTGTTTTAAAAAAGTCACCCAGGAAACATGTGAAACTGTAATGTGTACAATATTTCTGGGTGCGCTAACTTGTATTGAGCAGCAGCACTAGAAGGCGTCCTTCACAAGAATATTCATTTTTTTCTCCCTTAACAAACTGGTAAAGACCAGAGCAGAACATATTCTAGCAGAGATGACAGTGAGATGGAGATGTCTATTGCTCTGTCCTTGCTCTTATAGACTCCAGTCAATCCCCTTCCCATAAGAATTCTGTCAAACAACCAGATGACTTTTGTTATTCAGTGGAATAGCAGGACAGTTCAGTTGGAACACTGAAGTGACAATAGTATGTTGTTACCTGCTGGGAAATTTTGAAACTCAGGACCTACAAGGATGAATTTGGAAAAGGAATTAGGCCCTATGGTCCAGCCTTAGATGACCTCTCCAGCACATGTTAGTTATATTTCCAGAATCATACTTATGAATAGAAGAGAGGCACAAATTAGAGACACACAGCATCCTGGTGATATTCTGGTTCACATTAACAGTAGCAAGAGGATTGGACTATAGATGTACTAATCCAGAGTTTATAATTTGTTTAAAAAATTAGCTAGGTAAGGGGAGGGGATTGGTTTTTATAACCTGTATTCCATAGTGCTAGGAGCTACAAGAGGAAAGGCAGGCAATGAGGATATTTAATCCTTGAGGCCTTATCCTGAACATAGTAAAAAAAAAAAAAAAAAAATTCCTACCATTAAAACTCTATAGATATGTATCTTATGCTATCCTTTCTATATATGGGTAGGATGTTAGATCTAAAGGCTGAATATCATTTAGGGGCACAGAACTAGGAGGAGGCAGAGATAAATCATGAATCCTGGCTAGAGGCCCCTTTATCATGTCGGTCATTTCTCAAGGGTGGACAAAGATTAAACAAAACAACAATAACAAAACCAACAAGAGGGTTAATATCAACTCTAAGCAAGCGCTTCTTTTTCAGTGCCCATGCACCGCTTACAAACATAATGGCTGGATTATTCCAGGCACTTTGCTGAAGAGCCTCTTGGAAAATGGCCATGAAGAAAGAAGAAAATAAGGAGAAAGGCACTGAAGGCTTCCAAGTTGAACACCACTTATGCATTTGGCTTGTCTTCACTTCCTTTTTTTCTAATGGCTAGCATAGACACATTGTTTGCATAAGAAAATAGGGAAGTTACCGAAGAACAGAGTGCTTGCGATTTATAATGACACACACTGGCTGTGGAGAAAGAGGGCAGAGAGTGGCCAGCCAAAAGAGCAACAGAATTCAGTTTTTACTGAGTATTCTGAAGTATGCATTGCAGACGTAAGACTCTCTAAGGATTCTGCCTAATATTCAAAGGCATTTGAAGGGAGATTTGATAATGTCACGTAAAGGGAATTTAAGAAAGCAGGATCATGACAGGCATGTCCTTTGAGTGGATGGGTCTCTCTCCTCTTTTAAGTTGTGACTATTTTGCATTAAAAAAAGAAAGGAAAGATATATCTGTCAGTCTTCATATACTTTGTACAAAGGGATAGTAAAGGTGAGATTAATTTGAAGCACAAGAGTATCCAGGTCTGAGGAGCAATGGTGAACCAGAAGAAAATGGACAGAACACAATGCAATCTAAATTTAAACTTCCTTTTTCTTTTTCTCTCTGCAACAAGAGAAGCAATGTATTATTTTTGCTACTCTCTTGGATTGCCAACTGATCAGTAGAGTGATAATTAAACTTAATTATGTCGACTCTGATTTTAGTCACCACAGAGGTAGAAAACACAAGAATTAACTACATCAATTACAGGAACATATCGTCTTTTCAAAAATGTTCTCTTTTTTTCAGTGTTTGTACCAAATATTTGCTATATTCTTGTATGCAATCCAAAATATATAAAAAGACAGTTTAAATGCATCTATAAAGGAGAAATCTTGATGAGGCAGGATGTTGACGTGTTTAACTCCACAGCATGTATCCATAAGCAGTGTTATCATGCCTTTAGAATTAAAAGACTATCCAGGCCTTGTCTTCATCCAGCATAGATGTAAATATATAAAGAGAAAACGTCTGGTTTTAGCAACTCTGGATAGTTAGTAGATAAGTAGGCCTCCTGCTGTCTCAAACACTGTACTTGGTTTTAGATGGTAGCTGACTTTTTTGAAATTATAGAGATTAGAATGGGAAGTTTTGTTTGTATTGAATTATGCAAAGCAGATCAAATATATCACTGCAGCTTTTGTTAAAGAAGAAAATAGTAATTCTTGAAACTTCCAACACTAAGTTTGACCTCAGAGGATGGGGCATACAACTAGGAGGAGAGCATAAGGCTTCTGAACAGACTGAATACTTTTCAGTCTCTGACCAATGTAAGCAAGTTGTCTCCAGAGTATGTAATAGAAGCTGTGATTTGTCACGGTGCATTGCCCATGTCACTTCATCTCAGTTCTTCCTGCAGGGTCTGGGAAACTACTCTAGTGAGGGAATCCCATGTGGTCCCCTCAACCCACTCTTTTTAAACTTAGTTTCTTCTTTTGGTGACTTTAGACTGTACTTGCAGCCTTAACTGTCCAGCCCCCTTTCCCATACCACTCTTGATATAAGTAGGGACCACTTGTGACATTTACCATATGCTATTAATAGAGTCCAAGAAAGGACCATATGTTTGGAAGAGTTGGGTTTTGCTCATATATATTTATTATTTTGTTGGCAATCCACATACTGATATATTGATATGTGTATAGATGTGTCTATGGCGAATACTGAAGAGTATAGCCTGGGGCTTTCATGGTAAATGAACTAGGAAATTGGAAACCACTGGCTTAGACCTGAAATTATGCACCAGGAATTCACAGAGAGTAATGTCCCTTGATAGTTCCTTCATGTATATTTGCTTATAACATAGCAATAATCATCCAAAGTATCTCTTCCTCTTGTTTGCAAATGCTGTGATAAAATTGCCCAACTTTCCATATCATTTGCAAAGTACACAGAAGTAGACTGTCAACTGAAAACAGGGTGAGGGCAAAAGGTCTTGCTAAAAGTCTTGCTATTAATATTTCAGGAAGGAAAATCTTCACAAATCAGAAGTAGAACAGTTTAGTCTTTTTCAAACCAGGAGATATTTGGGAAATCAAAGTTATCAACATGAATCAAATTAATACCCAGACATGGTACTCTGAAAACAGTGTGAGAGATGAAGGTATAGAGACAGGAAGAGGCCAAACAAATATGTGCAGAAATTAACTTTTTTATTATATATCATATAATGTAGTAGTAAAGTTTGTTTGAAGTGCATGAATAAAAAGTTAGTGAAATTACAGGAGGAACAATCTATATAGCAATAATTGGTGCATTCCCTGTGCATCTGAAAGAAAAAAAAAAAGAGTTCTCACTCATATTTTGGCCTAAAACTTAGTGTTCAGGTTCCCAAGATTCTGACATCAGAACCCGGATAACGCTGATTAGAACCATAGGGGCTTTACAATAAAAGCTAAAATATTGACCATATGATGGCAAAAAGTCTTATTTTGTGGTTAACTTATTCTCTTCTAGCTACTCTCTGATGAAGTTGGTGGCGCTGTGGAGGAGGACCGCCGCCTCCTGGACGAGGACCGGGAACGCTCAGCATTGTAGGTGACATGCTTGTCGTAGTTCTCCATCTGTGTCTCAATGAAGTCCCTTTGCTGCTGTCTTATGGTCTGGCTGATAAGCCCAGGGAGGGCGTGAATGCTACCAATCAAAGTCTCTAATTTTGTTTCCAGGGTGACGATCCTTTTCTCAAAGTCTTCACTCCTTTCGTTTAAGTCGGAAATCATGTCATACATGATATTCTGGGTCTGGGAAACAAGAATGAGAAGATAGAAACAGAGAAGTAAGAAGCTTAATGACTCTTGCCTCAGAAACAAACTGTCAACTCTTCAAGTGTCAGCACCAGCCTCTTGCCTGTGACACGTGTGTCAGCTAACGGAAGAGTTTAGGTCATAAAGCAAATTCCGTGTATTCCCTTCCTCCTTTTAAATTCCATGTGTTCTTAATGCTGAACTTTAAATGCATGATGACAGACTAGTTATGATTTAGAAGATGATGTAGTGAAATGCCCAATGATTTGAGGTGGCATAAAGGTAAATGAAAATGTTTTAATATTTATGTGTGTTGATGATTCTTATACAAGTTAGCATATCAAATTCATTTTTCAACATGTGACATTACAACATGGCCAATATTTATGATAACAGTAAGATTTAAGGAAGGAAAAAAATAATAGATGACTGTGAGGTGTAAAAACTTAATGGAAGAGCAAGGATAAAGTGTAGGATCAATTGATTTGATCAGATAACAGTTTTTTTTTAAAGGAACCAATACACATCATCTGCTGTCTTGTGTTTCAAACCTCAGACTTCTTTTTATTGAATCCAACCCAAAATTTTGCAGAAAAGATTTAAAATAATACCCTCAATAAGATCAATAGTGGTAGAAGAATCTAAGTTAATTAGCCTAGGGCTGGGGGTGAAACTCAGTGGTTAAGCTTTTGCTCAATAGGCATAAAGCACTGGTTGTGTACTCTCTGCACCATGCAAGCAAACATTTACAAGCCACATCACTGGAATGGTCTATTCAGAGCCACAGGGTCTGAAGGACGAATGTGAAATGCTGTCTTTGTACAGAAAACTGAAGTTGTCTTGATCAGTGGCAGTCATGAGTCTGAGTCTTGGTTATAGTTCTTAAAGTAATAACTTGGAGAGGGAATTCCGAGGCTCAGCAGCTCAGAGCAAGAGATGGAAAGGGGTGGCTGAGAGGAAGGGAGAGATATGCTACACTCAGTCTAGTGCCACCTTTCCCAGATCCAAGACTCCTCGTGTCTCTTTCTCCTCCTACTTTACTTTGCATTGTGCTTACTTCTTTCTTGTGTCTCTTCCAGCTTTTCAGCTGCTTAAAGATGATAAAGCAACTGACGGAAGGAGCCATTCAGAAAACAGGCATTTTGTTTTGGTTGAGCCATAGACACAGTGAGCTCTAATTTCAGTTTTACTACATTCTTGGGAAAAATTGAACAATATCTGAACTCTTTGGGATGTACCCTCTTGTGGTAAGAGCAAACATGGCCCTACATAAATAACTCAAAAACATTTTCCGTTGTATATACCTTTTATGTATATGAGTAGTACTGTGGATGCCAAATGTCTAATTTTCACAGATTATACTTCAAGATTTGGCAAAAATAGAATATGATTTATTAAATATAAAACAGGATGCATATGACTTAGTGTTGTCTCTGCCAAAGCAATTGTGCTAAAAGGCAGAACACATACATAGTTCTATTCTAGAGTCTCCTTTAGAACTAGTTGAACAGGATGTAATGTTTACATAGTTGATAAATATTCATATTTTCAGAGTGTCTGTTACTTATAGAGGAACAATAAAAAAAGCAGATAAATCTTGTGAATGTGACAAAGAACTAGAAAACTATTAATGTACTTGTGAAAAAGAAGTATGATTGTTAAGTAATGGAGAATGCTAGAAAAAGTGAGTGTGTGTGTGTGTGTGCATGCATGCACAGATTTTAGTTTAGAATATAATTTCTGGGATTTTAAAATATTCCATTTATATAGGTTTGGGTTAAAATTTATATAGGTTTGCTTAAAAATATAAAAAAGAATAAGAATGATGACTTCTATTTATCTTAAAATTTCATAGTTCAAGATATAGTTCTGTCCTCTTGGGGAAGAGATATTTCATATTTTATGGTATTTCCAGAGCACTCCCCTATGGAAGCTTTTAGCACTGGTGTTGTATAATATACATAGGAAAAGTGCATATGAACTCAGCACATATTTTAGAAAAAGAAAATGTTTCTAAGTTGGGGTGTCCTTTTGGGGTAGTTTGATAGATTTGTTTATTGAATGTGTGGAGGCTTCTTTGGAAGTACTGCTCGTCACTGTGCAGTGGTCAGTTTCAAAGGATACAACCATAAGCCCATCAGGGTTACCTTTGCCAGATCCACTAGGGTATTTGCTTGGTCATTCAGTTTCCTCTGTTCCATCTTCACACTTCTTAATCTAAAAGACAGAATCTGAAGTTAGAAAGGTCCTCCAGGTTTCCCTGGCTATGTTACTGCTTTCAAAGGGCATGCACAAAATCCACAAGAGCAAGTAACTGCATGGATAATGCCTTGAATATTTGGGGGGTAAAATCCACACTGGTTATGTATCTGGTACAATGAGAAGCATGCTTCCCCAACACCGCAAAAAGAAAGGAGAGCAAGAGATGAGATGTCCTTAGGACAACTATGTACCAGGTAAGTTGAATTCAGGAAGACTCATAAGGATTTAACCATATGAGAAAAAGCCAAAACATTCCTTAAAGCTCCAGTATCATGACAGATAGACATAGGAAGAAATATGCAAAGCAACTGGGATTTCATCATGTTGAGCAATGGGCACCTTCCTATGCCTACGTGACTAGATACAGGTATTAACCCTGTTTAGTCTGAAATGAATTGGGTTAGGCATTTGAACCTGATGAAAACACAGTGATAAGTGAGATTCTTGTTAACAAAAACCACTTTTATTCAACCAGCAGCAAGGTAACTCAAAACATCCCTTGGCTTTACCTTAAACTGACATTGAATTTTAACAGAGGCCAGACCGTTTCTTTGGGAGAATCTCATTTAGCTTCTATTGTAGTTTTTGTTTGTTTTGTTTTGCTTTTAATGGCAAAATATCTGGTGGGTATAATTTCTGTTTTTAAGGTTATTTTTAGTTACTTTAATATGTCATTGCATGTTTTTGATTAACGGTTACAAGGCCACTCTTTGTAAAAAAGCCATTTTTCTAAATGAAAACCCTTACTATTCTTTCAGTTATTTACTGTAGTACTACAATAAATATTTATTACATAATTATTATATTCAACAAATTAAGAGATCACAAGACAAATGTGGGTTGCTGTTCCATAAGCCAACTCTCCCAAGTCCGTCTCCAGAAAAATAAATCAGTAGCTTTGAGTTATTTGTGACAAAGGAAAAAGAAAATCCATACTAACCTCACTTTGGTTTTGATAATCATTTACTAAGTATGGTTCCAATGAATGAAGAGAATATTTTATACTATTTAATTTAAATAGGATATAACTACATAACTGAAATAAAAACTCACAGGGCAAGATTTTACTGCCAGGGAGACTTTCCTAATGTGTTCACGGTACTTTGTGATTTTGACTTGCACCCAGGATAGCCAGGATAAAGCTGAATCTGCCCACAGAGAAGACGCAGCTCCTGCCAGCGAAGAGTCTAAATACTGACCACCTATAAATATAGTCTTATGCAATATAAAATGTTCAGATTCATTATTGCTGTTTGTTCATTCTTAACTTGGAACCAAGTTAACTGGCTCCTTTGTGTGTTATCATAGAGTAAGTTGTAGTCTGGAAGAAATCTACAAACACATATTTAAATTCAATATATTGTTGATAAGAGTTTTCTCTAAGCATCAAGAAATGTTATAACTCTTGAATTCTGTCTTTTACAGTAGGAAAGCTGCAATGTCAGCTGGAGCCTCCACTGTCACTGACCCCAATTTGACTTTGTTTCATCA
The DNA here is from genome assembly GCA_021653895.1 of Mastomys natalensis. NCBI lineage: Eukaryota > Metazoa > Chordata > Mammalia > Rodentia > Muridae > Mastomys > Mastomys natalensis. Next base: position 617,650 of record JAJTUV010001036.1, read on the forward strand.
AGTATGGAATGGAGGGTTAGACTAGGGCCATCGCTGGTGCTGGAGGTGTCATAAATGACTTTCAGTTGACACGCAAGTGAGACCTTACTGCTGAGACATATGAAAAGACAGCTTTTGGTTTTAACTATCAAGAATATCTGGATTATTGCAAGAAAAAGTGTCAGGCAGGTCCTATCCTGCCTTTAGCTCCTGACACCTGCTTAAAATGTTTTTCATAGGGCATAGGGAAGGTCTCGCTCAGAACTTTCTAGCCTATGGCTAGAATTCAATATCAGGTTTAAAAATGCCAGTTGATGTCATTTTACTTATTACTGTAAATGCTACTTTTTATGATAGGGACTTACATCAACTTTTCTTTTAAAATTTAATAATGGCTAGAGTTTAGAGCTCTGGACAAGATACCTCCAGAAATCTTTGAGTAAAGAGTCTTGAACTTTGTAAAACAGGAGGAGGTAGAAAGTGGTAGTTGGTTAGGTAAAGTGAGAACTTTTTCAAAAGCAGTGGAGCCCAGTGTCCTTCTCCGGATTTCCAAGCTATGTCTGACAGTAGAATTTTGCCCGTGGTATTTATTACCAATCTAGACAGCTGACATAGTAACCCTGATTGGAAATCCATTATCTCTCGGGACTTGTCTTGTATGTGACTTGCCTGTCGTACAGGCCTGCCTTCCTCGACTATCTGTGATATAGAAGGGGAGATAGAGAAACCCTGCTCAAGCTGCAGCTGCCAGAATAAAAGGTAACATGCACATGTATAGTACACTTTTTTTTTTCCACAAAAAGATTAAGAAACAGATGTTGATTTCTTCCTTGTGAACTTCACTTATCACAGGAAAATATCATGATTTTGGATCACATTTCCATAGCAGCAATCAGACTACCAAAATTCACAAATAAAGGAATCTGCTGGGTGCATGCAGCCAGTAGAAAAATTCTGCAAATGTTGAAAGGAACAGCTCACACAACTTACTTCCGAGCTCTATTTTCATTTTGTTGAAATAAAAAGACAAAACAAAAGAAAAAGAAACTGTAAAGTATTCCGGAACACAAGATAACATAAGGCGGTGTTCAGTTGTGCACTGGGGGCTCGATTCGTCAGCTGGAAGACCCTGTGGGATCTTGACATTGATTGACACTATTCAGTCCATCACCATCCTTTGTTGCCACTCTACTCTGCCTACCTGAAAGCACTTGGCTTCCTCTTAAACCAGAGTTCAGAAGGAAGAACGTGCGTAAAGTCACATTGGCCTCTTCATACTTGGTGTTCAAGGGAATGATAGGAAACAAAGGCTTAGAGTGATAGGTACAATGATTCATTTGAAGGGGGAGCATATCTTTTCCATATCGGGATTATTCAGAATCCCCTCTAATAGAAATTATGCACATTAACTTTTTGGCTCTAGACAAATTCATGTTGATTGATGGATCTATGGTTGAGACAGAAGAATGAGAGAGTTAAAGCTGCTATCAGAAAAAGGGTTGAGAGTTAGAGAGAGAACACTTCATAGCATCGAGTGGCAATTCCAAAAGACAAACACATTACTGAAAAGAGGGCGCTAGCCTAGAGAGTTTAGCATCCTCAGAGGCTAGAGAGGTCACTTGTTGGGAAAGAGGCCATAAAACATGGAAAAGAGAAAGAGTTGAGCTAGAGACAGCTGGCAGAAGAGGAGAGAGCTTCGAAAACTGCTCCCAGGGAGAACTAGAGAGGAACAAAAGCCAGGCAAGCTCTAGCAAAGGACTTTCGAGTTTTTGTCCAGCTAGGAAGTTCTGCTTCAGGCAGTGCTGGCAGATGATGCTAAGACACCCCTGAATCTAAACAGTGGGCAGGGAAGGCCTGGCCCTGAGGAATCGAGCCCTGTGTGCTGTCTTTCATGACGTTGCTCTACATCTTTCAATATGAAGTTAACATGACAAGTGATTATGCACCAGTAGAATCATCTAGCCAAACCCAGCCCTCCTAAATGAACTTACTCTACTGTAATTGTTCATAAATTTCAAGTATCCCCCACAGCAAAGGAAAACCCAGCAATGACCAAACTCTTATAAAACATTTCTGAATGGAATTGAATTGCATCAAATTCATCTGCTTTGGATGTACACATTACATATTCTTAAAAGGCAAGAAAAGGATGAGAATGGAAAATGTCTGATGGAAGTGGAAGAGTAACAAGTGGTGGCTCTGTCACACTCTCCAGAGCAGCCAGCTGAAGAACCCATATAAGCCCCTCCCACATGCCCCGCTCATCTGGTTATCATGTCCTGCCAGACGGATTTGCCACTTGTTTTTGGACATTTCATAATATCTTCTTGCTTCTATCGAGATTATTTTCATAATTTTTTTTGAAAAAAGAAATTTTATAGCAAAGCTAAAAAATTTTGCAGTGAATAAATGCCCACATATTATCCCATATTAGTGTGGATGTACTTATATAACTCAAAACACATGACCAAATAAATTAAATAGCCTCCATATCCACATGGTTCCAGGACTGCATTACTAATTCCGTTGGCACATGCTTTGGGTTCTTTTCATTTGAAAAATGTATCAAAAAGGCAAATCAAATGTAGCTGTACTTTAGGTATTTTCATCGACAGGCACACAAAATCCTGGAGTAAATAAGAAGCATGGTCAGGACACATGGACATACTTACTCCTCGTTCATCCTCAGCCCTTTATCTTTCGATGTATCTTCTCATACCCAGAAAGGGAAGTTGTCTATCATACTCAAACAACATTGACTACCATGATTTGCTGTGCCTGCTTTAGTAATGTTGGCTTAGTGTGTCGAATGGCTTTAGAGAGCACACTTTTGTTCCAACTGAGTCTTTCCAACAAGAGTCCAATTTTGGTTAAGTGGCTATCTAGATGGGCCTTGGAAACACAGGAAGGATATGAGTCTCTCTTGGGGCCTTGCTCTTGTACAGGGAATGAAAGAAGTACAACTGTCTGGCTTGAGCTCCTGGGTTGGCCTTGGGTTAGAGAAGCAACTGAGCTCCAAGGAGCAAGCTCCTGCTTTGTGAGCCAGCTCTAATATAATTCTCCTCTCTTTATTTCCCTCTGACTTTACAATGAATTATTTTTAAAATTCCAGTCTTGTCCATTCCTTGCAAAGCGGGGAGAAAAACAGTTGAGTGTGTCTAGTGCAGTCTCAGAGTTAGAGGAGAAAGACCATCCCCTTCTTAGCAGAGAGTGTTGGTGGGTATAGGAGAGCACAAGAGAGTGGCTGCGAGCAGTGGCGATAAGCTATTCTACCATCTGTGCGAGGCCTCCTCTATTTTAATCCTGGAATTCCTTGGGTTTTATTTTGACTAACGGGGGTTTCAGCTCTCACAGAAGTATGCACATGAACATCACCATAGGCACACTATACACTTACCAGGGTACCTTAATATCTAATTAAGCAGGGCAGAGGCTGGACCACTGAAATGTTAGAAGATAAAAGTCTATGTACTCCTCCCAGAAGGTTGGCAGTACCCTGTTGCCTATGAATTAATCAAATGTGTAAAGTAAAAACCCTAGATTCCCAGCTTTTTTGTCTGTTGTACTGGCTGTGCCCGAGAAGGCCAGTCTCATGGCCCAGGCAAAGTCCTAATATTTACCCACCTTCCTATTATTACCCTTGTATGTTTCACAAGGAAAGCCACTTGACTGAGCCGCAAATGTGGCCATGTGGGCATTAAAAGGAAGCATGTCACTGTCAGTACCCACATGAGTAACACTTACAGTGCAGATGATGTCAGCCTGGAGAGAAAGGTCTGTTTCCCAGAAATCATTGAGTCTTATGAGGTACAGATTGTTATTTTAAAAGTGTCTAGTAATTATATAACAAAGACATGCATGAAAGGCTTCTGTCAATTGAATAAAAGTAACTTAATAAGGGAATATTGAACAATACCAACTCAGCTTTATAGTGAACAAACAATATGTAGATAACCCCAACTTTCTAATTAAGAAGTCATGGAATATTGCAGAATGATGACAATTCAATATACTATGTCATATAAAGATGTTTGCTGGCATGCAAAAATACAGATGGATGATATGATATCATTTTCCCCTCAAGATTAGTCAGTGGATACATTTCAGGGCAAATTATATATAAATAAACATACTAATTAAATACAATTATAACAGGAATTATAGCCTTCAAAGAGAAAGATATTTTGATTAACACAGATGATTTTCAGTCATAAAAGGAACTAAACTTTTGTCAGGAGTCCAGTATTACATTCTCAGCTATCTACTTGAAGTGAATATGACAATGCCTTTTCCTCCCACAAAGGAAGGACCCGGAAGCACAAGACTCAAAAGTCAAGGCTAAGGAGAAAGAACAAGACGGAAGTGAAAACAGGTACTTACTGATGAATAGCTTGCAAGAATTTCCGTTGATGCTTTCTTACTTTTGCGTGGTCGATCTTTTTCACTAGCTTTGTGTTTTTGTAGATTAACCACGTTTCCCTGAGTACATTGGCGGCTGCGTTTTTCACCTGTTTAGAAAAACACAAGAAAAGCAGTTGCTGCAGCCTACAGTAGGTTCCACGTACTTGTTCAAGGCTGAGAATTGCAGTGAACTAGAGCTTTGGAAACTGCTACTGAAAAGATTTTTTTTTCCCTGGCTTAGCTGCCTTCATATAAGGATTTTATGTCTGTCTGAGAACAGTTGAGTCAAATATTAGGGAGATATTACTGATTTCTTTCTGTGCTACACTCTACCTGATCGAACAAGAAACTATGTTTTTTTACTCAACACCTTGTATAAAGAGCACTAGATGCTCATTCTTTCTCTTTATACTGCAATGATTCTCCATAGTCTCTATCTCCCCAGAGAAGGGCATAGTGCCAATTGCCAAGGTTAAGGTTGTCTTTTGCAAGCTCATTTGGTCTGTCTGGCTTTTGCAGCAGCACAGCCAAGGCATGGATCCATGGCTGAGTGTATGAGTTCACCTTGAGTACATTAGTTCCCAGAGTAGCAGTGGTTCATTTGCTTGTTAGCACAATTTCACTTACAGGGATGGCATCATGATTTCATGAGAAAATTAAATACCGCTCATTCCGAACAGATGAAAGGATGCATTAGGTGTACCTCATGAAGGCTGGGCATCTTATCTAATCTCTTGCTTTCTTGATTAAAATCTCTAAAGGCCCTGCCTTGGAAGGGTAGAGTTCCTCTGCCTGCCTCCATCACAGGACCTGGAAAGGTAAAGCTTCTCCAGCTAATTGGCTAATTACTTATCCTAAGAAGTTTTCCCATTTTCATGCCCTTGAGTGAAGATAGCTCCAGGCCGGTGGGGTAAGGAGTGGAGGAGGACAACTCAGGAGAGGCAGTGCTGGAGGGAACAGTAGAGTGCAGGCTAAGACTGAGCAATGAGTCTTGAGTTGTCAATAGCCAAGTCAACTCCAATGCCTGGTGAATTTGTTGGAGTTTACTTTTCTCCAACATGAGAGTGTTAGAGCTAGTGATTACCAGTAACCTGTTATTCCTGCTGTTTACAATAAGAAGCTGTCATAGAATTGCACCATAACTATGGCACATTTACAACTATAGCTTTCCACCTTTGCAAAGAAATGTCACATTTCAGGATTAATAGTACGAAGCTTCTTTTTTTACTGGGGCAAAATGATATTGCCCAAATCCATTTTTAAGAAAATGACTGGTTTCCTCCAGAAAGTATGCACTTTCTCTGAATAGCTATCACATTTACGTAGGATAGTTCCTCAGACTAATAGGAAAACAGCAGGAAGAGATGTAGAATATAGAAGTGAGTCAAAGTAGCACCCTCCCCCACCTCTCTCCAGGAAAGTTAAGACTAGAAAGACACCAAAGCTTGGGTCTTTTCAAAGGTAAAGAAATTGGTGCCATGTGAGAGGCAGGGGTTTGAGCACAGAGCATAGTGTGGGAAGAGACTGGCCAGCACTCTGATAGCAGTGTCTGATGGGGATGGTTCCTGTGAATCTAAGAGCTCTCAACTCAATAATGGCTATGGAGTTCTGGACAATTGATGAGCAGCCCTGGTCTACATCCTCCCTGGGTTTTTCGGTACAAGTGACAGTAGAGGGGTTGGTGTTCTGACTGGGAATGAAGGTTTAGTGCTCAGCCATGACCCCAGCATTAAACATAGCAACTGATTTTGTGCAGATTCCCATCTACAAAGTGAAAACTCTGAATCACTTTAAAATTCTACAAACTTTTGAAAAGGGTGGCTTCCTGTTTCTTGGATGCATTTTAAATGATTATTTCCTGTTGAGATAAGGGAGCGGGGAATCTCAATTCAGGGTAGAGTGGGTGGGTGATGCCCTGAAAGCCTTATGCTCAGGATCTGTGTTCCCTAAGCAGTCGTAGCTGACGAGCTTAAATGAAATGAAACCCAGACATTTCCTTTAAAAAAACTTGAAGCATGTGAATTGGTTTTAAAATTCATTCTCTTATTCCCTAATGAAGTCTTTGAAACCCCATTACTGCTTTAACTGTTTCTTTTCAATGTGAAAGCTACAAAACAATATGTGCAAGAATTATACAACAAAACCAAAATCCAAATTCTGCCTGTAACTGAGATTTTTCCATCATAGGTCTTTTTGTCCTTGTTAGGGCTGACAGAAATGGGACAATAGGTAGACTTGTTTGAAATACCAGGAAGAACGGAACAAAATTGACGCTCAAATTTCCAAGGACCTGGACCACAGCAAGTGTCCATCTTCCCTATCATCCAGGTATGCAGGAAGCTGTCTTGGAAAGACCCCTTGCCCAGGGATGGTCTGGGCTACACTATCTAATTATATAGCAGTTAGCCCCCACCCCCACCCCCCACCATCCTACATGAGATTTTATAAAGCCTTAAAGGCAGGTGTCAAAGGTCATGTCACTAAGCACTGAGCCTTTCTAGTCTGCTACTGGTGTTTCACATGACTGTGATGTTAAGTGGATGTCATTGGATACACAATTTATATGTAAACATTATTACATCATCCCCAAAGGATCCTTGTGATTAAAATGAGTGTTGAGATCTACAGAACAACTCTAACCTGTGTATGTTGATGATTCAACTAACACACAGGATATCTGCCCATGGTGATACATGATATCCTGAGATGACAGGGATGAAGGATTTACAAATACATGTAAAAATTGCAATGTAGTTGATGGGTTTTTACCAAGCACTATGTTTCCCAAGAGTAAATCCTGAAATTCTAGAGTCAATTATGAGGAGTGCGGACATAGTTTGGTTGATGTCTGTTTGCCTAGAATATTGCAGGCTTTATGTTAGATCCCCAGGACTGAAAAAGTAGAAAATAGCAAATTAAGGAGAGTGAGGAGAAAGACCTCCAGGAGAACTGTTTCCTCCTTACTTACTGATTGCCCTACACCTCATGCCAACATTTGTCAAACTATAGGAAAGTAGAAATGTTTTCTCTGTCTTCCTAATGTCCCTGTTGAATTGAAATCCTTCATTGGAAAAAATATTGGAAGGCTCTGTAATAAACAGATATTTAGTATGCATAAACAAAGGCCGTAGGAGAAATGCAGGCAGTGGTAATAACTCCTCGACGTGTAAAGGCTACACACAATTACATTGCTGATTCACAGATAATTAAAAAATAAACTATAAACAATCCCATAAGATGTTAAGTGTATGAGAGCGCCGAATTGTCCCTGAACCTACACCCAGCTGATACCCTGTTCTGAAAGGTATCTGTACTCCCCCTGAACACCTATGCTCCGGTGTCATTCCCTTCCCCACATCCTGCCTTTTTGTGTTTATAACCCCTGTGTGAATAAGTAAATTATGATTTGATTTAAATAATTAAATAAATTAAAAAAAAAGACATTAAGTGTGGCACTGCCTCAAATTTTCTGCAGAACTGGGCATGAAAAAACAGCTTATGACAGTGCTTTGAGAATCAGCAAAACACTTAGAGATGATGAATTGTCAAATGAAACTTTGTATATATATATAAAATATAAGGAATATTTTAAACAGCCATTCATTACTAACAATCTATCACTAATTATATTTTTTTCCCTTGGTTTTTAACAATTTTGCATGTTCGTTTTCAACTTCTGTTTCATTTTTTGTCTCTCCCTGGAGGCCTTTGTATGTATGTATGTGCGTGGGACTGTGGAAGAAACATGTCAACATTAGGTGTCTTCTTCAATCACTTATCCATCTTGTGTTTTGATGGGTGTCTTACTGAACCTGGACCTTGTTAGTTTGGTTAGACTGGCAGATGTGTGATGAACCTACAAGCTCTCTTGATCCTTCTATCTCTGCCTCCTCAGCCCTGGAATTACAGTGCACAGTGAATGCCCAGATTTTTGCAAAGATCCTGGTGCAAACTCACGTCTTCAAGCTTACACAATGAGCACATTAGTAACTGAAGGGTAACTATGGGTTACAATGGGTTTCATTGCATCAACTTCATTCAATACACTACCACACTTTGCTTTCATTCATTCCCCTCTTTAAGAAAGCACAGATGAAATGCAACCAGTGTGTCTTTTACTGAGGGCAGGTTATGGTTGCTTGGCCCCAAAACCCCTCCCAGTTTTCAGAACAGGTATCTGAGTTGTAGGGGAATAGTACAATTCCTTTCATGTTTTAATCCAATGAGTTAGTAGCCAAGGTATAAGTCATGTGCAATGAATCATTTGGCGACTTTGTTAACAGAGATGCAGAAGATAAAGGGATGCAACTGTATGAATGTGCCATGATAGGTCTTACTGATGTTTGGAAATGCCATCAGGGTCTATTAACATGTATCATTATTCTCCATAGTACATTTACACAGAAGTGTCAAGAAATAAAAATTCTGTTGCTTTCATAATTGCTTGTTTTACAAGTTTCTTTTCAACACTAAGTTATTCTGGGGACCAAGCTCTTAAGATTTGCTTTGGACTAGTTCTGAATTTATAGTAATAGTATTCTCAAAAGATGTAGTGTGGCAGACATTTTGACCCTGTAAGATGATAGACTATCTACTAAATAGCTGGTCCTAACAATACATGTTAGGATACACATGTAGAAGCCAGAGCAGCATATCTGGGATCTTCCTATGTCACTATGCAAATTTTTCACTAGAGACCCTAAAAGAAGTTCACAGTTTTGGCTAGTATGGCTGGCTGGTCTACCATGGTTGGTCTAGGGATGCCCCTGTATCTGCCACCAATGCTGGGCTTTCAGACACTCATAGTCAAAATAGGTCTTATATTGTGTCACAGGGAATCCTAACCGAGGTCTTCACAATTTCACAGCAAGGGTTCTTAGCCACTGAGCCATCAACCCAGTCTCTGTTCCTATCTTTCTAAACTAGGCAATATCTTTTATCAGGTATATGCACCTCTAGTCTAATTTTTAATTCTAAAAGATCACATAAATTTTCAGAGAATTAACTCTCTCAATACTGGTACACAATGAATAGTGCATTTTCTTTGGCTAATATTACCATACAGAATAATGATTTTCATATAAAATCATTCCCCTGAAAATGTTTACATGATGAATATTTTTTTTCAATGCTATCATCTGCCTCATAAGACACATACTGGAGAGCTTGAAAATTTGCATATATTCCTGGGTTAATATTCTTTCAGTACTCAAATTCCTTTTTCTTTAGCATCATCCTCAGATTTCAGAATATTTATGACCTGATTCCTGCTAGACATTGGGGTAAAAGTACTCTCCTATGGAGTTTGTGAGAGAACACTTGTATTTCAACAATATGTCATGCTTTTGAGTTTGTACTTTAGTCTCTCATCTTAGTAATATATATGAATATATATAATATATATATATATATATATATATATATATATTAACCTTACTTTTAGTTTCCTTCAGAAATCATTGAAATTTTTGAAATTATTACTTTAAAAAGTTAAAATTTTATATGGATTCTACTTAGAAATTCCATAGACAACCAACTTGAAGCTTGTTCCAAGTAAATGATAGTCATTAAGTTGATGACCTTGCATAAAATCTTGAGAGGATGAATATTAGAGGGTTACGTTCACATACTGTGCCAAGTACCTGAATGAGGTAAGTATCATAAACTATAACTTTATGTTTCATTCTACTACCATTTTATCTCATGCCATCCAGCCTAGGAAAATTTAATTGGTTAGCAAGCTGGTTTGCTTAGAGACTCACAAAAATATTGTAAAATAATTCCACTCTAAAGTACTAGTAAGATAACATTATTAAAGCCAGTGGGAATCTTGTTGAATGTAAGTTTTGAAATTTGAACACCTTTTAATACAGAAGCACCTGGCAAGCCCCGTGACTTTTGCTGCAACACCACTCCCTTTGTAGTGCTGATTTAATTACTGAGAAAAGGACAATACTTACGATAATAAAAAACTTTATAGAAATTCTCCTTTGATATAGTAGTGCTAGTGACTCTTGACACCAGCTCTGCCAAGCGAGAACCTTATGGCCAACCCTATGGGATGTGCAGAGCACACAGTGATCCCTGGATTTGTATATGTACCAACAACAATACACAGAGATCACTTCTAGATCTCTGAAAAGAAACTTAATCCCAGACTTCCATTTGTCCTTCACTTCTCTCTTTTCCACAGTCATCACTTTAGAAATGCTCCTGAGTTTTGAGGATAGAAATAGGGGGTTTAAAAAAACAGGAGGAAAACTAGGGAGAAATAAAGGGGGAGAAAGATGGGGAAGGGCGCAGGGGATAAAGGTGCTTGCTCTGCGAGTCTTGCAAACTGAGTTCCAACTCAGCAGCCCATATAAAGTTGAAAGAAGAGGACTCCACAATGTTGTTCTCTGACCTCCACATACACACCATATCACAAGTAGTGTCCTTCATAATAATCCATAAAAATTATAATTAAAAAGATATTTGGAAGTGGCATAATAACATGCATGTGGGTGGGGGTGGAGGGGTGGATCCTCTCCTAGACTCGTGAAGTAGTGTTAGCTGTAGGGTCTGAAGTATGAGTAAGGCTCCTGACATTCATGTTCCCTTCTCATAAAGAAATCTGTGTAAATCTGAATTTGCAATAAAACAACTCCTGTATTGGAAATACTTTTCAAGGTTGCCTATTATTTTTGTTTTTGAAAGAGGGTCCCTGGCCAATCTTCTTTGCCCTTTGGGACAATATGGGACTGCAAGCATGCTTAGTTAAAAAGATAATTTTTGTACTTAGAAGGAAACTACTGAAAGTTGGAACTTTATCTGAAGATCTATTGATTCCTTTGTGGGCAGAGTTACCAAATGACAATGTATTTAATTATCTCAATGACGGCCTGATAGAATTCTACTTTGGGAAGCAGGGACTGCTACATGCTACATGATAATTTTGAGTTATTTTTTACTTTGGTGTTTTGATGTCTCAAGTAACTTTCCTGAAAGCTAAAGGTATAGTCTAATAAAAACATTTTTCTTCTTTCCAGCTTGATGTGATGACTGCAAGCAGGCTGTCTAAGCTCTGTGTGTCAGGGTCTCCAAACTGTATGGAACAGTCATAACGAGGCTTCCCTCCTAATCTTCCTGAGGATGAAGCAAGTTCACACCCGGTCATGCCTGGTTGTAGCCAAGGTGTGTATTCTGTCAACACTGATTATTGCTATGTTTACTTCTAATAAATGGAGGGTGATCTCCCATCTGGATGCTATGACAATTTTGACATGTTTGAAGACCTTTAGGTCATAGAAAGGAGATTTTATGCTTGTGCCACCTGTTTAGAATGCAGGCAAGCTCACAGAAGCTCATCACAAATTCTTTGACTCACTTTACCATAAAAATTACTATTTTTCAACTGATAGTGTGTTCTTTTCTACCCAACCTAATATTGATTACTGTGATGAAATGTTGAGTATATCAATTATCTTGATTTATGAGATCTACTTTTACATAAATACTAAGGTTATGCAATTATTCCTAATTGACCTGAAGTTAGGTAGTCCATTTGCAAAATGAGAGAAATGGAGCCAATTCCAAGAACATCTCTGCCCTCAACCTATGGCATCTCTGCTTTAGATAGCTTAGTGAAAAACCATATTTCCCAATGTGGGAATAACACAGTGTACAGTGACATCGTCTTGAGAGATGTGAGGGAGTCTACTTACTCTTTTGGTCAGCTGAGTATCCATCATGAAATTGTGCACATGCTTTTCTGCTTTGGTAAGTTCTAGCTTTCTTGCCACTACGGCTACCACCAAGGCTGTGCAACCTGCACCCTAAAAGCAAAGAAAGAGGAAACCCCCCAAGAATTAATTAATATTTTTGACCCCAACTAACTTAGAAGTTGTTCTGTATCAAACACTAATTTTCTCAAGCAAAACAAAAGTGATACCTTTCAGTGTCTTCCATAAGTACCACAGAAAAATATGTGGTGAACAATTGTAAGCAATGTTCCTTTAAGGTATAAAATCCCAGTTTACCTATTTTTAAAACTAAAACATAATAATGAATAAAACAAGATTTCACCACAAGGAATAAATAGCTGAAAACCAACTTCCTGAATTTTCAGACATAAATTTTCTTTAAAAACAGGAAATCTGTTATACACCTATAATTATATAAGCATATTAAACAAATTAACATAAGTACATGGACTAGAAATGAAGATTTAAAAAAAAAAACCCTAGCATTTCAAAATTTCTCTTGGGATGAGACCAGCAGGCTTTCAGGCAAGTGGGTAGGTACACAAGAGGAAGGAGAACAGTTGACTCTCCACGTATGCAGGCTGTGGCATGAAAGTGACAAGGTCATGGAAGAATGTAGGGATGTGAGTGTGGACACAACAAAGCATGATGTGCAGAAAGCCAGGAGATGCCCTCATTTGGAGAAGCAATGATGTTTCCTTTCAAACCATAGTCCATTTAACTTATCTCAGACAAAGGAGTATGGGAGACACTGTGTGGTACCCTAAGGGTTTTAGGCCTCTCTTTCTATGGCCAAGGTTCACTCAGCTTGAGTTGTGAAGAGTAGAGGTGTTATCTTTGTGGAAACAGGTGAGGACCACATGCAGTGTTACATGCCATAGTCACTTCAATAGCCTGAGGCACAGAAAACCTATTGGTACGGAAGAAGTCATGGTAGTGGCTACGAAGGGAGGCCATAAATTCTGAGAGAATCTTGTCTTACGAAAGCAACAGAGCAATAAAATGGCTAATCCAATCTCAATGGACAAGCAACAGGAGAAAAGGGATGAGCAATTAAGGTATCCAAGGAGGATGATATAACACTGGTGGCTCTTTTCATTCACTTGAACCTCAACCAGTTTCTAGTAACATTCTTTTGATGTCACTAAATGCACCTAGCTGAATCCACTCTCAAATTTCTACAATTTTCCTGATTTTTAAAAATTTTAATTTTTAAAATTTTCCTGATTACCAACATGTCTAAAAAAATCTCATATTAAAATGCCAAGTTGGTGTCTTGGAAGTGCACTGGTCATCATCTTAAGTAAGTACTACTGAGGAATAATGGTCATGTGACTTACTGCCCTCCTGTCTTCTGCACTGCTCACTCTTGAAAGGCATCGATTTAATGAACACACACACACACACACACACACACACACACACACACACCACTAGAGTTTTAAGAAAGCTTACAGTTTTATGTCAAGCCTCATTCACAGATACATTCACAGCTGTCTTTGGTCATGGGGAGTGTGTGGGTCACAGGTCAGTTCAAATTTATTTGAAAAACATTTGAAGATACAACACAGTGTTTAAAAGGCAAGTTACATAATATGATTTCATTTTTGTTCTTAAATAAATGTCATTAAGAAAAAGAATTAAAAAAAAAAAACTGTAATCAAGTCCATTTGTGAGAAGGGTTATCCAGAGTATTTGGAGTTTTAATGACTTGTTTTGTTCCGTGTTGTTTCAAATCAACAGTTGTTGTTGGATTCAATCTCTTTACACAGTCAGACTCCACAGCTTCTTCTCCTTGGTCTAGCCTGGACTGCCATGTCTGCCACCATACATAGGCTTCATCCATGCAGCATCCAAACTCTCTGTCAAATCAGATCTCTCTCATGGTTCTCCAGGGTCTTGTCTTGTAAGTCTCTCTGATGCTTCCCATCCATGCCTTTCCCCACAATCCACCAGACCAAGCCAAGGTCCTACATCTAGTGCTGGTCTGATCTCTCCTGCCTGACCCACAGCATTCTCTAGACTCCTACCAGGACTCACTCTAGCTATACCCCGACCCATAGGCTCCTCCCATGCCACCTTCAACCTTTCCACCCAACTAGATCCATCTCTACACCCATACTCCAGCTTGGATGAGGATGCAGATTCTGTACACTAGCCCAGTCCTCTCTGTCTACCTAGCCTGATTCAACACTAGGCATTTCCAACCTCTACATGCAATCCATCCACACAGCTTCTCTTTTAACCCAGCAACATGTTCGCATCAGCCTTAAAACTAAAAATCAACTCTACATGCCCAGGTCTCTTTGCAAGAATACAAATAAGATGGAAGATCAATTAAATCTCCTCTCTCCCAAACCTACCAGACTCGTAGAAATATTTGCCATGATAATTGCCTAGATAAACCCCAGGACACAGAATTTTTTGAAAAAAGCATAAACTTCATTAAAGAATCCTAGAAGTTTAAGGATGACACAAAGAAGCAAGTCAATAAAATTAAAGAGAATACAATAAGTGTCTGGGTGGTGCCCAAGGAAACAAAAATAATGAGGATGATGGAAATGACAATGACAATCCAGAATTCAATAAGAATTCAGTAAGGAGCTAGAAATAGGACTCAATATGCAATGAACATGGAATTGAAAACCCAATAATTCAACTAGAAAACTCAAAGAAAGCATGACAATCAGATTGAACATAGCAGAAGATATCTTCAAGACTATCAGGACTTATAGAGAAAGTAGAGGATCTAGACCAAAGAAGCAAGGGATACAAAAATCTTAATAAAAACACACTAAAGGAGCATATAGGGTATATAAAATACCATGAAAAAAATTAGAAATTACATGTATAGATGAGAGAGAAGAACCCCAAGTGACACAGACCAGATCTTCAACAAGATCTGTACTTCCCTAAACTAAGGAAAGAGATACCAACAGAGATAGAAGAAGCGCACAGAACACCAAATAGACAAGGCCAGAAAAGATAATTCCCACAGCACGCCATAGTTAAAACACTAAGTAAAAAGCACAAAGAGTATGTTGATAGCTGCAAGAGTAAACAAATATATGTCACATAAAGGAAAACCCATCAGAATAACAGCTGATTTCTCAACTGATAGTCAAGATGCTGAGATAATTCATTATAAGTCCAAAAATATCAGAAGACTATGACAGCCACCCTAGACTAATGTACCCAGCAAAATTATCTGCCATCATTGTAAGAAAAAAAAAATACAAGAAACAATATTTTGGACTGAAGAGAAAAATGATTATAATAGAGATACTGTGGTAGTAAATTTGGTGCCATGATTATGAAAACACAAAGTATCACTAAGAATACGAACAATAATACCAAAAACCCACAACACAATGACCACAACTAACACACATTTCAATAATAATTTTTAATGTCAATGGCCTCAACTTTCTAATCAAAAAATACAAGCTGATTGGATAGATCAAGAAACAAAATCCATCTACATCTTTGGTCTGCAAGAAACACATCTTAGTTTAAAGAGAGGCATTTCCTTATAGTAAAAGGATAGGGCAACAGTACTCTAAACAATTGGGACCAGGAAACAGGCAGGTGTATGCATCCTAATATCTGACAAAACAAACTTCAAAAAAAAAAAAAAACCTAATCAGAAGAGATATAAAGAGGTGCTTCATTCTGATCAAGAGGATAGTTAAAGATGAACATATTATTATCCTAAACATAGATGCACCGAATTCTGTTGTACCTAATTTCATTTAAAAGATGTATCACTGGATTTAATTATACAGATTAACATCAACCCACCAACAGTAGTTTCTTTCAATACCTACTTTGTCCAATAGACAGGTCTTCTGGACAAAACAAAAAACAAAAATAAAAAACAAAACAAACAGGGAAACATTAGAAGTAGTTCACAGTTCACAGCAGACATGAACTGGACTTAACAATCAACCAGGTAAAAAGGAAATCCATAGAACAGGAAACAATCTTTCCTAGTTATACATATGACAGAAGATTAACATCCAGAATATATAAAGAACTTTAAAAAGACATGATGATGATACCCATTCAAAAATGGTCTTGATGTCTGAACAGAGAGTTCTCAAATGAAAAAAAAAATGGATAAAAATAATTAAAAAAATTAAAATCTCCATGGCAAATAGGAAAATGAAAATCAAAACAACTTGGAGATTTATTTCATTTTGCTGAGGTCATAATGGCAAAGATCAACAAACAAGTAATAACAAATTGTGGGGAGTGTGGGGAATGAGGACTTTCATTCTCACTGTGGGGAAAGGTGACTCTCCTTCACACTGTTGGTGGGATTGCAATCTACTCCAGCTATTCATTCTGGAAGTTTGGGTGGAATTTTCAAAAAGCTAAAAATAAATCTACCATAAGACCCAGCTAAATACCACTCTTTGGCATATGCCCAAAGGACTCAACATCCTATTTCACAGGAACATGCCCAGCCATGTTCACTGCTGCTCTATTTACCATAGCTAAGATATGGAAACAGTCTAGATGTCCTCAACCGATAAATAGATAGTGAAAACATGGTGTACATGCAGTATGGAATACAATTCAGCTGTAAAGAAAAATTACATCATGAACATTGTAGGTATATGGCTGGAACTAGAAAGAGCATATTGAATGAGATAACTCAGATCAAAATGCAAGAGATCACGTGTTCTCTATCTTTGGAAGCTCCCATTTTATATTTAGATGTGGTACCTATCTTGGAGTAACTGTAGAAATGGGATGGTAAAATGACAGTCTGCTGGATAGTTTTATGTCAAGTTGACACAAGCTAAAGGATGTAACCTCAAGAAAATGTCTCTATAAGATCATGATGTACATAAGATCAAACTGTACAAATTGTAGGGACTGTGGGGAAAGATGACTCTCATTCTCTCTGTAGAGAGAGGCAAGCCTGTAGGGCATTTTTTAATTACTGATTGATGGGGGAGGGCCCAGTCTATTGTGAGTGATGTCATCCTAGGTTCTTTGTCAAAACAGGGTAAGCAAGCCATGGTAAGCAAACCAGTAACTAGCACTCCTCCATGGCCTCTGCATCAAGTTACTGCTCTGTTTGAGTAACAGACTTCCTTCAGTGATGAACTATGATAGGGAAGTGTAAGCCAAATAAACCCTTTTTTCCTCAAATTGCTTTGGTCATGGTATTTCATAATAGCAACAGAAATCTTAACTATGTCAGGGACCATTGCTCTGATAGGTGAAGGGGAGATCAACAGCAAGGGGAGTAAGCAGCATATAAATGATCTGATTAGGAAACCAGGAAACAACAGGAGACTCTAAGAAAGGGCTCTAATTAGGGAGGAGAAAAAGAATAAATATAGAAGGAGTGCAAAACAAGAGTAAGAAAAGTCATGATGGACCACACTTTCAACTACCCAACAACAACAACTTATAATACACATACATATAGGTTAAATGGAAATTTCCCATTTGAACTCATAGTCCCTACAAGAGCCAAAAGATCATCTGTTGAAAAACCACAGCACCATGAATGAGAAGCCCCCCTTTCTTTTAGTTATTGGTTAGGGTTGTCCAAGAGACTCCCAAAACATTATAGGCTATTACTATTGGCTTTGGTTAGGACCCAAGCGTATAAGTTAAGTCCCTGTTGCTGAAGACATGAGAGGCCCCCGAGCTGGAACTGACTTCAATGTCTCCTCCCAAGGACCAGTTTTCATGGTATCAAAAGGTGCCATGCAAGCTTCCAAAGGAGGGAAACAACCAGCAGGTCTACTCAGCTATGACCCACATGAAGGGTGCAGTACAATGACCACTGCTCTCTAATTAGACTAAAGCTATGCATGGAACTAGAAACCTAATCAACTATACAGAACTAGAAAATCATGGATCTTAAATGGTAGTTATAGGTTCTCTTCTAACTAAACAAGCATATCCCTAATGGCAATCTAGATATTTGTTCTTATACCCACAGATAAGTGTGGTCCTTAGCCCTAATCAAGGAAATTTCTTTTTTTGAAACAGAGACCGCTACAGAAAACCACAACCAATTAAAATGCAGGGTTGTGGAGTTCAGCCCTAATCAATGTATCTACAAAATAACTCCCGTGCCTAAGACCCAGGGAACATTATGGGAGCAGAAAAACTGTAAGACACAGAGGATCTGGAAATTTGATGTGAGACTGTGTCTCTTAGTAATGTCAGAAACTACATCCATACAGTCTCACTGATACAACAGTATACATTTGAACTGAATAAGGACAACAATGCCAAAGTGGATGGGGAACAGGCCACAAGGACTCACCCTTACAGACAGAATAATTACAGACAATCAAGAAATGCTGAGAGTGGGAGAAATCAGCTTCCCCAGAGAAGAGTACACCAATTTGTTTTCCAACACCAAATGGTCAGCCCCCAAAACACAAAAAAAATATTATACAGATTGAGCAGGTTACATTTGGGATTAAACATGTATATGCACATATGCTTGTAATAACAATTAATGAAAAAAAAAGGCCATGAATTTATTAAAAGAGAATAAGGAGGGGAGTGTTTGGAGGGAGGAAATGAAAACAGGAAATTATATAATCTAAAAAAAGAAGGAAAAAGAAAATGGCAGCTTTATAAACAGTACAAACTCTGTGTAAATGATCAAGTAAAATAAATTAGTACTTTAAGCAATTATTGGCTCAGCAATTAAGAGCAGTGACTGCTCTTCCAGAGGTCCCGAGTTCAATTCCTAGCAACCACATGGTGTCTCACAACCATCTATAATGGGATCTGATGCCCTCTTCTGGTGTGTCTGAAGACAGCTACAATGTACTCATATAAATATAATAAATGAAAAAAAGTATCTTTTAAAAAAAGAAGAAGAAAATATTTAACCTTATTATTGGATATATTACTATAAGCATTAGTAAAATCAATTTAAAGATACTTTGTTATAAGTTTACAGAATTTTCCTATTTTTATTTGAATTAATAAACATGACTTAGTACTACTGAGTGAACAGGAGTCGGGTGGAATTCCCCAAGAATGAGCTACTGCCATTATAGTAGAGTGGCGAGAAAGAGCAGAAGAAAAATGATAGTGTAAATATGTTTGTTTACCCTGCTATAACCTGATAGTTACAATCACAGAGATATGGCCCCATGAGTGGATACATTTTACATAAATTTATAGTGTTTGATGATCTTTTACTGTAGGAAGCGGTTTCTCCCCACCGTCAGAATGGCGGTTGGCATGTAGCCAGCTAGCTTGAGTAGGCACCATGGCTGTGGTTCATTATAGAGAAAAGGTTCTCGTTTCCAGGTGTGGCTACTCGATTAGCCCACCTCGCATCACAGGAGCAGCCAATTAACAGTGACGGCGTGGCAGCTGCTGATGGATTGAGGCAATGCATATAAGGCAGCTAGGGCGGTAGCAGAGAGCATTCAAGGGGAATGGAAGAGAGGATTGAAGGAGGATTGGAAGGAGGGCATTCAAGGGGGTTGAAAGAAGGTAGAAGCAAGCGTGCTGTAACAAGGAACCTGAATAAAACCGCTTGAAGAAGAACACGGTTGTCGCTTGCCTTTTATTCCGAAGGATGGAGCAGAGGGCAAGCAACATTTTACCTAGATCTGTGAAGAAAGTCATCAGAAAGGAAGGGCTATAATCAGAGACATTGTCTAGTTAATCCTTGGCTTTTAGATCCATTGAAAGCTGAGTTAAGGCAGGATTCAATTGTGGACCTGGATTAGCATTGATTTCATTTCTTACCCTTCACCCTGCCCCATGATATTGTATCAATATCAAGTATCCCTATGTTTGATCATTTCCATACCCATGATACGTTTTATATCAAAACAAATGTCAGTTCACCTAATTTTCTTTAAGTACGAAGGTTTAGCCATTAAGTGGTATTGATAAATATCAAACAAGTCACCACTATTCCTTTGGAGCCCCTGGTTTATTTATTTATTTATTTTTAATGTGCATATGCTATGTGTTTGGTTAGACTTCACATGGGTTTTCAGCAAGACCAGTCACCCAGCCTCTGAGTCTTTACTCCAGCCCTGTAACTGCTGCAGCGTTTAAAGCAGTACTTCACAGCCTTGATCATGAACTAGACTCCCTTGGAGATTTTGCAAGAGCCCCACTGTGGAGAAACGGTATTTGCAACATGTTCAGTCCTGCAGTGAATGATTCGCTGTAGACGAAGGAGGCTGTGAGCAGAATATATCGAGCTGCACTTAACCTTAAAAAGAGTGATAGCTCTTCGAGTTACTGGTGAAGACTGTAGAAACATGCAGGTGTGAGGGGTGATGGGTACCATGATATACTGTGTTCCCTGAAGACAATGAAAGTAGTTTAAGTGCTAGATCCTGATGAAGGAAGAACAGATTTTTAGGAAGAAACATCTGTACCTATGCTGTTGGCTTTTAAACTTTAGCTACAAAGTCTAAACAACTGTCTGACAGTGGTGGGTTGATTAATCATTAGCCACCTGCACTTTCCCCTATCCAGGGTGGACCCATAGGGACACCTGTTGATTCTTTGATCTCTCCTTTTCCTCAGTGGGGGCAGCTGGACTCCTCCAATAGGCAGAGAATGTGAAAACCAAGGGGGCTCCAAACTGCTACAGACAGCCATGACAGGGCAGTTGGCACAAGACAATGAATATTTTTCTCCCTGGGCAGGTGGCCACTGCTGAGATCCTTCTGGAAAGAAATCAAAATCCTAATAGGAGTGGAAAATCACTGGCATCTAGAGCCTTGGGAAGCAGTTTTTCCTTGCGCTTATTCTGGGCTCTACTCTTTCCTGTTGCTGGCCCATTTCTTGATGAGTGCTCTGTAACTCACCAAATGACTTGTGCTTTAAAACGAGCACCTTGGGAGCAAAGCAGAGAAGCAAGCGAATCCAACAACTTAGTAATCTCTCAACTATTACCTTTACTTTTCACCCTTTATCCTAACTGTCTGCCATAAGCTGCACCCAGTCAGGCATTTAGAAACCCTGCTGTTGACGTCAAGTATGATGCCCACACTAGTAATCTCAGCATTTGGCAAGTTGAGGCAAAAGAACAGGAGTTCAAGGTCATCCTCAGCTACATCGAGAGTTGGAGGTTGACATGGGTGGATAAGAGAGACACAGTCTTAGAAAGCCAAAAAATTACATAAAAATAAAAAAACAGAAATGAAGGAGGTGTCTTAGTTAAGGTTTTACTGCTGTGAACAGACACCATGACCAAGGCAATTCTTATATGGAAAACATTTAATTGGTACCGACTTATAGATTCAAAAATTCAGTCCACTATCCTCAAGATGGGGGCATGGCAGCTTCCAGGCAGACATGGGTCTGGAGGAGCTGAGAGTTTCACCTCTTATTCCAAAGGCAGCTAGGACAAGAGTCTTAAAGCCCTCACCCACAGTGACACACCTACTCCAACAAGGCCACACCTCCTAATAGTGCCACCCCTAGAGCTAAGCATACACAAACCATCACAAGAGGGGAAAAAAAATAACACCTTTTAAATATAAAGCCTTAACTTAAATACAAAGCCATCTTCTCCATATGTTTCAGTGTCCTTCTAATTAGGGAAGCTGTAAGCTCAGACCTATCTAGGTTCTTTAAATATGTGTATGTGTATAGAATTATGTTTCAAAAATAACTTCAGTTGTTTAGTTTTTTAGAGTTGTGTAAAACAGAACTGTTTGTGTCAGAACATTTTCAAGAGTTCGAGGAGAATTCCTGCCCACACAGGTGAGAGGCTGTAGTAACTGAGGCAATAGGTCTCTTGTCTACCCAGTGTCTACTTCGGGCCATTCTGTTTCATAACGTAAGAATGCAAGTGTGTGGTTTTACATTTTCTCCAGTGCTCACCACCACCACAGCTCATGGAGAAACAGTTGGGACTAACATATGTTCCTCTCTGGAATTAAGATCCCTGTATGCCTTCAATATGATGAGTCATGGTCCTTTCACCAAAGTTAGGAAATAAATCCTGGCTTCTTTTCACCCATTTTAATTTCTGTTTTTAATGAGAATCCAAAGCAAATCATTAACCTTCCTTCTGGTCACCTAAAACTAATGTGAGGACAGGGTGGTTCTGATTCATGTATTAAAAATAAGAGTGTAAGTTTTCCTTCTATGCATAGTTTATCATCTTTTTGTCTACTAAAGTAAGTGATAAATAGGAAAGAAAATTGGAGAAGTGGAGAGGAGTGGAGTCGGCTTGTGTCAGAAAAAGCAAGTCATGAGAAGCAGTATTGATGTTCTGGAGCCTGAGTAGGATCAAACTAAAATGGGAGCTGGGATAAGTTTTAACCCATTCCCAACATGTGCAGGATATTCACTGATGACAGACAAAGTGTTGGCTTCCCCTCTCTGTCCTCCATTAGACCACAGAAGTAGCAGCTATTCTGACATCCAGGATGCAAGAGAAGCTGAGGATATCTACCTCCCGAACTGG
Source organism: Mastomys natalensis (assembly GCA_021653895.1). Taxonomy (NCBI): domain Eukaryota; kingdom Metazoa; phylum Chordata; class Mammalia; order Rodentia; family Muridae; genus Mastomys; species Mastomys natalensis. Next base: position 640,216 of record JAJTUV010001036.1, read on the forward strand.
TCCTTGATTAGTGCTCAAGAAATTTGACAGCATGGCATTTTCATTTCTGGTCACCTAGTGACCGTGAATCCTGTAAGCGCTTCCACGAACCATCTTGAAATACTACTTTGGGATGAAGTTAACATAAAGACACAGATATAAAAAAATGAAGCTCCTTTGATAGAACATTGCAGGACTGTTTCAATTATTGCTTATAAAAAGACATCTTCCAAAGATCTAACTTAATAATGGAATTCATGATTTTTATTTTTAATCCCAGAATCCCTACCACTATGGTTAATGGTCTGTTAAAACCACTAATGGTCAAAGTGTTTCAGTCTTAAATTAATCTTGTGTGGTTTGTATAATAGTTTATTAGAGTGCAAACTGCAGTTTAATAGTCAATTTAGAGTATTCAATGATAATCAAGATTTACCAAAAATATACTTCTTAAATGTCCATCTTTTAATCTAAAATGAATAGAGCCACTTAAAGGTTAACCTTTATTTTACATATATGAATATTTTGTCTGTATGTATGTTGGTATATTATGTGTTCTCCTGGTGCCTGCGGAGGTCAGAAGAGGATATCAGATCCCCAGGAACTGGAGTTATAGACAGTTTTAAGCCATCATACAGGTGCTTGGAATTTAATCCAGCTCCTCTTGCAATAATACGGCAGCATCTTTCTAGTCTTTAACTTCCATCTTAATATATCTATCAACTAGTTCTTCAAGAAGAAGGTAAGCAAATATTTGACAATATCACCTACCTTTGTATTTCTGAGGCTGACTGATTCAATAGCTAAGAAGTATAAATATATTTTACTGCCCTTGCCTGACACAAATAATTATGCTTTCATAATAAGTAGGTAAAACATCAATTTTGGCAAATAAAATACTCTAAATCATTCACGTTTAATATTACAACCCATGAGAGTGTTACAACATTTCCTCAGGTCATGAAAATATTTCCCTTTATCAAAAATGTCCTCCCTATGATTTTCTTTAAATCAAGTTGACATTACTGCTGGAGGTCAAGTGCTCATTTTAAATGCCCTCATCCTAAGGAATGGTGTGCCTGGGGATGTTTTAGTACTGGGATGAAGCCCACAGGACTAGGAAACCCATTTGTATGATTTGCTAAGTCAGCTCATTCTTGTACTCTTGGGCAGGAAACAAGGAAGTATTGCATAAAACTGGTCATCAGCCCTGAGTCATTCTGCATTTAAAGCTCCTTATTGGAAAGGGTGCCAGTGTGAGTTCATGGGCTTAGAGAGTGAAGGGCAGCTCTGAAAACTAAAGCGCTGCGTGGTTAGACAGTTTAGATGGTGTTATGTCCTTGCAGGTCGTAAGAGCACCTGGGTACACTTGCCTGTTGCTGGGAGACAGCAGCTGTCATGTTCCTTATAAAATTTCCCTGGGATTTATCTGAGTTAATGCTAGAAAGGATTAAAGTTCTGGTTAGGGAGTTGGTCAGGAACTTAATTTTCTGACTGATAAAGCCCAGAATTCTCTGAATAAAGTACACTTCTGCATGAAATTAAACTCTTGTCGATGGGCCTTATGTGATGGGATTCAATGTGACCTGAGCTAATTCATTGCTCTAGTCCAGAATGCCTTTGAACTGAGTACAGAGCGTGTTCTTCAACTGACACCAAGATATCCAACAACCTGAAGCTCATAGAATTACTACCCAGTGTTCTAGAGTCAAAGGCAAAGTGTTATAGAGGTTTTACCCTGAACTGACATTCTCTTTGCTTCCTGAATAAAGTTAAAAAGTATTAATTAATGTAGTCTTTTCAAACTGCTATGTACTGGGAAATCTTTATACAGAATTACTAGTGAGATAGAATAAACCTGACTCACCCAGAGACCTCCATTTATTTATTTATTTATTTATTTATTTAGAACTACTTACACTCACACCTTTGATTGGATAGGTATTATTCTATTTTTAAAGACAATTATGCCTCAAAATTCATTCATCCATAGTATAAAGGGCCAAATGGCCAAGAAGAATTGCCATCACATTCTAGAAGCAGGGAAGCCAAAGCTATACATGAGTCATCCTTCTAGTAAAAGTGGAAAGGTACCCTTATCAATATGATTCCCCTTGAAACGATTATATATACAGGAGTAAAGGAAAATGCACAGCTTGTGGGATGTGCTCCATTCACACATATAGATAGAAAATGGGAGAAAGAAATAGTGCTAGGTAAAATGATGACTCCTATTATAAAACTGGAGATAGTTAGAAACTAGTTGGTGCTGAAAAATGAGACTGAAAACTAACTATCCATTTGTCTTCAAAAAGAGAAGAAAATGAGTTATAGTTCAGTTCATTGTTCATGAGAACACCCCAAACAGGACATCTTCAAGGTCCTCAGTGCTTCTTCAAATGAAGGAAGAGTAGAGAAATTATTCTTCTATAACCTTAATGCTTTTGTACTAAAGGAAAGGTAGTGTGACTTCTGTTAAGCACTTCCATGGTTTTGTGTTTTAAACAGAACACTCAGGTGCAGGGGCTGAGATGAGGATTAAGATGGCTCAACTGGTGAAGTGATTGACATGTAAATAAAATGACCAATTTTGGATTCCCATCATTCCTGTAAAAGCCCCATGGTAGCATGTGGGGTCTGTTACCAAATAGTCTATACAAATCAGTGAGCTGAAGCTTAATGAGAGACTGTTTCAAAAAAATAAGGTGGAAATTCATTTAGGAAGATAAATGATTTTGACCTCTGACCCTTCCAGACATGTAAACATGTACGAAAAATATGATGAAGAGAGGAAGAGACTTATCTTATTCATAGGTAAATCTCGGCATAAGGAACATTTCTATTTTCTGTTTCTGCTCATGTGTTAAGAGAAAAGGGGAGAAGGAAAAGGAGAGGAAGAAAGAGAGAATGGGAATCAAACTCGGACCTTCAGCATACCAAGCAAGTACTTATGACTGAGGTAGATCCCCAATTCCAATGTTTAATTTCTTCCTGAAATCCATCTATATCCAAGTTCTCCTTATTTTAGGAATTCCATAATTACCTGTGTCTAATACTGCAAACAAAGCTAGATGTCACAAGAAAGACTTTGTGCGTTCAATTCCCAATAAGCAATTTGGGTAAGGAGAGGCTAATTTTTAAAGATTTATTTATTTACTTACTTACTTAATATATATGAATACTCTATATACATGTATGCATGACAGAAGAGGGCATTAGACAGAAGAAGGCATCAGATCACTTTATAGATGGCTGAAAGCCATCATGTGGTTACTGGGAATTGACCTCCTGAAGATCAGCCAGTGGTCTTAATTGCTGAGCTATCTCTACGTCCCTGGGCAAAGATTTTGTTTTGTTTTTTATTCACTTTACATCTTGATCACTGTCTGTCCCCCACCCCAACACACACTCCCTCCCTCCATCCCCAGACAGGACCAATTTTTATAATGCTATTTGGTTTTCTATTAGAAATGTTATAGAAAACAATCTCTCCTCATGGATTCATGATATATTTCTGCCCAGAGTAGTGCAGAAATAAGTTTAGTCTAATGTCCTTGTCTCTAAAAATATACGACCCATGGCCCAAATTCAGCTTTTCAAAAACTTCTAAATTATACCCTAATTTTGAGTTTTGACTAATGGAGGCAGCAAGGACAATGGCAAGCTATAATTCATCAGTGTCAATTAGGGTTCGGAAGAAAACACGCAGGGCTCTGAGGAGGCTTTGTAGGTGTTAGCATGTAGACCAACTCTCCTTCAAAATGTAAGCAAACCACATGAAGGTGTAAATTCTATTAAAGTGTCATAGACACAAGGGTTAGAAAGCTGAAAAATCAAGAAAAACAGACAGCAGAGTACTTCAGAAGTAACATTCAGCGATGCAGAGTGACCCTGGGATGTCATCGGAAGATTGTAAATTGTATTTTTTATTCACAATTTATTAAAAGACTAGAGTTAAGACATTCAAGGGAAATCTGTCAATATGTAGTTTATATATGCTATAAAGATCCAAAGAATAGGCAAGTAAATAATGAAATAAGAAGATATCTCTGGCTAAGTGCTTATGAGTTATCATACTTTCCGTATGATAACTTTGTGTAATGTCATTTTCTTTTGCAAATCTCACTCAGACATTCTTCTCAAGCATTGCTCTAAGTCTCTAAGGAATTTACAGAGGGTATAATCCACTTCTTAAGACATTTACCCCAAAGACTGCCCAGTAGCCTGACACTATTGTTCTCAAGGGAGAGCCACTGCACTGTTCCAAAACACTTCTACAAAGGCTATTCAAGCATTTGTGGATTTCTCTATGGATGCAAGTAAACAGTCTTTAATTAGATCAGTTAAACAATTTGCTCTTACATGGGAGAGAGAATGGAGCCCCTGAGTTTCAGAATGGACTGTTGTTACTCTGTGAGCTTGCAGAGCAAGAATGAAGTCATGTACATTTCATTACACAGAGTCTTTTTTGTCTGTATAGATTAAAGGATGCTTAGAAGATCCTTTCCAAAACAAAGATCAGTAGTGAAACCCAATCAAGGAAGCAGCTGAAGGAGGTGAACAAGCGATTCTGTGCAGCCAGACAAGACTTTGAGGAGGCAGTTCTGGAGACATTAGACACAAAACAATATTAAGAGAAGACAGATGTATCCCCAAGGTGCCTGTGCCCAGGAAAGGTTAAAGTCACATTTGTGTCTGCAACAAAGGTATATGAGCCCCTCAGTCACCCCTCATTTAATAATAAAATGGATACCTCTTGCCACAAAAGGAACACCTAGCAAGTTGATCTTGAGAAGCACTGAAGTAAGACTGTAGTTACCATTTCTGTTTTTATAAATAGCATTGTTAATGTCCCTTGTGGGCTTGTTATGGGGACTTCCAAAAATACACTTCTATATATTTTATTTCCCAAAGTTTTATGCTATGTAACAAAATACTATTATTTGACCAGAAATGGGAGATATTCTAAAAATCAAATATTTAATGAGCTATAACAGGCATAATGAAAAAAAGTCAAGTTGACTAAATTTACAAAAATATGTTTTTATTTTGACAAGGAAATAATGCTAAATTATGGCTCCAAAATATAATTCTTATAATTTGGGCTTGATGATCATCCTGATACTACTGTTGTCTTTAACATGGCATGGCATGGTTGATTTCCATATCTCTGTTCAGTTCTACCCAGGGCAGAAGCATGCCCCCATTTTTCTGGTGCTCAGGTTCTCAGTCCTTTTAGGTAACTAAAATCTTTAGAGCAATCTTCCTTAGCAGCTGCTGCAAGTGACTCCTTTCTGGGTGGACCTAAAAAGGCTAGCTGGTATTCTCTCCTGTGTGTGGACAGTGTAAAGATGTTTGTTGAGTTGACATTCTCCCTTTTAGGGTACACACCGAGTTTTTGTGCCCATGACACCTTACTGGGTCAAATGGCTACCACACAATCTGCCACAAGGGATGCTCTATTTTAAGAGCAAACTGGCATCTGACTGCAGGTTTCTGACTTGAGGTCTTGTCCAATAGGAGTTTTCTTGCCATAATATATGTACAATAAGCTCAAAAGGCAGAATAATGACCATATTCAAAGCTACATGGTCACTCTTACTTTGCCTTAATCTTCAATCAGTCTTCCAGGAACTCAAAGCTGGGGCAGCCAATTCTCATGATATGCCAACCATTCCTGTCCCTATGAGGAAGACATTTATTTCATTTAAAGCTAACTTTACCTCTTCTCTGGTCTCCACCAGTTCTTTGGCTAAAGAGGTGTAATGACCTTACCTACCTTTCTCAAGGACATGTTTTCCCAGTTTTCATATAACAAAATGAATGGTGTATATACAGTTCAGGCTACACAACAGTGGAAGAGGGGCAAATAACATGCCTAAGTTTGCTAGGCTTCCTGGGAAAAGACCCAGCATCATTCGCCATTATATCAAACCTCGCCCCAGTGTCCTGCAATCCCTATTCCCAACTGTGCATGTCCCCCATCACTCCTGTCCACTCACTTTATTCAGATGCACTGCACTCTTTGTCTTGTAGCTTTCAGACAGAATGTTCTCAATTTCTGGTCATTTACCCAGAAGTTTCACTTCATCTTAAAAGTCAATTCCCTACAGGTAATTCATCTGAGGAGGATCTATTCTTATTCCTTAGTTTCCTAAACAACTTGAGATTTCCTTTTTCCTATATGTACTCAGGTATAATTAACAATCATTTGTCAATTATTTTAAAAACATACGTTTCTGCTGGAGGCTCCATGGAAGCAGGGCAGGAACAGCTTGTGTTTTGTTTTGATGTGTTCCCCAGTAGCTCCAAAACCCATGCCTTTCATCCAACCAACATTCATTAACAGAAAATGTAACATTATATAACATAAAATAGGTCTTTAAGCAGTCGACATATTTCAAAACTTGTTTTTATGAGCAAATCAGTAACTGACAATCACATACATGGGGAGTGCTTTGGGTCTCTTCTTAAGCATAAATAAAAGAGATGGAAGGGGAAAGACACTCACCATGATTCCAGTAAGCAAGCAGACTCCTTTCCCACAGTATGTGTTAGGTACCATGTCACCATAACCAATGGAGAGAAAAGTTATTGATATCAACCACATTGCTCCAAGGAAGTTGCTAGTGACATCCTGTTGATCATGGTACCTGGAAAACAGCAAGTAGAGACAGGGTTTATAACTGCCCTCCAGTACATCAGCTAAGAAAGATTTTGTTGATTTGATGAATTCATTATATTGTTTATAAACTCTTCTCTTTAGATGTATTGAGGTATTACAATTATAAATAAAATTGAGAAACCATTTTCACTTCACAAAATAACCAGAATGAATAATTTACAGAATGAAAAGCAACATTCTCACTGCTGTAAGATGTCATACATGCACACATACATGTACCTCTGTAGACAGAGTGTTAGCATTCCATGTGCTTATATGCCCAGCCTTTGTGACAATGTGCCCTGTCTCAATCCCATGTTGCATGTGTAGTAAGAAGAGTCATGCTGTGTCCTCTCCTGGGACTATGTTCACGACCTTGTTGTACTCGTTGTCCTTCTCAATACATTTAGGTTGAAGCATGTACATGCTGTCTGACACTCAGACATATAATAATCAGGCCACATCGATTATTAGCCCTGGAAAAGTCTGCTATGATTCATATCTGGAACGTTCCAGGGCCAAGTGGCCCTCTTTGGTCTCTACAGCATTTAAACTTGACGTGTGGTCACCAACAGAGCGCTTTGCTTTTGATCCACTTGCCACTAAGGATCACCTGTTCTTAGACATTAGCTGAGAGTCCTTCACTGGCCTCATTTCTTGTTGTGCCTTCTAAACACAGAGAAGTCAAGGTACTGTTTCCTGTTACTTGTATTAAACAAGGAAGTGACAGGTTGGTTTGATCAGAACCCCAGCAGCAGGAGCAATGAGGACAACTACTGTACTGCCCTACGAAAAAGATGAGGTAGAAACATCGACTGGGCCATGTAGATGCTCATTTACAGGATGTCCCAAAAGGCTCTCCTTATTAAAGGGAGTCCAGGAGGCAATTCTAGCATGCCATGGAGAACAATGTGTATATTTTCACTAATTATGGTGGTAACATAATGAGCAAAATGCATACAAGAGGTATAAGAGTGTGGTTAGTGCTGGGCTTAGCTGTAATGTGAGCTGAACAGTTTCCATCTAAGGGTACTGTGTTTCAAGGAAGTCAGCTTTGGCTTATGCCCCATTCACAGTATCAAGGTGCGTTAGTGAGCACTCCCTGCCATGTTTGTTTGGGGAATATGTTACTCTACCTGTGCTGTGGGCTGCACAGGAGGGAGGAGGGGGCAGAGCTCGTTTTCTCTTCAAATTTTATTTGTGAAATGAAAACTTCTTAACAAAGCATGATTTGTCAGACCTCTAATCTCCCACAAGCCCCATAAAATATATCATACTAATTTTGTTCTCAGTAGGGTCTCAGCAGTGTCCCCGTTTAGCATGTAATATTTTACAACCTAGACCATCACTGGCGGAAATTACTATACTCTTAACGCTCCTTATATTGACAGTTGTGTCCTAGACTGTTTCACTTTCTAATCTCAGTCCTATGCTGAGTGAAATCTTCACTTGGAATGTCTTCTACATCACCACTGCAAGTACCAGAATACTTATTTGCTAGGCATATGTTTTTTCCTTAGGCAGAGGAACACCTAACTGCAAAGAAGAGTTTTAGATTTGCTATGACAACTTGGGGTCCCTGGGAATGCCTATCTCCCTACTGCCTATGTGAAACTTCAGCCTTGGTGTGGGTGTGGACATCAGCTCTTCCTTTAGCACTTTTTATTTGGTTTTCAAGATGTGGTGTGGTACTTGACCTCCAAAGGGAACCTGAAGCACTCACTAGAAATGTTCAGCTTGCTCTTCTACGGTATGTTCACCTTTGACCATAAAACATTTTAAATGTACAACTAGTCTCCTCCTTCCTCGTCCCTGTGTCAGACATTCAGATTGATACCATTGCATCATTAGCAGATACTTTAAAAATGCTGTGTGCCTTACACTGTGTCAGAGACCATAAACCCATAGTGGAAGGTCTAATTAGAAACAGCTATGCTTTTAGAAGTTGAGATTTTATAGCTTGGGATTTCAAAAATTATCCTTTTTTTTTTTTTTTTTTTTTTTTTTTTTTTTTTTTTTTTTTTTGCTTATGAAATACAACTCTGAAAACAGCTCAGAGAAGGGGAAAAAAACCTTCTCATACTAGTGTTTATGTTATATTTAGACAGGCTCAGTTGTGAATAGTCAAAGTGAGGTAATTAAGGACCAAATTAGACACTATTAGAATAATCACCTGATTCCTTTCCTAGCAACTCAAACCCAAATATTCTATTAGAGGCATCAACATGGTGACACCATCACTTAGACCATCCTCAGCTTTTGGATCCATGCCAAAGTCACAGCACCATCAATGATTAATGCATATAATTTAAGACTAACGAGACATGTAAACTTCTCTTATACTAGATCACTTCACAGACTAGTGAGAGAACTCCACACTTGGTTGCAAGAAAACCTGTCTTAGAAAGACATGAAGAAACCTCTCATGTGGTAGAGGCAGTCTCTGTCCAGCAGGGGTGCTGATTTAATAAAAGATACACTAAATAATAGTCAAGCTTTTAATATAAGGACGTCCAAAGTTCCAGCAAAAGACACTCAAACCACTTTCAGGTCTGAAAAGAGCTTCCTCTTTTAGTTTCTATGCCTTATTCATCTCTTCATTCACAGCTGACTGTGTCTAGCACTGCTTAACAGACGTGACTGCTTGATGTTAAACTGAGCATTTGCTCAAGTTCACCCAGGGTTACTTTTACTAAGGGGTAGGCTGGCCCTGCCCAGCACTCCCGCTGGCCTTTAGCACTGCATGGCAAAGGCTTGCACTTACGTTACCTTTTCACAGTTCTCCTTCTCCAAACTATGCCCTGGTTAGTATGGTACTCCAGGCTTGTACTGTTTCTCTCAGCATCCTGCCTATACCTCTAACAGCTTTTAATAAGTGTCCATATGGGTTACAAGACATGTAATATATACTGTGCTCATCCATGCTGTCTTTAAAATAAAAATAACAAAGAATTTGAAGACTAATACTGGGTCTTATTTGATTGTACTGTTGCCTAGTTCTGGGAAAGTTTCAGAGGGAGGTTGGTGCTCATTGGCTAATATGGTGATGTTAAATTTGTTATGCTTTCCTGGGGCATGTGGTAGGTTTTCATAGGCATACCCAGATTCAACAGAGAGAAAGGGTTGCTGCTCATCAGTCAACATGAATTGTATTTGTAATGTTATATCCCAAGGCTCATGCACAACTTATCTTTACGATAGCAAAAAGTAATTCCATCATGGATGTTAAGAGCTGACAGACTATTTCTATGAATGTGCCTCTATTAAGCATTTTATTAATATTAATAATGACAAAAATATTTCAAATGTCAGTTCTGGCCACAAAAGTCAGACTTGGTTAAATCATGAAAAACATTACAGAGATTGAATGCATGTGATAAATAATTTCTCTTCTAAAACCATTTCTTTCCTGAAATAACATTGTAATTATGGCAACCCAATAAAAAGACATAAACTTTGAGGAACCAGAAGAAAGTAAAGAAGGCACCGAGGGAAGGAAGAAACTTCTAAATGAATGAAAATGCGTCCTGTTTTCAGTCACAATGGAGCAATGGGTTATTATATTTAAACTTTATTATGAACGAACATTTACAAATCTAATAAAATTTGAAATAATGCATTACAAGATATTGACTATCCATCAAGAACAGAAAGATTCTGGAGAGATGCTGAACAACCAAAACGAAGTGCATACTTGCCCACTTTAATGCCCCGCAGATAGCCCACAGATAGTCTACAGACTGTAGCTCAGGAAGGAGAACAGGCAGAGCTCAGAGGCTTCCCTGAGTTGAATATGAATAGCACAGTTGGATTCTAAGGAAGCTAATGTTTTACAGGGCTAAAACCAAAATAGGGAGATCTGTAGAAGAGAAGTAAGAGACCTGCAGAGAGTCCCCTTGATTCTCCTAGTAAGAAGTACACACCTTCATGCAAAACTACCTGAAGCTGAAGAAATGGGAGCCATGTATAGAAGTTGATACAGAGCCATCAATTGAAGATAGACTGTAGGACATGACAGGATATTGAGAGGAGACAAAACTACTAATTTAGACATAATAGACTTCAGCTTATGGGCATAGTATATTCTACAAAAGAAGCATTATAGTAACAAGTCAAAGAAAAACTGAAGGCTCAATGAAAAATGTGGGAAGAAATAATACACAGATTCTAAAGAAGATAGAAAGAGAGGGTAGGGGATAAAGAACAGATGAGATAAAACAGAGCTCAAAAGCACAGTTACCCAAGTATATCCTCAATCACATTAAATATAAAGGGCCAGGTATCTCCAGTTACACAGATACCAAGCACACAGTGCCTGGGTAAGGTACAAAACTGATAACTGAAGGACTGATAAGGAGTGACGGATGGAGCCACAGGTGCCTGTTCTCCTTGGCCTTCCCAGACAACAGGACCAAGAAAGTACATTCTTTCAGTACAGAATGGAGAATCAGAGACTCAGGGTCCAGAGAAGGGCAGAAGAAGTGCTTAGGGCTGGTAAAGATTGGGACTTCAGCTTTTTAAATAAACTGGTAGCATCCATTCCTATTTTCCTTCATTCCCTATCCCTGACCCTAGTATGAGAAGTTGACAATAGAGAAAGATCTTTTTTTATTGAGAAATGGGACAGCCTCAAAAAAAAAAAAAAAAAAAAGATAATCATACTAAGAAATTGAGGACTCCCTAATAAAACACCAGCTTTCACTCTTTGCCAAGTCTTACTAGATGAATACCCTTTTCTTCTAAACAGAGCTTCCAGCTGGCCTCCAAATCCCCCTCTCAAATATAGATGAACAATAGCTGGCACACATTTTACGCTTTCTGAAGAAAAGTACAGGCAAAATAGAAGAGGTAAATGGGAATGGAAGAGGGAGAAAACAGTAGGAACTTGAGGCAATGTAGACACAAATAGGTGGTCTTAACTTCCGAAACTACATCATGGACTGCTCTAAGGAAGCATGGTAGTGATACAGTTGGGGTGGGGGACAATTTAAAGTACAATATAAAGTACAATATAATCACAGCCATAGCATAATTCCATTGCAAACTGATACAAAGCTGCTAGAATGTAGAAGACAAAGAGAAACACAACACACACACACACACACACACACACACACACACACACACACATTTCCAGGAGTGAAGATTTAGCATTCAGCAACAGCCTTTCCATAAGAATAGAGACTCAAAGGGTTGTGATAAAAATGCACTGTAAATTCTTCAAAAAGCATTTTCTCTATAAAAAAAAACACTTTAAGAAAAAATTTAAACATAATAATAACAATAATAATAAACAACCAAGCCAATGGATATCACTGCAAAATGCAAATACCAGGCAATGGGAAGATACAAATTAAAAAAGGAAACAAGTAGAACCCAAACTAAACCCTAAAAATTATTATGTCTAATTATATTTTGACTATTATATATGCATTAGAGAAAGAAATCTTTCTCCTCTGGTGTTGCAATGCAGAAGAAGGGGGCCTCTAGGAGGACAAAGAACTGAAGAGTTTGAGTTCAGGTTCACTTTTCTTGGCTTGTACATTGAACAGTCACAGAACCTACATATGGTTCTCTGTGTGGTAAACTCCCTCAGAAGATAAGATATGTCTATGAGTCTGTCAAATATCATGGTGAACCATGAGACTATCAGACATACCTTTCACTATAAGTCAAATGGTGGCAAACCTGACTGTCAGCAACAAATCTGAAAGTCCATGTTTCCAGGAGCAAAGTCAGAGATGTGAGATGAATATATGCAAATGCTTCCAAACTGTAGCTTATACATGTAGTTTCCATTTACAGTAAAATCATATCAAGTAGGTGGCTCAACTAATCCAGACATATAAGAATGTAAAACAGTCAAAGAAAGGTAGAGAGCTGAGAGCCAATGGCTCAGACAGAAGAAAGAACACAGAGCATTTACTTTCTATTGCTCTGCCAAGGATGTTCACTAGTACTTACATCAAAGTGACCTCGGAACCATTAAGAAAACACTGTCCACTACTCCTCAACTAATTATGTCCAACTCTCCCGAAGTGGGTCTATGACATATGGATAGATTTTCTTTTAAGCTTTCAGGAGATTTTAGGTATTATTTAGTTAGTCCGATTCAATCAAATACTGAATATCTCCAGTTATAAAGGCACTTTTAGAGGCACAGAGAATATATAGATGAATCAGAATCTGTGTTTGCAAAAACATGATTTTGGGTAATAAGGGGATAGGAAATCTAATAAATATGAACACCTACTATAAAGAGATACTGAGGGAAAAATATAGAAGACATGAAAGGTAACAGCAGGGATGTGTGACGCTGTGACAAATGGCTGCAGTTTATGTCTGAGTTAAAACATAAAATCTAGCCAAATGCAAAAATTTTTACTAAAGCCTGAGGGTGCTCTGAAATATAAATGCTGTAATGATAGGTAACAGGAAACAACCTTGGAAACAGTTCTCAGGAAGTTATTTCTGAGCTGGGAATGACCAGAGGCTCTAGTCCATGACCTGCCTCTCATTCCTCCTTTCTGAGCATCACTGAATCTGAGGCATAAGGCTTTAGGACCCTGACGATCCCAGAGACCGAAGGCAACAAAAGTAGCAGAAAGAGACAGCATAAGGCTACTTCTAAATCCCAACTTAATGTTAGGACTGGACCAGTACAAATTTTCCTAAATTATGCAAATCTTTACTGATCCTAAGTGAATTTATATTACCTTAATTTTATTTTGATCCTTTGATTTTATACGTTTGGAAATTTTTCATCTCTTTTGATTTAGGGAACACCTCTTCTCTCTCTCTCTCTCTCTCTCTCTCTCTCTCTCTCTCTCTCTCTCTCTCTCTCTCTCTCTCTCTCTCTCTGTGTGTGTATGTGTCTTTGTCTCTCTGTCTCTCCTCTGCTCTGTTTCTCTCATGATTTCTCTCCCAACCATGGTCTACAAGAGTTTCGTTCATACTTTGGATATAGAAGATTTGCTTTTGGGTAGATGCCATCGGTGGATATGTTCTGAGCAAATAAGCTAAGCTGAGCTTAAAATAAAGCTCGACATTCCTGAGGGAAAAGAGGAGGATGACAGAGAATGCACAGGTTTTCAAGACTGACTAAGTCCCCTTATGTTTCTATGAAAAGATGACAAATATGTTTCATGAGTCTAGTATTCATTTATGCTAGAAGAAGTGACATCAGCAATGTCTCCTCTGTCAGTAACTTAACAGTCTTAGATCTGAACACGATACACACACACACACACACACACACACACACACAGAGAGAGAGAGAGAGAACCACATACATACATACGCACACAGATACACATACAATTATAGTTACTTGATTATTTAAAGAAACTTCATTCACAAGGATGGGAGCACAGCAGCATCCTATTAGAAGAGAGAAAAGACATTTTATCCTTCAGATTCTCTTTGACTAAGGTGACTAGGGAAATCTGCACAGCTCTTTGAGAGAACTTACTTCTCAGGTCATGGGAATGAATGTGTTTCCTAAAAGTGAAGATGAAAGACCCTGAGGTCTACATTTTCATCTTGAAATTTTCCTCTGGGCTGAAAAGACCATTTAAGCAGTAGATATCAGACTCAGCCAAACTGATGCCCTCTTTTAAGATTTTTGAAAGGAAATTCAGTACAATGTACATGCATGCTTTATGAAATGAAAATAAATCAGTATCATTTTCTAATTGTACTGAAGTACATAGAAGCCACTTATAAATCATACATTATAATAGCTAGATAGGACTAGCTCAAAAGAAGCTAGAAAAGACTTATTCTTTCCTAAATGCAAACACCTGATTTCAGGTTAGTTTGTGAAATGTGTTGTTTTAGCAATTCATATGCCATAGGGACTGCTATGAAAGCTGGTGTCTGTTTGAAAAACTTTCTGGTCTAACTCTAAATAAAACAAGTCCTGATATTATTCAGTTGATATTCTAGGGATATTATTCAAAAATTGAATGCCTATCTTAATCAAGTAAAAATATTTTATGTTCATATTTAAAATGAATTTGTTTCTAAGCTAAAAAAAAAAAAAAGCAAAATAACACAAAGAAAAAACTTACATGCAAATACTCAATAGGTCATTCCAAGGTCAAGTGGGAACAGTTTGAAGGTAGGTATGGCCCATGAATAGGGAATATTCCTGACTTCAATCTGTCCCAAAATCAACCAACCAAACAAACAAACAAATAAAACAAAAAAATTCATAGGATATATTCAGACACTAGATGGTCCTCTAGTAAGGGGACCAGAAACATTTATATCAAACTTCATATCAGTAGACCTGGAAAGCCAAGTATGGTGGCACAGGGCTGTGTTTCCAGAGGAGGCTGTGTTCCCAAAAGGCTGAGGGCCACCTTAAAGACCAGTAAGGGATCTATAGTAAGATCTCAAGAAACAATACAATGAAAACACACCCGCAAATCAGTAATACTGGATAGCCTAGAATCCGGCATAAAAGCCTGTGGTGAAATGCATTCTCAGCATTTACAGGAATAGCAAATGCCAGAAGGACATTTTAACAATAACCAATGTACAATTCTCAACCAAGGTTCTCTCCGTTCCTTTCTTCCCTTATTTCCTAAATGTACTTGTTTTGACTTTCCTGGGTAGCCTCCATCTATATGAGTGTATGTACTGTGAGGTCCTCCAGTGGAAGTGAACTCGCCTAGAGAGGCAGCAATGTTCTGCCAAGCTGAAGAATCTCCTTGCCTAAAGTCACGTTTACTAAAACGCATAGCACAGTCAACACTTGACATGGGCACAGTCCACATCTGCTATGTGGCATTCTAAGGCTGGTAGAGAAGGTGGGTCTGTATTAGTCAGGATGGGTCCTAATTCTGGGAACTCCCACCTGAATTTTCCAATAATGGGTGACTGCAAGCTGGCAATTTGCTGTTCTCAGAGGCCAAGGGCAGTCACTAGGTGGCAGTACCACATCAGCTTATTGTCACCTGTGCTCTGGCATTTGCCTAGCTGGTGGAAGAGACACATAGAAAAGCCCTGAAAGTGAAAGGTTCCTCTCCTGGATACTCTAAAAGCAGGTGGCATTCCATCATCAGAGGCAGGGCCGAGAAAAGCTGACCTGGTCACTCCATTGCTATACTGAGCAGCCCTGGACCTACCCAGAATCCTAGAGGCCTTTGAGTGTGTAGTGTGTGTTATGCTGGTTGGGGTGTGTGTGGGGGGTGGGGGTTACGTAGGATAGGATTTTTCTCTCTGGATGCTGATCCATTCTAGAGCTTGTCTAAGGTAGATGAAATTACATCATTACACCACTGCTCCCAATCTCACCCAGAACACGTTCTCCAAATCAAAGGGCAGACCATAATAACTCGTGTATAAACAGATAACAGTCACAGTGGAGGTTTCGGACTAGAGCATGTTGGACGTGAATCAGCACTTGAAGATAGAAAAGGCACCTGAGATGATACAAAGGAACTCAAGGGTTGCCTACCTCTTAGGTGTGTATGACCCAGGGCAAATGAGTCTTGATCTCTGAGCCCCACTTTCTTTCAAGATGCAAAAATCGGACCTTTTGACTCATCAAATATCCATGAGGGTTAAAAGAAAGAAAAGAAGACACATGGATGCTGTGGTCTATAATGAGGCACAACCTTTTTGAGTCTTTGAAAGTAAACAAGAAGAAAAGGCATTCTTTCTTGGAGTTATCTTCTGGTTCCATCCAGGTCAGGTGATGCCTGAGAGCTCGTCTGACCATGAGTAGCCTTGTGCTTTGGTTTCTTCTACACTTATTAAATGTTTGTGACCACAGTGACTAGAACCAGTGACCCATGGAAGAGGGGAGAAAGGAGGGTTAGAGGAAGAAAGAGAAGAGAAGAAGACTATATGGCTAGAAAGCTGTAGGCATTGAGGGTCCCTCAGCCACAAAATAAGGAGAACAGGAAGAAAGATGGACAGTTAAAAAACCTGGATGAAATACAACTGGTTTTTTATGTTACTTCCCTCTCCTCCCTCCCAGATGACTCCTTTGCTAATGTTGTGCTTCTATCTTCATTTCAGCAGGGAGCAGGGGCTCCCTTACTGTATCTGTAGGGACTGTGAATCCTTGAGAAAAATTCAATGGACCTATCTAGGACAGTCAGTCAATGGAAAAGAATGTACCCCGATGACCCAAATCCAGGTCCTCTACAGGGCCACAGCTATGGGAGGCAATCACCATGAAATGCTACAAAATTTTTAATTTTCAAACTACAGCAGCAAATAAAAAATGCAATGTGGAACACATGATGATAAGACACTCCAGCCTCCAGCCCTGCACAGTTCCAGGCTGTGCTCCCAGGGAAGTAGAACATCCTAGATCACCACAGCTTTATTCTTTGGAGACAGATAAAGAGCAGAGTCAGGAACTGGAACCATCAAACCCAGAGTGGAACAAGTTCCCAGGACCCGAAGCTGAAGGTGACTCCAATGAGGCTAGTGAAAAGGATCATAGATTTTCTTCAGTCATTTTCAAGGGTTATCAGTTACATTTTCCCATTTCAACTTTAAGAATTAATTTCAGAGTACCCTCTAAACTTGGGCAGTTAAAAAAGAGCTTTGAACAGCTTTAGGAATTTGAAATAGTTATCAGAAAATGCTTCCCAAAGGAAGGTTCTCAACTGCAGAAACAAGGGGGACAAGTGTATACTTGGTGAGTGAGCCATACACCCATCTCACCAAGGTCACTGGCAAGGTTATTTCCTATTGCAGCAGCCAGTAATCCCAAATGGATATTTAAATTTTAACTTTACCAGAATGAAATGAAGTAAAACTTTGAATAGAGAGCCAGGCATGTGACTTGCCCTGTTTGTGAGATTAACCTTCAGACACAGGAAATTCAGGACTCAATGCCAACCAACACTGCAAAGGATCTTTGTTTTGCAGGTGAGAGAGGGCAGCAAGAACCAGTATTCCAAAAATGAAGAAAAAGAACTGGTGTGCTGGTTGGTCCTCAGTTGTATGATGCTTGCTGGATATCCTTCAATACAAGCAGTTACTGATTTTTGCTCCCATTACACTACTTCATGCACAAGTGAAGCTGCTAAACCAGAGATGTTTCCTATTAAAATGACAAGCTCAGGATGATGATAGCTCTGTGGTCAAATTCAGCAGCTGGATCTAACAGTGTACTCACTGTGGTGATGGTGAAGGTCTAGGTTTAAAAAAAAAATTCAAGAGGATCAAGACCAACTTTGCACCAAACCAGGCTAGGAGTCACTATGTGTATAGCTTGGTAACCACAGGGATAATTGACAGTCTCAAAATGATTATCTGTGTGTGTTCTACATAAACGTTCTCCAGGCAGCTCATAGAAAATACCTGACCTAGAAACACAAAAAACTAGACTAAGTAAGAACTGCATCATAGCTGCCCAAAAGGAGTTTGAACAAAGTTAATGAAAAAATTCCATATGGCTGTGTAGAGCTGGCTGATGGGAGTTTTTCACTCCATTTTGATGAACTTAACATTAATTCAAACAGCTTCATGGGATTTCTCACTGCCTTGTTGGAAGAAGAGGATGAGAAGTTAACATCATGGCAGGAGAGGCACAGGACAATGCAGTAACAGCTGTCCATCCCCCAAGAGTCCCTGAACATCTCTTCTGAAGTGATACAGGAGAAAGGAATATGACACAATCACCCTGACATGACCCAGATTCTCATATACATAAACTGCAGGTGCATTCAACACAATATTCATTGCTTCCCTCTCATTTGGTTGCTTATTTTGTAAGTATGCTGCTTGGGTAAAGAAAGGAAGTCAAATTGAAAGGATTAATGGATTTTGACTCAATTTTGCATATTAATTATTACAAATATGCTGACTTCCCTAGTATTTTACTTGCCTACAGAGGGTGCTGGGCCCCAAAGAGAAGGCCAAGAACCCTGATGGCCACAGTAAGGGATTGTCTTAAGCTCCACAGGTAAAGAATTAATCCCTTGTCCCTATCTTTCTTCTCACTTCCATCCTCTGGATACAGAGGATGCAAGGTCAGATCCACAAGGGAATGGCTATGGGATGGGTCCCCACTGATTAAACACTCCTTAGATCATCTTAAAACTACAGCCATTCCATTATCAGGTATCTATACTCTGCACACCTGGTATTTTACTGGAAAAGAAAATGCAGAATCTAAACTTGTGTATTTATAATTTTATATATTGCTTAATTATATGGTGATCAAACTATACAAAAGTCATAGTACAGGTATAGAGATGATCTCTTTATAATTTTTCATGTTTGATGTATGTCAAAATTATTTTAAAATACGTGTTTCCATGATGCAACACCCAAGATTTCGAGCAATGAAGCAGGATGTAGCCCATCTCCTTTTCCTGTGTTTGATTTAACAAATACGTTTGCATTCTTATCATATAGTTTATGTGTAAATAACATTCCTATAAATTCTCTTACTGAGGTTTAGGCAGCTGAAGACTTCATAAAAGTGTTGACTTCAAATGTTGAAAACAAGATGTTAGTAGTTATGGCCATGTTTTTTCTTAAACAGAAAGAAAGTACATTGTTAGGAGTCTTTGCTTTTAGCATTTTAAAGATCTTCTTGGTTCCCAGTATACTTATACATGATTAATATATAAGTATATGAGCTGATTATTATGAAATTATTAGACAAATATCTTTTAATATAGTGTTCAGGGCATACCTTTTAAATTTTTCTTCATTGCTCTATGTGTGTTTTGTGTACATACAATGTATGTACATATATATATATATATATATATATATATATATATATATATATAAATGTGTGGAATTCAGAATTATAATTCCCTTCATATATAATTCATAAAGCATGTACACTTAGCTTCCTGAGAATAAAGGACAGTGTGGCCTTGACAACTGGCTTTGAGCAGCATCCAATGCACAGGTGATGAAGACTCATGCTGTCTCAGTCACTGGGCTCAATGTAACATGTAATAGAAATAAAACAATTAGCTCAGGAAGCCCTTGAGGATGGCTCAAAAGAGAAGTGGGCTTTCTTAAGTGGTATCTGGTTTTCTGACTCATTTGATGAGACATAAAGCTATGTGTCTACCGAAACAAGCAGGTACATCCTGGGCTGTGTTGAGACTTCAGGTCAGTAGAGTGGCCAGATGTTTGTAGATGTTCTGTCTCCCCTAAATACCCTGACATAGAACTCAGTTGGCTTCTCTTCATATCTTCCCATCTGTTCAGCTTGTGTATCTAAATACCAAGTTCTCTTTACCTATGTCCCATCCTTGAAATCAAGGAGCCATATGTCCTGATACATACAGCTTCAAATGCTCCTGAATTGAGCCATTGTTCTTGGCATGACTCCTGCTTGCCTCTTCTGGTTTAATTCATTGCATCCTGGACTCCAGCTGAAGACTTCCCATTAATGGGACTCACGGCAGTCTCACATGATGTCCCTTTCTCTTTACCCTTAACCGCTTCTTATCTCAGCTTCTTTTCCTTCATACTGTACTTCCAAAGTCACTTCTCAGCACTGTCGGCCCACTTCCTTCTGAGAAGGGTCTGTAGACCCTCTGCTGCTGGGGTCATGTAGTTCACAGAAGCAATCCCAGAGCTTGTATACCACCAGTCATTTAAAGGATTGTCAGTGTGTCTTGTTCAAAGCTATTGACATCTGTTAGAGAGAATGGATGCTAACTGGCAAGAAAGATGCTTACCACAGACTTGTGGTAAGTGAGGCTGTCCCCATTCCCATTTTTAGAGATGAGATGACCAAGGCTGAGAAACAGAGCAGACATCTTGGCAGTCTACCACTCTCTCCCTGTCTTGCTGTGTCTTTAGTATAATGATAGTATATCCTCTTCCCAATGGCCAGAACAGTCTTTCCAAAACATAAGTTTAACTATATACCTTTGTCTAGTAACCTTGGGCATGCCTATATGCCTAGAAAGAAAAGTTACCTTCATTAACATAGCATCTAAGGCCACTAACAATTTGGTTCAAACTCATATTTTTCACTGTCTCCCCAGTCATTAGCCACATGCCCAAGTCCATCACCTTTGCTCCTTTGCTTCTAACTGTCCTTAGCTGACATCTCCATCTTCAACACTCTAGCCATCTGAGCAGTATTCCCTATTTCCATAGTCAGGAGTGCAGATGTACTGTATAGTATTTGTGCTCAGTTATAATCTTATTTGGTATTAGGCAACCCGTCTCTTCCACTAGCCATTGAGCACCCGTAGGGGAAAGTCTCCTCAACCCCACTGATGGACTCAAGTACTTGGTTCTCAGTAGGAGCCTAATGAAATTTGCATTATGAGTTAGGAAAAGTCAAAATCCTATAAGCTTAACAAGTAAAGAGGTCTCAATTTGGAAATTAAGTGCTTTAAATAGGAACAAAGAAGCAGCATCAATCAAATGTAACAGAGCTGTATTTCTGTTATGTAGCCAAATAGAGACAGATTTATAACTTAGATTATTCATGCCAGTGCACTCATCTGTAGCTCTGTTTTCTGTTATCATTCTGTCATTTGCTGATTGTTTATTTGAGTCACAACAAGGGGGAATTAACAGATTTGAAGGAAACATCTATTTTTTTATATTAATTTCAGTACAACAATTCTAACTTGGTGGAACTAGTTTGAAAGTATTATAAATGTTCTTCCCCTGTAAAAAGAACATGAACCTCAACTGTGATAAAATGCTTTAAGCATCTATTAACTTGTGGTCCTTGTACATCTTGTTTTTATAGTTCTAAATTGGATTTTGACAGCAGAAGAAAATATTCTTTATATAACGCTAATATAGTAGCATTTGGTGACTCTAAAGATATTGATGCATGTGACAAAGGAAATCATGTGACAAATGCTAGTGATGACATATCAGAATTCTACACTGGAACAGAAGACAAACTACTTGTGGCCATTGTAGTTGTAAAATAGAAGGGACATGCTTAAAATCTAAAGGTTCTAGTCACTACTGTCTGCAGAACTGAAGGGTTCTCAGGGCTATTCAGAAAGTGAAGACACTGTAAATACTTATTTACCTGATTTTAATGGTGATAATGAAACAGCTAATTTTAAACAAAACCAGAATTACCCATAAAATGATGTCATAACTTAAAGACATGACAAAGTAGAACAAAATCTTACACACCTAAACACACACACAGACACACACACACACAAAACAAACTTAATAGTACTTTGTCATTTTCAGTTAAAGGACAGGTAGGAAATTAGAGTATACTAGTGAAGAAATCTCAGATTTTGTTTCTCTTAGAAGGGTTTTCTTTCTGAATATCCATTGTCTCTTTCCTTATAATTAGGACTGATAAGTGGATCTCAGAAACCTCTAGTTCAGTTCTATTAAATAGCTAAGAAATTGAGACTTAGATACATGAACCGATTCTCTCAGGATGTGTAGTTTATGGTCAGTGGATGAGGGCTTGTGCTCCGGCCTCTTCATGCTTCAGGCAAACAAGCTGGGGCTTTGTTTGCCCTCTCAATAATCCCAAGGCTCACAGACTGGTATCCAAGACTCGATCCTGGCCACCCATGGATATATTTTACATGCCTTCATAGATTATTTCTACTATAAAAATTTTAAAGCTTCTAAAATCAGTGCCCTTCATTAAACTGCTTTCCTGAGAGCCCTTAAGGGCAGAACAATAATTTTAGTAAAATCCATTTATTCATAGAAAATTAAATATTTCATGCAATGGATAATTTGAGATCCTTGTGTTCTTTTTCTTTTTTAACTCTTCCATCTGATTTAGACTCAGGAAGCATGATATTTCTTACGTAACCCTCCATGAAGCAGCTCCTGATGATTCTGAAGTTCTTTCTTCATGAGAACAATGAACATTATGTGGCCAGATGCCGAAAATAACCTATAAGACTTCCACTGAAGCAGAAAAAATTTTAAATCAACCGTTAGTGTTAAAGATCCCCATATTCTCCAGGCATTTGGATAACTGATCACCCCCTTACCCAAAACACCTCCTCCCAATCCCTAACATCTGGACTCTAAGGGAGAACTGGGCTCTTCCCCATCGCCTCGTCCTCACTGCTATGCACCTGAGCAGTGTGTCTGGCTGTGCACCCCTGTCAGCCTTCCCCATGACCTATTCTAGTTGCTGTTTGGATGAATCATCATATTGTCATCGCTGGCTCCTCTCTTGTCATGCATTTCTTTCCAGTTCTTACTCTCCTTATTGGTACATAACTCTCATCTTTCACTCCAGACTCAAAATCTCAAACGCAAGTTCAGAGTGTGCGGCTTCAAACCTTTGCCATTCATAAGTCTTAGGAGCATGTGTCAGGCAAGTAGCAAGAGTCAGAAGCTCATGGAGAAGGACTGGATATGGGCAGAAAGGAGACAATCTGAGCACAGAAGCATAGGAGTGTCTAATACTGAGGAAACGGAGTCCCCACCTGGTGAATGAATTTGCCACTGTTCCGCTGACAGGTAAACTCATGATAATTCAGTCAGAAATATCCAGAGACCATCTGTTCCAAACCATATATATTTTTCCTGCTTATATTTTTCTCTATAAATTTAATATGTAAATGTTCCCTGTCTTAACTTGTATGCTCATCACAGAAGCTATTCTTTCATTTTCTCCTGCTGACATTATCTCCACATGCATACAGAGAGAGTCAGAGAGATAGACAGAGATACATATAGACAGACATGAATTGAGACAGAGAGACAAAGATAAACACACAAAGAGAGACAGAGATACATACGCAGCTAGACACCACACACACACACACACACACACACACACACAGAGAGAGAGAGAGAGAGAGAGAGAGAGAGAGAGAGAGAGAGAGAGAGAGAGGTGTACCTAAAGAAACAGATACATAGTCAAATAGACAGACAGACACCCATATCCATATACCCATATGGAGAGAGGCAGAGAGATATACAGACAGAGACAGAGACAGACACAATACCAGACAGTCATACAAATATTCTCAAATATATTCTCCCTCCTGTCTCTCCTCCCCCTCCCCCACACTCCTCCTGCAGTAACAGTGATACACTAGTGGGACATGTGTACTTACCTGAGTATCTCTAGTCTATTTTCTATGAAGTCACTTCTTTGCTGTTTTGTTTATTCTGCAGTCAGGTTGTCACTAACTGCTGCTACCCTCATGCCAGCAGCTTCCTTCCCCTTTTAATTTGCAGCTATTTGAGAAATAGGCCTCCGAGCTGAGCGACAATAGTGTCTAATGAAAGGCAGAAGGCACTCACTGAGACCGCCAATTATTTTTTCTATGAATAAGGCAGATCAGCCTTAAAAACTGGTATTTCTGGCTATTCATTCACTGTCTTGATTCTTGCTTAGTTGAATTCTGGATGAACAAGCTATTGGATAAAAGATGACTGAGTGTGAACTGAGGTGACACAGGGCCAGCTGCAGCTTTTATGAAGCTCTTGTAGAACTGTTGTTATCGTGGTAACCTGTTACAGGGAGACACCTGTGTGTTCTCTGGGGCAACAGATCTGTGACTGCCTGCTGAGTCTAACCAACAAAACAAAACAATGGAACCAGAATGATATCACTGCAGAATAATTCCACTTCTTTTCTACATCAATAGACAGTTTAGAATGATGTGAGCTTCAAGCTGACACAGGGATTCCACGGAAAAATAATGGTTATTTCTAGGGAGTGGGGGAAGGTAACAGTGAGGAGGAGAATGGTGGTTTTTTGTTTGTTTCTTTTTTTTTTTGTTTAAGTTTGGTTTTGTTCTCACCTCTATCTCTTCTGTCTCCTATCTCAGAACATGTAGCACACACTGATGCTAATTGTGTGACATGTTTTGTGGAATCTCAGATGGTCAGTTTCTTTGAAAGTCTGTGCATGCTAGAGAGGAAGTTGTATTCCCTAACCGCTGGGTACTGGGTTTGATATATGTATAGATCATGTTACTGAATAATGTCTAATCTTGCTCATTTTTGTCTGCATGTCCCTTAACACTTATGAGGGTAAACATGCCTATTTTTGTCTGAATTTGCTCATTGTTTTTCTGTGTAAGATCTTAGATCATATAATACAAATATAAATATATCCTGGTAAATTTCACTTTACATGATATGATAACCTTTCTAATTCTGTTTAAAAGGCTATTTGAGATGATACTAACACTGCATTGTCAACTGCTTTAAGTTAATATTTACTTGTCTTATATTTTCCCCATATTCAATTTCCAACCAACTCAGGTGTGAGCATGTGTATGTATGATACATCTTCTTTCTACAGTAGACTTTGAAGATTAGTAACACCATTCATTTGGATATTTAATTCCTGTGCATTAGCATCTATCACATGTCTTTGAAAATCCTTACAGCTCCATGGGTACCATGTCTGTGCTGTAATTAGTTGGGTGTTACATATCTAGTTTTTTAATCAGACCTGGACATACTGTCCCGAGTACAAGACACATTTCAAGTAACGTTTGATAGCTCTTTGTGATGGCTAATATTGATTGTCAACTTGGTAAAACTAAAATCGACCTAAGAGCAGCTCAGAGTCAAACCTTCGGACTTGAGGGGATTTTCCTAGAATCTGTTAATTGAGGTGGGAAGACCCACTCATGGGTTGGAAATCTAAACTGATTAGTAGCAGAAAGGATGTTGAATAGCAGCACTAATCTCTCTGCTTCCTGACTGTGGTTGCACGTGGCCCTCTTGTACTGATGTGGCTTTGTCTTCCCTGCTATGATGGACTGACCTCAAACTGTGAGTTAAAATAACTTCTTTCCTCAAGCTACTTTTTAGGAAGTATTTTGTCATGGCCATAAGAAAAGTCAATAGCACACGCTCTTCTCCTTTGTACAATGCCCTCTCCCTTAGAAGACCTGAATCTAAGCACACTGCACCCGTTCTATCATACAAAACATTAGTTTAAGTCATTCCTATTGCTTTTTACAGTTTTGTCTATATTTGTTTACAAATGATCTCATCCCCTTCTCTTCTGACACTGGACATTGCGAGTATAAGTGCTTTCCCTGATATTTCATCCTCCTGTCTAGAGGCATCCTTACAAGGCCATTTTGTGAGGACTTGTTTGCTATAAATTACTGTCACCATTTTCATTATCCAGTACGTTTGGTTTGCCTTGTTTTAAAATGAAACATGTAGGCATAGAATTCTAGGTAGTCAATAACTCCCTAGCTTTACTATTGGTTTGCACTGTTGGTTTACTATACTTCTACCTTTGGCTTAGGGAGGTTGCTTTCATTTTAAGCTACTGAGATTCCTACCTAGCTAAAAAATATTTTTTTCTTTTTGTTACTTTTATTTTTTTATAGTCCAGCTATTTCTCTCCCCTCAAATAGTTCCACACCCCATTCCTCATTTCCTCCTCCTGTCTCCAAGAGGATGCCCCCCCCCACACACACATACCCGCCAGGCCTCCCTACTCTTTGGGGCCTCAAGTCTCTTGAGGGTTAGGTGCGTCTTCTCTCACTGAGGCCAGACCAGTCAGTCCTCTGCTGTATATGTGTCAGGAGCCTCTTATCAGTTAGTGCATGCTGCCTGATTGGTGGCTCAGTGTCTGAGAGATCTCAGGGGTCCAGGTTAGTTGAGACTGCTGGTCTTCCTGTGGGATCACCATCCTCCTCATCTCCTTCCAACTTTTCCCTAATTCAACCAGAGGGGTCCCCAACTTCAGTCCAATGGGAATATTTTTGTTTTTTTATTTAAAAACTCTGCTTGGGATTTGCTGGACTTGCAGAATTAGATTTACAGCTCATTTATTTAAAAAGAAATATCAACCAAACGAGGGGGCTCATCCCTGAGGTACTAGAGAAAAGAAAGGGTAAGGGGAAATCATATAATTGTCTTCTCACTAAAAATATTAAAATTAAACAATGAAATCTCTAAGTCATATGCCATTTTATTATTTTTCCCTTCTGGAAGTCATCTTAGTGTGTGTGTGTGTGTGTGTGTTGTGTGTGTGTGTGTGTGTGTGTGTGTGTTTTCATTTTTATGTGCTCAGAGGAAAAGAAATATGCAACCCAGCAAATAATTTTTTAGCTCTACCTTCTGATCTGCAAAGTATTGGTGTCTGAGCCTACCCACCAAGGCTCCTCTTGGGTTCCTTTAAAGTCTCCCACTTTCGTTAGCAGAAATCAGCTTTATGCTTCTCATCTGATGTTTTACCAATCAGCAAACACAGACTGCACCCTCATTTCTATGTGTGAAGTATTAAGCCCAGGACTGAAATTCTTTAGTTGTTTTTCCAACTGTTTAAATGAAGATGTGAATGTTCATGCACTTTGGGGATTTAGGTGGTTGGAGGGGAAGACAATCTTTTGTTTTATGTGAAGAAAAGTGTCCCACTAGACCTTTATCAAAGCCTCCCTCCAGAAGGATCTGTTTGTTTCTGCCACATCATTTAAATGTTGATTTCTTGATGCCAGGTGGCATAAATTCTAAAGCACCCAGGGAATGGTGATGCTGCTATTTTGTTTTTCTCTTGTTTTTGTTGCTTTTTTTCTCTTCCTTCTTCCCTCTTTCTACCCTTCCACCCCTCAACCCTCTCTCTTCTTCAGAAACAGAATTTTTCTCTGGACCTTAGGCTAGACTGGAACTCACTATGTAGCTCAGGCTAGCTTAAACTCAAGAAGCTTCTCTTGCCTCAGCCATGCAAGTGCTGGCACAATGTACCACACCCAGTTGGGAAACTGTAAAATCCCGATTACAGGGCGACAACTCCAAACCAATTAGACTCAGATTCACTGGGATAGGGCTCAGGCAAGGGTGTTTTTATAATCTGCTGGTGGCCTAATAAATGGAGAGATTGAACCACTATCTAAAACAACATCAGCAATAATACGCATCACAACACAACAGGATGCAGAGCAGGCTAGCATGCACCTGTAGTGGAAGGCATGCATGCTGCTACAGAATCTGTTCTTCAGAGGTCTGTGTGACTATATGTCATGTTCCAATACAGACCACATTCTTTATGTTATTTCCTTGGGGGGAAAGGCACTGAAAGGATAAAACTTCTGGCTTTCAGATCAATGGAAGCTTGGGAGCCAATGCCAGCACTCCTGCTGTCTTAGAAACATGTCTTCAAAACAACAACAACAACAACAACAACAATAACAAACAAACAAAGGTGCTTTGTAAGAGGCCATTACGATATCAAACCTATTATATCTCTAAATATCCTATCCCAGGTTTCTTACTATATTTCTGTCTTCTTTGAATATCATTACAAAACATGCTCTATAATGTCTAAATTACGTTTATCTTTACAATGTGTGGGAATTATACTGTTGACATTAACATGTTCTACAATGGCATCAAGGAACGTATAAAATGAGTCCTTATCAACAAACTCACTGCAGCACCCAGGTTGTTAAATGCTTCTGCAGAAAGGGGACCTCGGGACCAGAGTTCTGTAGTTTGGGCTTCCCATTTCCAGATGGAGAAATAAGAGGAATCAGACAAAATTAAAGACAGAAACTAAAGCATTCTTTTGATCAAGTGCTAAGGTAAGATGGCGAATAAACAGTGTTGGTGTGCTAGGGGCACTCCTGACACATGTCATTGCCAGTCTTTTCAATAAAAAAGGTCAAAAGAAGGCATCGTAAAACTTGTTTGTAGTTGCTATAGTTGGTAAGGCTCAATTGATCTGTAGGAACACGGGGGCACGTTCCCAAAGTTCTAAATAAATAGTTTTAAGTGGGGAGCAAGATTAGGGATTGTAACTGTTAAGCCCTTTCTATGTTCTGTCCCCAACAGATCAAAAGATGTATCCAAAATATGTTTTTCTATTCCTGCCATGTCCTGTCCCTGAAATGTTACACTTTCTCCTATCTCAATCCTTCTTAATGCCACCGACTGAGCCAAATTCCCATCCAGACATGTGGAATGACAGGTAGTGAGCCATGCAACAGTACAGCCAAACCAGGCTGATACTAGCCATCTCAAGTACGCTCCCATCCTCCCTTGGTGTTCCGACGGCAGCTCTCCTCTATTGCAGACTGCAAGTACAGCTTGTATGTTCTACTAGAATTGTTATATCACACCCAGACCCCAACACTCAAAGCTGGCAGAACACTGCCAGTCTGTTTTCTCTCTCCAAGGAAATAAACAGCTACACAGTTGCTTCAGTAAGACTAAGGAGATAAAGGTGAGAGGAAATACATGAACAGATTGGCTGAAGGAACAGGCTCAGAGCTTTTTTATTTTATTTTATTTTATTTTTGCTATAACTGGTCAAAATACTTAAATATCTTATTTTGCTCCTAGTCCTTCAGAATTGGTAAAATGCAGGAGAAGCATAATTACAGAAAAGGAAAAATATCCATGGCAGAAATAAACCTAGGAGAGCCGAAGTTACCCTGACCATACAGAAAGTATAAGTACTCTAGCATTAGCCACGCAAGCACTCCTCTGGTGGCCCTTTGATGTCCCCTTCCTCAGATTCATGACCTGTTCCCCTTCTCAGTACCACAAAGGTCCTCTTCCACCAAAGACACATACAGAGATGCGGTTCTTCAAAACCCTATCTTCCATCTCCTGCCTTTCTCTATGTTTCCTTTCTCTTTCCCTTTCCTTTCTTCCAACTAACACCATTTTCAATTCCTAGATTATTCTACTATTTCAGGAAGGGAACTCACTTCATTAAGTCAAATTCACTAAGTTTTCAGTACTTCCTTGATAACTGACACTCTTTATATGCCCAATTTGATGATTTTTGTATATATTTTTCTCCTTGATGGCTTTTCTTGAATAAAAAATTTGTACTTAAAACCCTAACTTTTTTTTTTATGCTCACAATGCATTTGTGTATACACACACACACACACACAAACACACATTTTAGAAGTTTAAAAAACCCAAATAACCAACCAACAAAAAATCCAGATATTTGTTGTCTAATATATCACTACAGGTACATGATTACTGATAGGTAAATAACACTAAGCAAAATATACATTCAATACTCAAGTATCACTAACAATACCTCAAAGGTTCAATATCACACCCTGCTAGCACTGACTAGCTTGGACAATCCAAAACATCATTGCCATTACTAAATATGGTTCTGTTAGGTAGTACCACTTATGGATCTGTAGATCTTGAGAAAATGGTAGAAATGGTAATGTACTTGTCATTAATTCTTTTCTCTCATGCTTACATGCCTCAATTTAACGAAACAAAAAAAACCTTACAGATATGATTTTTATTAAATGTTAATATTAGATACAGTCCAAAAGATTGGACAACAAAGCTTCATTCTAACAGAGAACAAACCCCTTGGCCATGTACACTGAGGTGGTGTTTTAAATTAAGTAGCATAGGCCAAGTCAAGTCTTACAATGTTGATTTCTTGGGGTTGATTTTTCTAAGGCCATAGCCATCTAAAGGCATTACATACAAGTAAAGCCAAGACTGTCTATAGGCTGTAATTTAAGGTAGAATCCTTGTCTGTTCCCATTCTTGCTCTCAAATAATTGACATAGAGACCTGGTATTTTTATTAACAAGCTGCAAGCTAACCAGACTAGGGTGTTAACACCCAGATAAATGTCCTATTACTTACCATCAGGTCTTACCCTGGCTCACTCTGTTCACATGTGTCTTCATGGCTGCTCTCGCATTGAGAGCTTATGGCAAAATCTTCCTGGTCTCTCCATGTGGTCTTTCTACCTTCTTTCTTCCTAATCCTTCTCTCTCTACCTGGGACCTCTGGCTGAGATTTGAAGTCCAGCATTCCTATCTCCTCTTGCCAGCCATAGGGTGATCAGCTCATATTTAACCAATCAGAGATAATTGGGAAACATTCTTTATACAACCTTGATACAGGAGATGGTTCAGTAATCATGACAGTGCTAGCATCCATACTATAACCAGATTTCTAGGGACAGAAATCAGGATCTGAATATACAGTGCACAAGACTAACCCCCAACAACTATCCAACTCAGGGAATTCTCCATCTTCCTAATTTCAATAGTTTAATGGTTCCAGAAGAGGAAAGAAGAGAATCATTTGAACATTTATTATCATACCATTTGCATATAAAAGAGTCCACAATATTAGGGAAGGCTATCTCAAGGGTGCTGAAAAAATTCTTATATCTACTATTTCAATGAAGTAACTAAAACCCAAGAAATATTACAAAAGCCACTGTGCACAATAAACATCATGGTAACCACTTTGGTACCAAAACCCAGAACTGGCAAAGCCTATCCTAAGATCACCCTTTCAGGTTCAGATAGAAAGCGGTCAGCTGCAGATAGCATTTCATATTTCAATTATAATGAGATGACCTTGACTGTTCCATGTGAGGACACAGTGTGAGCTACAGCTTTGCAGAACAAGGGCTTGAGGATCAAAACAAATGTGCTGTTCTTCTAACCCACTCCAGGTTCCCAGAGCTACGAACTCACAACAGAGGAGACCAGGGATTAGCCAGATCTCAGGGGAACCTTACCCTGAGCTTAGCCACAACAAAATCCAGTGCTCTTGGCTTGAATTTTGTGTGGCTCTGCCACACTGAGGACAACCCCCAAATAAAGATAATTTGTAGAAGGAATGCCTAAATTTCACCATAGTTAAATTAAGAATCCTGAAAATGATTGTATGAACTCTTGAGTAACATTTAAATAAACATTTACTCCTCAAAGTGTAGAAGGCAACACCTAATTGAGAACCTAAAATGTAGAATTAAATTACAAACATTTAAAATCATATGGATTTGGGGAGGATATAGTTCAAGACAGAAAATTTTTTTATACTCATACCTGGTTCTTTGATGAAATCAGGTTTTATTCTTTCAAAAATAAGGCTCTCAAGGGTTTTATGTATATATTCCACCTGGTAGAGTACTATGTTGGAACTGAAGACAGGGCCTCTGAACCATGAGCTTCAGGCACATAGTATACAGATTTCAGAAAGCAACATGCTCAGTCTCACAGCAAGGAACAAATAAGGGATGTGAAACTGAGAAGCAAGAACTACAGCCATAGGATGAATCCTGACCACAAGACTAGAGACAAACATACACTGAAAGGTGTATCTGGCCTCAAGTGAAATCCACCCAGAAGCCACCTTCATAGTCAGTTTTAGGCATAAAAGCAGCAAGCCCGACAGTCTAAGTGTGAATTGGTCCGCTCTGGCCTGCTGAAGGAAGGAAGTCACTGACTTGAGCCCTCTTGGTTTTGCCTAAAGGGGAGTAGGGAAGGTACCTGTGAAGATCATAGTCCAGAGACAGATCACAGGGCCAGAACCCTTTTCTGCTTCCTCAGATCAATAGGGTTCCCATATAATGCCAAGGATCAGACTGTGAAGGGAGAACAAAGAAAACTCCCACAAACAAAATCCATAGCCAGAAAAATTATTCTTCCAAGGTAAAAGAAAACAAAGAATGGAGAAAAGCATGCTGGGCGAACACTAGTCAAAGGAATGATTAATTTTGGACATGTGAGATCTGAGCGCAAGGGAAGAAAAACGTCAGATATTAAAGAGGCCATTGCATGCTGATAAAAGGGTCAACAATGTAACAACAAGAATTGCAGGGGATGAAAGGGTCCACGCTCCACTAAGGCATGGGGTCATTAGTGCAGAGAGGCTCACAAGAGAACATCAAAATGTGGGGCATGGAAAACTTATGTCACTGCAAGGTAAAATGGGCAAAGGCACCATTCTGGTGGGAGACTTCATACAACTTTATTCATGGACAGTCCCAGTGGGCAGACAATCAGTAAGGACGCAGTTGAACTGAACAGTACCATTGATCTGAACTCATATAGAAAATTCATCAAGAGAAACCATATTTAGGATCTTTAAATATACCCTAAAGCATTTAAACATAGATATCAGACAACCTATGGTTTGGGAGAGCCAGATAGTTCAACTTCTTAGTGATTAAACAATTTCAAAATAAAACAGGACTTA
The DNA here is from genome assembly GCA_021653895.1 of Mastomys natalensis. NCBI lineage: Eukaryota > Metazoa > Chordata > Mammalia > Rodentia > Muridae > Mastomys > Mastomys natalensis. The sequence continues at coordinate 672,752 of JAJTUV010001036.1, forward strand.
GAATAAGTCTAGAGAGATATGTGAAAATATTTCTAATAAATGAATATATACAAAGTTTATTGAAATGGGAAAAAAGGAAAGATCAGGTTGAGAGGAAAAGTTTTAGTCCTGGATGCATTCACTAGAACAGAATGAAGTTGCAAAGTCAGCCATCAAAGCCTCTACCTTAGGAAACTGAACAAAAGCAAGCATAACCCAAAGCAACCAAAACAGAAGAAGCAACTTTAGAATTCAGAAACAAAATTGAAGATTAACTAACAAAAGCCAATAGAGAAACTCAAGAAAGCCAAAATTTGGGCCTTTAAGAAAAACCAGTTAAAAATTGGTAAGTTTCATACAAGGAAAATTAAAGAAAAAGAGAGAGAGGAGAAAACTCTGAAATAGTAGAAGTAGAAAAAAGCCCATTAATCTACAGATTTCAAATAAGTCTAATAAAGGAAAATTATGAATGACACTTTCATCATATCTTTGATAAACTTGATGAATATACACCATTTTTCCAGAAACAACACATACAAAAAAATATTCTTAATAGGCATATATCTAATGAAAGGCATCCAGGGAGAATTCAAAGGCCTTTCAGAACATAAATTGCCTCATCCAGATGAATATGTTGATGACTTCCCATCAAGCTTAATGAATGAAGTACATTGATTCTTTGCAATGTCTTCTAGATAGTCCAGGTCAGCACAACACCAAAAGCAAAAGACATGAAAATGCAGTACAACTATGGACTATATTTTCATGAATATGATTTCTAAACTCCGTTAAAAATGTGATATGAAGTGGGGAAATGGGTAAAATGGAGAGAGTGCTGTAATTGGGAAGGGGTCAGTATAGAAAGAAAGAGAAGGTACAGGGGAAGTAACACTAAGGATGCTTTCTAAAGTATCCTTCAAGTATTCAAGGAAATACATTATCTAATATTTACTTATGCAAAATTACTACACACACACACACACACACACACACACACACACACACAGAGCTCCCCATAAGAGCCACAGACCATCTTACAAAAATCATCCAGGCATGAAAAACTACCTTTTAAACTGTTTGTTGGTCAGAGGAATCCAAGAGGCTACTAAATAATGTTGGCTATTGCTGTTGTCCTTGGTTGCCTCCCACCCGTTGAAGATTGAAGTCCCTGTTGCTGAGGAAACCACCCATGTCGAACACAGGGCCCTCAGGATCAGAGCTGGATCTTGCTTGAAAGCCTCCTCCCTGAGGAACAGCTTTCATAATACCAGAAGGTGCTATGAAAGCAACCAAAACAGGGCAAAGGTAAAAAGTCCTACCCAGCTATTAAGCTTACTGTCTTAGTTAGGGTTTCCATTGCTGTGAAGAGACACCATGACCACAGCAACTCTTATAAAGGACAATGTTAAACTGGGGCTGGCTTAGAAGTTCACAGGTTCAGCCCATCATCATTATGGCAGGAAGCATGGCAGTGTCCAGGCAGGCATGCTACTTGAGGAGCCGAGAGTTCTACCTCTTATTCCAAAGGCAGCTAGGAAAAAAACTGGCTCCCATGTGGTTAGGAGTAGGGTCTCATTGCTCACCCCACAGTGATGTACTTCCTCCAGCAAGACCATACCACCTAATGGTGCCACTCCCTGGGCCAAGCATATTGAAACCACCACACTTGCTTACCATGACAGGACCAGCCCTGAAAGATACTCCTATTGGTGCAATAGTGTCATTCACATGGTGTTATCCAACTCTAGTTGTACTTAAGGCTGACTCAGCCGGAGGAAATCCTTGTCAGTTAGACAACTACCATGGGCCAGTTAGGCTGTGAATCTTAAAGGAGGATCTGCTGCCAAGCAGCATAATACCTAACTGCTTTTAAATACTCATACCCACTGATAAATATAATTCTTAATCTCAACCAAAGGTTTTCTTTGCAGCAGATGGAGACCATTACATAAAACTACAACTGGTCAAAATACAGAGAACAACTGATTACAAGGTATCTTGGCCTGATGAATATAGCTATAATACAACCCCTGCCCTTAAGGCTCAGGAATGATCATAGAAGAGGGGATGGATGGATGGCTTTGATGAGCTAAAGGATTGATAAGTCTGATATTTTATTAGGTTTTCTAGAAATGACAGGGAAGCTACACCCATGATATTGAATAACAGACTGCATAAACAAAACTGATACAATGATGGCACCAATAGCAATGTTAACATGGAAAGTTTCTTAGGGACCAATGCCTAGACAAAATGTATGTACTTAAAATCAAGTACATACAAGCAACTTTAGAAGGAATCAGCAGGTTACACTTATACATTTGTGTATTTAGATATGTAATAAAAATAAAGAAAGAGAAGTCATGCATTTGAGGGTAATTAAGGAGGAGAAGGAGTTAGAGAGAAAGTACACAGTAGAGGTTGAAGTGACAAAAAGGAATGGACAAAATTATATTATGTTTTAATTTAAATAAAAATTAAAAATAAAATATAGGCAAGATCAACTTAATAATGTATAATTTAGTCATAGGTTATGACTAAATTCAATTTACTTTCAGTATACAAAGTCAGCTTAATACTTGAAATCAATTATTGTAATTACTATTTTGTCACAATTTGCCTATTTTTCTTACCATTAAATCATTTATTACAGCTTACATCTGTTATCAAAATGTATACTTGCTTCCTTCTGATAGTAACATCCATACACAACCCAGAGAACAGCATGGCAAACCAATGTTTCATTAGATTACTTTGTAGAATTGACACTACACAGAGATAGATTAAAGGGCTATCACCTTTTCGTTGAATAAATATGGACAATAGGAAGAGAACAAAGAGAACCAGAAGTGTAGACTGGCCAGAGAGCAGCCTTTGAAGGAAACAAAGAACATGGTTTACTACCGACTGAAACAGTGATAGCTCAAGAGGCTCATTCATTGCATTGTTTTAGTTTTCCTTTTTTAAAAATATCAATTTCTTTTATGAGTATGGGTATGTTGTCTGCATGTGTATCTATGCACCATATGAATGACTGGAGGAACAGGTATTTCTGAGCTGCCATGTCAGTGCTGGGAATCAGACCCAGGTCTTCTGGAAGAGGAGACAGTGCTTTTATCCCCTGAGCCATTTTCCAGTTCTGTCTTTTCATCTTTTAAAATATATCTGATTAATATTCATATTGCCTTTACCGAAATGGAGATGCCCATAATGTTCCAATTTCGTAACAGCACCTTGACATTAATGTTCCTAAATTAGCTCTTCATGGCTAAACACTCAAATCACCTGTGGTGGACTGCCACACTAAGCCTTAGTGACTAAAGGTCTGTGCAACATTTAGTTCATCCATGGCCTTATTAATGAGCATTCCAAATCAGATTTCAAAGATTTTCCAAGGAAGAAATTACTTTAACTCCAGAAGACCCCATTTACTAAAAGCTACAAGGAAACATCCCAGGAGAAATTAACACAGATACAGACAAGGAACATCTTCTATCCCTTTTTACCAACTGGAACAAACCCTTCAGCATACACATGTTATAAACCTCAAATAACACGAACATCATTCAGAGCTGGATACATGAACAGGAGGCCAGGAAATACATACTTGAAGAGACACCAGGGCTTCTATTGTCATTGGAACACATCATGCTCAGTCCATAGAGTAATTCTGATGCTGGTCAACCTGCTTCCCTCCATCCAGCTTTATTTGATTCACATCTCTTCCCTTCTCCCTCCTTTCAGTGTAGATGCCTCTATTATACATACATGCCCAATGTTATTCCCAAGGACAAGGGTTCAATTCCCAGCCACTACATGGTAACTGCATTTGTAATTCCAGACGCCCTTTTCTGGCCTCCTTTGGGTACTGTACACAAATGGTGATACCCATACACATTAAAAAAAATAAAATAAAAATCTTAAAGGAATGATCAGATTTATTTTATTTTTTAAGATTTATTATTTTATTTACATGAGTACACTGTAGCTGTCTTCAGACACACCAAAAGGCATTGGATCACATCACAGATGGTTGTGAGACACCATGTGGTTGCTGGGAATTGAACTCAGGCCCTTTGGAAGAGCCATCAGTGCTCTTAACCATTGAGCCATCTCTCCAGCCTGGAATGATCAGATTTCCAGTGCACTTGGAATGGAGACAAGAGAGGACGTGGTGAGCTAGAGGTCAAGAAAAGTCTAGGCTGAAATTGATTTTTGAAGGGAAAAGGTGCACGATGCAGAGGGAATGAAACACACATGTGTAACGGAGGCATGGAGACAATTTCTTGCTTTGGCAGGTGGCCGGCTACCAACACATTCCCACTGCTTACTATAGAAGGAACTACATAAACATTTCTTGTTCTATAATGAGCAAACATCTCTTGATCTTGAAATGTGAGGCTTTCCATTCCTCAGAGTCTTCTTATAGTTTGTCCCAGGGAAAGACTTAGAGAGTTATTTGCTTAAATTAGAGAATCTGTCTTATGAACCAAGTGAAAGGATTGAGACAACAAAATTAGAGCCCCGACTGAACATGATACGCCATGAACAGTGAGTTTATCCCCAGCCTGTATAACTGCTCTATACACAAATTGAGATGAGCTCTTTGTGGGTAACTGTTCTACAGCAGTCAACACTACAGCTTCAAAATCTCAGCTAAAAGTGAATGAACTCAGGTCACTGAAGAACAACAATGCTCCAGCTATTCATATGCAGTGTTATCTTAACAGCTTAGAATGAGCTGAAAAACCAGATGGGTAACCCACAGGTAAGAAAAAAAATGATACTATTTCTAACTGATATAAATACTCCAAAGCAGAGAAAAAATAGAAAGGAACCTAACTCTTTCTAGTATCCAAGCCAATGACACAACCAGAAAAAAAACCCAGCAGACCAGTATTTCTGTATTATAAAGACACACATACAGAGTACCCACAAAATACTGGAGACCCAGTAAAACAATACATAAAGAGAACTATGGTGTGTCACCAAATGGGATTTATACCAGGAATCCAGATTTGGTTTCACATCTGAAAAAAAAATGATCATTTCAACAGACACAGGAAATTACTTGACAAATCTCAATGTCAATACCCTTTCATGATAAAGTACACAAAAATTTACAGATATAAGGGACGTACACACCCTGAGAAAGGGCCACCAAGGAAAGTCTTAGGCTCAACTGTGTGCATGCTGAATGGATAGGATGCATTGCCTATCAGGTACAAACCATGATGAAGGTGTTCACTGTTGCCACATTCAAGCAACAATGAGTTCTACCACAGAAACTGAACAAAAATAAATAAAAGACATTATGTTAGAAAAGACAGGTGGAAGTCTTTATCCTCAAACATGACTTTGTCCTTAAAGCAATCCTAATGTGTCTGCTAAAAATTAGAATGAGTTAGTAAAGTGGCAAGATCCAAGAGTAAAACATCAGACATACAACCCAAAGCATCCCAGCTGGATCTGACCTAGTGACAGTATCAGAAGATGCTATACAAGGGAGGAAAATGTCTGATGATAGTTCTACCGTGACAACCACAACAATGACCAGCATAGCAGTATGTCCCTAAGGATGCAATAGTGGTACTCATATCTTGTAGCAACCAACAGATATCTAATTAAACTTGAGCCCACTCAACAGGAGGGAAATCATGCCTGGTACTGGAAATTTACTCAACTTTTCCTGCCAGGGGGCCAGCCCCAGGGATAACCATGTCCCATAGAGGAGATAAGGAGTCAGTGAAGGAGGAGTAAGCCAGGCTCGGGGTCAGGGGAATCTTGTAACTCTGACTGGCAGTCAGAGTGCTCATTTTATTTATTTATTTATTTATCTATTTATTTATTCATTCATTCATTCATTTATTTGTTCATCCATTCATTAATCCATTTATTCACTATACAGCCTCAGTGTAGCCCCCTTCCTCCTTCCTCCCAGTCCCACCATCACACCCCCTTTATCCTCAGAGAAGGGGAGGCCTCACCATGGGTACCAAAATAGGTCACCTCCTGTAGCTGAGCTGGACTTCAAGTGGAGGGAGAGGGACACCAACCCACCCACAAAATCTTCAACCCCAAATTTGTCCTGCCTGCAACTAGTACAGGAGTAAAGATGGAACAGAGATTGTGGGAATGGCTAACCAGTGACTGCCCAACTCAAGATCCATCCAATGGAGGAGAGTTAATCATTGTCACTATTAATAATATACTTGCAGACAGAAGCCTAACTTCTTTATTTATATAGAATGCAGGGAGAGACTGATGTCGTTCCAAAACACAGAAAATATCGTTTTTGTCTCCGGACAAATGTTTTAGCTTCCTTTTGGTCACAAGTTTAGGCATCATTGATAAACCATGACAAAACAGAGTTATCTTTAACAGTCATTTTCCCTCATCAACCCCATAACCCAAAATTTAAGAATCTTGTAGTTACATGGGCACTAGACAGAAAATCTCCAAGCCAGCCTGGGCAAATTGTCATGTCCCAAGCAGTAAATTATCAACTTTTAAGGGTCAGAGTACTAATTGTTATTACGCTCGGAACAGTCTTCAGGCCAAAGCTGCATAGTTATTATTCAGTTTCTGTCATAATACATTATTTACATTTAATATTTTTGTAGAATTTATTTCCATATCTATTCATAGTATTCTTTTGTTCTTGGTCATTGGACACCACAGTGGTCTGTACAGCTAACTTTTCTAAGAAAGGAAGGTCATTTATCTCACACCATTCCTTATCAATATAACCTCCTGTGTAGATCAGAGATAACTCCTAGCAATTTGACTTTGTTGCTGTATCTTTTTCCTGATGGGCATGCCATATGAGGGCCCCCAATCCTATATTCCACATAATCTCTTGACTGTAGTAGGAGGAAACATTTTTATTAATTATTTTATTTATTTATTTCAAATGTTGCTCCCTTCCCATTCCCCCCTCCATGAGTCCCTCACTCCATTCCTCCTTTCCTTCATCTCTAAGAGAGTGCTCCTCCACCCACTTACCCCCCAACTCCTACCTCTAGCATCCCCCTACTCTGGGGCCCCCACTACATATATAGCAGAGGACTACCTTGTCTTGCCTCAGTGGGAGGAGTGCACTTGGTCCTGAGGAAGAGAATTTTAATCTGATCTGCTGCCAACTTCTCTAGCCCACCAAACCTTGTTTACCTTTTTAAGCTTACTTTGTTCCAATTATCTGATTCCTGAGTGAGTACAGGGGTAGATGTTCCAAGAGTATCTAGGTACCAAAGCCTCAAAGGGGATCTCTGCTGTCTTTGAGTCACAACTCTAGGGCATAAGGAAGACCTTTCTAGTAGAGTCAGATAAGCATATCTCCATAAAAGCAGGAGGGGTAGTATGCTCAAGACTTTCTTGGGGAAGTTTAGAAGCAGTACTCCTGAGAGAAAGCATGAACGAATCATAAGGAATTTCCCATCAACCCATTTCCCCAAGCTGTACAAATACTAAAAGCCCTGTAAACATGTAACATGTGGAGATCAAGACCAAAAGTGGAAGAGGCATGATGGTGACTGTATCATGCGGCTCAGTGCTGCTGGATCTCTGCCAAGCAGCTGTGCTGGCTTTATGGCTTTCGTTGTTCCAATTAGATATGGCTGTGCTGTCTCCCCCTTTTTATTGATAACTTAAGGGTCTGTAGATCTCCTCATGTGGCATGTAGAGCACTTCTCAGGCTTCAGACAATGACTGGAAAGACAGGAACAAAAATAAGCACAACTCCCAGGATTATTCTCAAATTGATTATACTAGACCAAAAACTCTGTCCTGAAACAAAAGAAGTGAGAGATCTTAAGAATCTATTTGCAAACCTGAGCTGAACAAAAGGCTATAATTTGTTGATGTAAAGACAACATGTTTATAGCTAATTCAGAATTGTTTTATAGGCCATGGGAGTGGAACTAATTTGTGCCCTGGTCACTTAGAAGCATTGTATGGAAGTGGAGTGACACAAATCCATTTAAATTGTGATTGACAGGAAACAGTTAATCCGACTTTAATGTTTTGAATTTGATTACCCATAAATAAGACTATTTCTTCCAGAGAATTTACCTTATTCCCTACATTTTTATCAATTGTTTTTCTTGAGTGATAAGTGCCTGGGACACATTTTTTTGAAAGCTGATGAACATGTTCTGCAGTATGTTCAAGAGTACTGCTGAACCAGTGCTGTGGGAGAGGCTATGACTGAGCCAAAATTCCAGGTAGAGCAGCAACATGTTTTTTGGGTCTTCCTTCTCTTGAGGTTATGGGTCTTAGAGGAGAGCTGTCTACCACCCATTTCCTAAACCAGTATAATCCCTAATTGCATTTTAAACACCTATCTTCTACTCACAGGTAAGTGTAGCTCTTGCTTCATCATAGAAGATTCTTTTTGTAGCAAAACATAAGAGAAAACCACAATGAGTCAACATGGAGAGAGAAAAGTTTATAAAGTGCTCAGAACTAATGGCTATATCTACAACACAACACCTGCAGCTAAGGCTCAGGGAACATCATGGAAGAGGGGCAGAATGATTCCGAGAGCCAGAGAAATAGGAAATTTGGCTGTGAGATTATATTAGAGAATGACAGGGAAGCTTCATTCTTTACCTGGACAGTGTGGCCTCAAGACCACACTCAGGCACACTATCAAGACATGTTAACTAGGAAGGGAGAGATATCATTGATCTGTATGCCTAGACAAGGGATTATAGGCAACTAAGGAATGCTGAGATCATTAGTTATTCCAGGAATGAGATCTCTAATTAGTTATCCAATTCCAAGTGGTCGGCCCTGAAGCCATGTACACACAAATAACACTGAGGAGACTCAGCATGTTGTTTTACATATTTATGCATATATATACACATATAACATTTAAAATTAAAGAAAGAGAGGCTAAGAATTAAAATTGAAAGAGAGGCTATGAATTTAAAAGGGAGTGAGTGAGAAAGGTACATGACAAGAGTTGCATGCAGAAAGGAGAAAGAGGAAATGGTATAATCATATTTCATTTTAAAACAATAAAAAGTGTGTTTCAAAAAATTAAAACACTCTATTAAATATTTTGTGAATAGGTAAAAGATAAGATCAAAGGCTCTAAGCATAAAGTAGCAAAAACATAGTAATACAGCAATGTTAATTCTCCTCTTTAGATCACTACACAGTATACAGATTCATTAAACTATCATACTGAATCTTATAAATATGTACAATTATGTGTTAATAAAAATTTTAAATGCTTACTGCGGCAGGAAATGCAAACTACCCTAATTTATTTGATCATTACATATTGTAAATATGTATAAATTACCACACTGCATCCCACAAGTGTGCACACTTAAGATACAAACAAAACATCACAATAAGCACAAAACATAATCATAATGTTTGAATAGGTTCATATGCTAATCTTAATGTGAATATTATACAATATATCTATGTATACATACATATGTATCCATCCCATAGAATACTATAAATATGCACAATTTAATGTGCCAACTATAAAAATGAAAATGTTATCAAACTCAAAAATATTACTATGAATAAATTAAAGAAGCTCAAAATATATACTTTGAACAAACACTATTTAGAAAAATAAAGGAGATATTAAATGGGAAGACATGAAACGTTTATTAATCAGTAGATTGAACTTTGTTAAAACAGAAATGCTGTTCAAATGTTTTACAGATTCAATACAATCCCTAAAGTGTCCAGCTGCTCTTTGTAGAAGCAAACAAGTTGATCCTAAAATTCCTGGGGAATTGTGCGGGACTGCCAAAACACCGGAAGTGCTCGGGATAGCCAAAGCAATCGAGACAAAATGAACAAAGCTGCGAACTGGTTTCACAATGAAAACTTACTATGAAGCAACAGTAAGCAAGAGGGTGGTACTGCAGTAGCAGAAAAACAACAGGCAGAACTGGTGGTTTACAGATGGACCTACTATAGGACCTCAAGGGCTACTTACTGGCAATGTATAAAACCAGCCAATAGAAGGAGTGGAGTTTATAAAATGCTGCTGGGAAAGCTCTTGTGGATGCTGGTGAAAGAATGAAATTGGATATTTATATCACAATGTCTATGAAAATTAATCCAACATGGATGAAAAACCTAAGGGAAAGAACATATAAATCTTATAAAACATACAGGGATGAATGGACATGAGACTGAATTTTGTGATATTTTGTGATGGGTTTTTAGATATGATATCAACAGTACCAGCAATAGAGCAGAAATGTATAAATTGGATTTCATAAAATTGAAATGCCCATTGTTCAAAGACATTATGAAGAACAAGACTATGCTGAGAAAGGAAGAAAACATCTTGATCAATCTGATTGAAGACATGCATCTAGAATATCTGATGCATTATACAACTCAATGTAAGAAAATAGCCCAATAAAATATAGACAACACAATAAACATTTCACCAAGTATATATGCACATAACTAGGAGGGGCCTGAACATAAGTGGGGTGTCATTCATCTCTTGGAGAATACAAATAAAACCCACAATGAATGTCACTTCATACTAAATCGAATGTGAAGGATGGAAAAATTTGGCCTGTTCATAACACCAAACTGGGGAGAGACTGGAGTATTAACCCTGCATGCAGCAATAGAAAATAGTTCTTGGAATACTTCATCAATTTTTTAAAATGATTAAACATAGCAAACCATGTAACAGAACAATTCTACTTCTGAAGATATATACTCCAAAAACTGAAAGTATATCTCTACACAAAAATGTGTGTTTGCATGATTATAGCAGCGATATTCACAACAGTCATGAGATGGAAACAGCTCACATGCTACTGATGAGGGGCACAACTAACTGTGGTATGCCCATAAAAGAAGTTCTAGAACACATTGCATAGATCAACTCTGAAATATTATTGTATAAATATGAAGCTCGGGAAGACCTCCAGACTCAGAAATTAGATTGGTAATTGATTTTGAGGAAGGAGGAGATTAATGGGTGACAGGCAATAGGCATGGGTTGATGCAAATGCTCTATAATGATGGTCGTATCACATCTGTTGTTCCGTGACTTTACTGAAATGCATTAGATGGATGAGCAAAAACGTATTCAAGCTATCTATCAGTCAGACTATTCTAGCAAAGAATGTCAGTGAACTAAGTGCATGGGGCTAAATGCAAATAGTCATTAGTAGGACCCAGAGCTTGAGATGGTGGGCATAGCATTCAATCATACAGATGAAGGAAGCACTGTAGGCAAGTTTAAAAGTTGGGAAAGCATACAAGAAGCCAGTGCCCTACCTCAGTGAAAAATTGGGACAGAATTTCAGATTTCCTGGGATCAAAATCAGACGAAGTGTTTCAGTACTATCAAGTACTATAGCGTTTCAGTACTATAACACAGTAGATGAAACACAACAATCAGATTTCTGTAGTGTTGTTTAGAGATAATTATAAAATTGTGATTTCAAGCTAAGATATTTTAGTTAATATAACTAACATATATTTGGCTTGTATTGTAAATACTTCTTGTCAGGACTTTGAAATGCTTAAAAGGGAAAGTGAATATATACTGTTGAAGGAAATTTAATTAAATTTGAAAATGAGATTATTTAAAATTTTAATCCGATAAGCTGGAGTTAATCAGCAATTAATAATACAGAGTATAATGCTACTTATTTTCATTTTACCGTACTTATGAAGAACACATTGATATTTATAGGTTTTACTTAATTTTGTAAAGAGATTTTAAATACTTAATAGTATATAACTTCATTGAAATTCATAATCTACGTGAAATTCACTCTTTTATGAAAAATACCCCACTCAGACTTTACTAAAAAACCTATACATATCTCTCTTTAAGCAACAAATTGGTGCTTATAAATGCAAAAAGTGAGCATAGATCAATCCATGCTGTTCCCTGACTAAACACGTTGAAGTGTTGAAGTATCAGGCAACACTCTAGTGGTGAGAACATGGCAGTAATTAGAAAGCAAGTTCTTGCCTGCGGGCTTCCACACAGGTGGGACACACAGTAATAAACATACATCATATATTAGGTAGTTTTTCTAATCATATGTCTTTATATCACACATAGACATGGATGACAGGATAGCAATGTGACTTAGGACACAGATTCATAAGCCAGGGTAGCTGAGTTTAATTTCTAGCACCCAGAGATAATAACTGTGTTACTTCCATGACTAACTTCAGCCTCCTGGGCTTCAGGTTTGTCAATCTGTAAGATGAGGATAACAGAAGTTTACAATGGAGTTAACACAAAGTTAACAAGATTAATATCTGTAAAGCACTTAGAATAAGGTCTGACACCCAGAAACATGATGGCAATTGTGCTCTTGACTAAAGGAAATACAGGGACAAAGAGTGTAGCAGAGACTGAAGGAAAGGCCATCCAGAGACTGCCCATCTGGGGATCCATCCCACATGCAGACACCAAACCCAGATACTATTGCAAATGCCAAGAAGTGCTTCCTGACAGGAGTCTGCTACAGCTGTCTTCTGAAAGGCTCTGCCAGATCCTGACCAATACAGATGCAGATGCTCGCAGCCAACCATTGGACTGAGCACAGGGACCCCAGTGGAAGAGTTAGGGGAAGGATTGAAGGAGCTGAAGGGACATTATCTGGCATCAATGGGAGGGGAAGCTCTTGGTCTTGTGAAGCTTGATGCTCCAGTATAGAGGAATGCTAGGGTGGTGAGGTGGGAGTGGGTAGGTGGGTGGGGGAGCACCCTCATAGAAGCAGGTGGAGGGGGATGGGATAGAGGGTCTCCAGGAGGGAAACCAGGAAAGGTGATAACACTTGAAATATAAATAAATAAAATATCCAATTTAAAAAAAAAACTGAGGAAAAAAAAGAAATAAAGAAAGTATATAAAGTCGTTATCCCAGGAAGAAGGCACTTCTGGGAGAAAGTGGGGAACAGGAAAGAATATGACTAACATATACTGTATGCAAAATTTAAAATTAAAGTTTAAAAAAGTCACTATGTATTATTAAAAAAAAAGAAAATGTCAGGTAATAAGTGCTACGAAGGGAAATATGGTAAGTGAAGAAGTCTGGAGTGATACATAGAGAGAGAGAAGGAAGAATTTCAATAGTGTCATCAAGACTCATCTTCCTGATCCAAGAGCCAGGTGTTACGGGGGAGGACCAGTATATCACTAAGGCTGGTATTGCAAGGAGAGGGATAGGCACCAAGGCTAGAACAGTCTGGCTACTTGTGAAGACCTACAACCTTTGGCTTTGTTCAAAAACATAATAGGAAATAAGAGATGGTTTTGATTAGAAACACAACATGATAGTATTTATAATCTTTAGAGGTATCTGTTAAGTAGCTCATCTGCTAATGACCATAAGAAGTCCAGATAGACAGCAATTAAAGTATAGTTTTCATACCCCTGACCCCTTAGGAATGAGAAATAGTGGCAACTTGGACAAAAATGGCAACCAAGAGTACTAGGAAATAGATGGATTCAATATGATTCTGTAGGAAAACCCAATGGAGTGTCCAGTAAGAAAATATAGAGAGCCCCTCAAGCAAGTTATATATGTTTTCTCCAGCCAAGATCTGATGCTGGATACAGAGGTAGGTTTAGGTAGATGGTCTGTCTTGACCAAGGATAGAGTTTTGTTATGTGGCTCTGATAGGGAAAAGGTGCTATGATTGTGTACACAGGAGTATTGATCACCATGAGTCATAGATGCCAAGCAGGTCAGTAGTATGTAACTCCCTATGGGGAGAAATAGTTTTAAAAAAGAGTGTTCGGTATATGGATGCTTTGAGCTAGAGACTCTGGAGTCACAGGTCAGGTAACAGCATTGTTACTTGGTAGCCCATAGGAAATGCAGTCTTAGGCTCCACAGTAGCCCTGAGCAGGAACACCCCCAGGAAACCCACACAAAGTATGGGTGAAGGTCTAGGTGAGTTCCAGAGTACTGAAGCCTCAGGTGGAGCAGCAAAGGCAGGAAGTCCAAGGACGTGGGAGACTGGAAGGAAGCCACACTGTCTACATGGGTACCAAAACCGTCACAGTGATGACTACAGTGGAAGAGAGACGCCAAGAAAGGTCCAAGGGGTGAGCCAGGTCCTCCAGGAAGAATTCGAGCAGAGCACATCTGCACATGTTGCCAAAGGGCTGGGGTCTCTTAAGAGGCATGAAAAGAATATAACGGGTCTAGAAGCAGAGCTTGCAGTCAGGAGTTAAGTGAGATGTTTGAGTGAGAAGAGCTACCACCTGAGAAAGCTTCTGGAAGAACAGGGGTCTCAGGGGCAGCCAGTGTGGGTTACAGAGTGTAACACTAACACACCACCTGACCCATGCCTGTCAAGGAACCAAACACACTCTAGGGAGCAGGTTTTGTTTCTCAGGATTCTCCTCACAACTCAGACATGCTTTGCAAATACCTGAACCTCTGAGCAGGAAATGCTATGAAAGCATCCAGTTTAAGTAAATCATTTTCTCATAGATAGCGATTTATATACAGCATATTCTTTATATAAGGTCTTTAAAACCTTTTATTTAAGTTCATACCTAGGATATTAAAAGCACCAAATTACTGAAAGCTGGGTGTGGTGAGTATTATTGTAATCCTAACAGTCAGGGAGCGGAGGCTGCTGGGTGAGGTGTTTGAGACTAGGTTGAGCTTCAAATAGAGCCCCTGTCTCAACAAAATACAACAAACAAATAAACAAACAAACAGAATAGCTGAGTCTTGAGAATGTCCATAAGAAAGCAGGTGCTTTTTCACAGCCTCTTTACAAATAAGTAAACAGAAGTATGAAGAAGCCTGGTTAAGTTCCACAAGATCCCAAACAGGAGGGAAACAGATTTGGGATCCCAAACTAGGCCATCATTCTACAGTGGGATCTGTGATCCATGCTGTCTCCCACTAGCTGCTACTTTCAACCCAATATTTTAACGATATAAATGATGCACAAGAACAAATGATAAACACATACCCCTCCCGTCTTTCATCATTCAAAGACTCCTGGGCAAAAGAAACAATGTGTATTTGATCCCAAGGTACAAAGAAGTCAGCCTTATGTAGACAGAAGAAATTGATCCTGTTTTTTAAAACAGCCTTAGAGAAGAGCATGTCATCCTGATTCTAACTGATCCCACCTGACCCACCTGATCTAAGGCTATGCTGCTACAAGCAATCCCACGCTCCTGGCAGTAACACCTATGAATGTCCCTCCTAGGATCTGAAATTGGAAACCCACCCTGTTCCAGGACATGTTCCCTTTCTCGGTTTTCTTTCATGTTCTAGATGTTTCCTATCTTGAATGGATCATCACATTCATTAGATGACGTCTAAAATCAACCAACTTTAGTGTGGCTCCTAATCCTTTCTGGTCTTGGAGGATCAGTAGTATCCAAGGGTGTCTGAAGGCAGCATCCTTGGTGAGAACAGAAAATTCCAGTGGGATGAGTCCTTAGGGACAGGTACTCAGGAGGTGTGCTGTTCATGGGTAAGGGTCTCAGAAGTTCTGGCTAAATACAAATGAAGGACCTAAATACCACCAGGACTTACAAATCACTTCTACTTGTGCCATTAGCTGGCCACTACATGAACATGTACAGTTAATGCAGTCATTAATTCTGTAAGAACTCAGTGGCTTCTATGTTAGATATTAAATGTCTCATGGGCTGAGAACTGATGTCTATCAAAAGAAAGCAATGAGAGTAATGACCAACTCACACAGCGGTGGCTTGTGCCTAGATCACAGCCCTAAAGTCTGTGTAAGAGCTTTTAATTTACAGTGGGGTTAGCCATTATAAACTCTGGAATTTTTTCTATTAAAACAAAATTCCAGGGAGGTGAAAGGCTCTCAGGACTCAAAGGGAGGGACCTTAGATGAAATGCCCAACAGTGGGGAGAGGGAACTTGTAGAGTCCACCTCTAGTAGAAAGACAGGGCATCAAGTGGAGGGATGAGGTTGCCATTCCACAGTCAAAAACTCTGACCCAGAATTGTTCCTGTCTAAAAGAACTGCTGGGACAAAAATGGAGGCTAGACTGAGGGAAAGCAGGTCCAGTGACTGGCCCAATTGGGATCCATCTCAAGGGAAGGCTCCAAGGCCTGACACTATTACTGATGCTATGGTGTGATTACAGACAGGAGCCTAGCATGAATGTCCTCCAGACTCCCAAATAAGCAGTTGACTGAGACAGATGCAGATACTTACACCCAACCATTGGACTGAAGTTGGGGACCCCTATGGTTGAATAGAGAAAGGCTGGAAGAAGTTGAGGAGGGCTATCCTATAGGAAGACCAGCAGTCTCAACTACCTGGACCCCCGAGATCTCTCAGATATCGAGCCACCAACCAGGTAACATACAGGAGGTGGTTCAAGTCCCCCGACACATATATAGCAGAAGACTGCCTGGTCTGGCCTCAATGAAAGAAGACTTACCTAACTCTTGAGAAACTTGATGCCCAGTGAGTAAGGAGGCCTGGCAGGGTGGGGTAGGGTGGAGTGGGAGGTGTGGGGAGATTCTCTTGGAGACAGGTAGGAGGAATAGGATGAGGAACTGTCAGAGGGCGAACCAGGAAGGGGAAAGAAAAGCAAAGCAACAACAAAGTCAGCCTGGCTACCACAGAAATCAGTAAGCAGAATCTGACACATTCACTGTTACAGGGCATGTGTGCATGGCATGGCCTGCTTAGAAATGCTGCTAACAGACCCCTCAGTACTCGGGCACTGCACCTCTCAACATTTGATTAAAATTTATGAGCACAGTATAGGCTTTAAAGTCCCTCGAGTCTGCCTTCCTGGCAGTAAACAGAGTCTTCTAGCATATTAGCAGTGAGCTGAGGTCTTTGGGTCATTCAAGCTCTGGTCTGAGGCCCAGCCTCTCAGCCTACCAGCCAGGTAACTGAAGTGAGAGCTCCTTGAACCTCCAAGCTTCTATCTCTGCACCTGGTGCACTGGGATAATGTGGATCTATCAATCTTTGCTAATTTTTCATCCCCAAAGGAGCATTTTTAGTCCTGCCAGCAACACGATACTTTGGTGCCAAAAGAAGTTATGAACCTCATTTTGTCCTTCACATCTATATTTAATACATAAAGTATAAACTTTGTCTACCACTTCCTCTGGATCTATGTTTGCCCATCTGCATGTGACCCTGCCCCTGCTAAGGAGGCAGGGGAGAATGACTTCCATTTCTAGGGGACAGTGAACATTAGGCATAGTAAAACTGGTTTGCTTTTATTTTTCCTGTCATAGAACTTGTTAATGTGTGGTTTATACACTTACTAAATGTCCCTCTAGGTCCCACATATTAACGGCTTGGTCCCTGTCAACTTTACTAGGAGGTGGTGAGAACTTTGTCAGGGTCTAGTGAGAAGTGATATCTTATTAGAACTGTGCTCTTGAAGATGACATTGGGACCAGTTCACTTTCTTCCTCTCTTTCTCTTTCTGCTTCCTTGTTACCCTGAGTTCAGCAGCGTATTCCTCTGGGCCACTGCCCTGAAGAAACCAGGACAATGGTCCAGGGACTGCAACCTCCAAACTGAGAGCCAAAATACACCTTTTCCTGTTCGCACTCATCATGCCATATTCACTACAGTAACAGAGCTGAATAAAGCTCATTAGAAGGATTACATCATATTACAATCATGTACCAGCATAAGTATGATGCAACTGAGTATGCAAAACAGGCTAAGTATCACACAACTAAGTATGCAAAACAGTGCACATGGATTAACAAAACCTAATCTCCGTACTAAGCATACTTCTTCAGAGTACCTTCTTAGAGCTTCCAAGTCAGCATGAAACCACAAAGACAAACACATCTGAGCTAGGCAAGACTGACCTACCAAGTGACTACTTTCATTTAACAAATTAGTAAGCCAAAGACCTGTATGAAACAGGTGCTCTGAGTCTGAGATAGGTCACTGAGCAATACTTCTGTGTCAGCTTTTTCAAGGTCACAAGAAGGAGAGAGGCCCTCAAAGGGGAAAGTCTCGCTGCTGCTGCAGCAAGTTCAGGTGCTCCCTCAAACGTTTCTCAGTAATGAATGGTTCACCCCAGTTTTTTTCTTCTGATAACATCAATGGTGCTGCTAGCCAAGGGTCTCTCTGCTGGAAATCACATCCTCATTAGACCAGATGTGAGGCCAGTCCGACCCTTGGGAGGGATGGAGTGAGAAGAGGCCATCCGGGCATGCTCTTTATAATCTGCCCCCTTGTCTGCTACACTCATCTCTCGGGGCTAGGGACATGCAATCCCTTATATATTAGGAACGAACCAGAAGGAAGAGTGCTTACACTTGTGTGTTTACTTAGAGCAAGTCATGGAGAGTTTATATTTGTAAAAGTCACAGTAAGTTTCCTTTTCACATAAAAGCATTAAAAAACAAATTCCAAATACAATCAATGTTCTGAAAAATTAAAAAAACAAAAATGACACAGTTGATACACACAAAACCAAACATGTGATTAGAGATGAACTTTTAGGCTAATACCTAGGCTTTGGTTTGCCAAACATCAGCCACAGGTTAGAGTAATCACTAATAACCACGAATTCTTCTTCATCTGGTAGGCAGACATGGCTTTGCCCCAGCATCAACCGCGTCTAGATCTTCTGCATGCTCTCTTCAATCTGACTGCCCTTCCTCACTATTTGGCCTTTTAAAATATTCGATTTCAAAGTTTCTAATCAAATATTTTCTTCTGTACAAAGTCTTCTTGGAAGTTTTAAAATGATAATTGCATGACCTCAGTGAGAGCCCATATGGCCACAGGCTTACTTCTCACTTACAATTTAGCAAACTTACCCTCTTCCATTTGAATTCCTGGAGATCAAGAAATATGCTCTGTCTTATGTCCCACAGCACCTAGAAGGTTTCTAGCTCATCCCTTGTCTCGGACCTGTGTAGATGATCATTTTTCATCCCATCCCCAACCCCACTGTGTCTTAATATAAGTCAAGGCAACTCTAAATTGAATGGAAGACAGTATCAAACTCTTTGATAGCTTTTTCTAGCCCCCTTAGTAAAGTGTCTATCACTGAATTTGTAGCTTCCTTAGGGATAGAAGGCAGATATAGATCTGTACTTCAATTTAATTAGATATGACATTGTGACTAAGAAAGGTTCTTAAAAATTAGCAAACAGCATTTACCACTGACTCTCTGGTCTGCCTCTTGTAGACTGATCACTGACTTTGCTTCAAGTGTTTCAGTTAAGCATGGGCAGAGAAGTGTCAGAAGAGCCATCATCTCTGCACTCAAGCAGTTGACCTGGGACTACTTAAACTGTAGTCCATCATGACTTAGGAAATGTAGGAAAAAACAAACAAACAACAACAATGAACAACAAACAACAACAACAAAATCAATGTGATTGGTTGTTTCATGATCCTCTCCACAGACAAGACACTCATTGAATACCAGCTTCACACCAGCTTATATGCTGGGTCCTGAAGACATACATTCTTTTCTGTTCTCACTTCATTTGTACACAGTTTGATGTGTGACTTTTACCTTTTAAGGTAGTATCGTAAAATGTATGACACAAGTGGTAATCATTTTTCTAGCAAAATGCCAACTAGTATTAAGAAACTCTATTTCCTGAGACACACACATTAGGCTTGGGCCAGTCATCTATCTATGAGTCCATAACAATGTTCTGCCCAAAGAAAACAGCTTATGGCTATGTCAGAGAAATACCAGGAAAAAAACATGGTGAGTCTTACCAAGAGGTGTTTAGCTGATAACACTGGTAAGGTTTAGACCTTTTCTTCCTTTTGGATGGCTAGCTATTTAGAGTCCTTAACATTGTTCATGCACAATTCCCTTTTATATTACCAGTTAAGTGCCATCACCTCTTCAAAGTTCTATGCTTGAACAATGATTTATAAACAGCATCCACGGTGGGCTGAGAGGTTCTAGTTCAAGTAGAGGCAGATTCAGTTATTATAACCTGCTTCTGACTTCACAGAAAGTCATCTTCCCTGTGTCTTCACAGGGCTAAAGGGATTGAGGCAGTGTCTTAGGTGTCTTTCTCAAGGGTGCTAACCCCACTAAAGAGAGCTTTGTCCTCATGACTTAATCACATCTAGAGTCTCCATCTCCTAAAGCATCATATTGGAGGTCAGTTGTCAACAAGTTGATTTTAGGGACATAAATGTTTTCTCACTTATAACAGCTGGACATGCGTATACAATCCCACAGATTTATATACCCTTTCTTTGCAATCTAAGTTCTCCTCTAGACAGAGTCATACCCTTCCTAGCAGACTTCTACATGAACAGCCTGCTTGTGGTTAAATGGCCCAAGGACTAATAGCAAGTCTGCTTTTGTCAACTATCAATAAGGAATTCTAATAATAAAAAGCTAGATAACATGATGGTAGTTCAAACTTTGTCTTAAATAAAAGGCTCCATCAAACCTGATTTTCACTCAAATTTGTGCAAGTTATAGGTATATTCTCTTTAAATGTTAATTTAATTCTCTTTATATGATTTGACCCATTTCACTTAGTTTTTAGTATTTTTATATGTATGATGAGTATTTGCTCCACGTACAAGCACCATATGCATGCAGTACCCACAGAGGTCAAAGTGGGGAGTCTAATCCCGTGGGACTGGAGTTATATAAGACTGTAAACTGTCATATGGGGCTGAGAACTAAACTCAGTTATGCAAGTGTACCCAGTGCTTTTAACCACAAAGATATCTGGCCCCTTATATGTAATTTATTTAAGAACATTTAAGACTAAGAATGCTTGGTTTGGGCTTTTTTTTTTTTAAAAACACAACAAACAAACACAAAAAAAAACACCTTTACTTAAGTATGGTACTGTATTCACATTTATACTCAGAATGTTTGCCTTTCCAGCAAAGATGATTCATTAACAATTGATCTCTCTGTCTCTTTGTCACTCTCAGTCTCTCTCTCTCTCTCTCTCTCTCTCTCTCTCTCTCTCTCTCTCTGTGTGTGTGTGTGTGTGTGTGTGTGTGTGTGTGTGTAAGTGAGTGTGAATATGGGGTGTGAGCTGAGATCAAGGATACCCAGAAGTATATAGAAAACAGATTGAATACTAGTTAAGACATCTTCAGGCTGTAATGGAAAAGTATAGAAATCTGCAGCATTGAAAATATCTAGAATTTTGAGAAAAGAACATAGATGCAATTTCCTACCATATTCTGGTTTATCTATCTTCAGTATGGAAAACATGCCCATCAAATAAATAAAATAAGCAGGCTTCTAGTGGGCATGAGTCTCCTATGTGGCCTAGGATACTGACTAGCATCCATATAGTCTACTTGCATTTATCATTGTACCAATGTCATTGTTTGGTCAAATGTTTATATTTATAAATGTTTGGCCAAACATTTATATTTAGTTCTAGAGATAATATCGTTGGGAGGGAGGTCTCTTATGTGACTTAAGCTGCAGGAATATATAAAACCACTGCCTAACCTTCCCCCTACCAAAAATATGTATAAGACCAAACTCTGCTTGTACAAAATATCAACAGAAAAGGCCTCCACAGAGCAGAGGTCAGAGAATTTGCAACATTATAGGCTGGTAAAGAAATAGTCTAGCTC
The DNA here is from genome assembly GCA_021653895.1 of Mastomys natalensis. Classification (NCBI taxonomy): domain Eukaryota; kingdom Metazoa; phylum Chordata; class Mammalia; order Rodentia; family Muridae; genus Mastomys; species Mastomys natalensis. The sequence continues at coordinate 694,305 of JAJTUV010001036.1, forward strand.
CTGTAGACTCCATATGGTCTCTGCTACAAATTCTTTTCTCCCCCTTTAATTTAAGAATGCACAAACTATTCTTAGCTTATCTGCTTTTCAAAAGCAAGTAGTAGTTGAGATCTGGATAGTTTGTCTGCCCTCAATTAGCTAGCTCAGCACACTGAAAATAAAAATTTCATTTTCTTAGTTTCTGCTATTTTTCCCTCAAAAAAAAAAAAAAAGATTCATAAGAAACACAAATTAAGACAAAAACCAAACCTGATAAAATCTCTTTTAAAAAGTAAAACCAGATTGAGAACGATGTGTAAAAATTCTTATCTTTCAAAGTTACCTGAACTGCTTTTTCCTGTGGTTACTTAAAGATACTCTTGGCATTGTTGGGCATAGGTGGGAGAGGAGGTCCTTCGTCCAGTGAAGGCTGGATGCCCCAGTGTGGGGGAACTCGTGGGTGGGGAGGTGGGAGTGGGCAAGTGGGTGGGGGCACATCCTCATAGAAGCAGGAGGAGGGAGGATGGGATAGGGGTTCCTGGGTGGGTGGGGAAATGGGGAAAGGGGATCACATCTGAAATGTAAATAAAATATCCAATAATAAAAAAAAAAGATACTCTTGGATGATAAAGTTGCAGTTAAAACCTCAGGATGGCTTCTTTCCTAAAGAGATTCATGGGAATTCTAAAGAGGTCTTATTTTGTGGTGTGTGTGTGGGGGAGGGAGTAGAGCTCTTTGGAGATAAGTTATCTTCATATATTATGTAAGCACAGGCTAGCCCTAATTCCATACATAGTCTAGTTTGGTCTTCTATCTCAGCCTCCAGAGTATTGAAGTTTTAGACTCACTCCTCCACACCCAGCCTGAGATTCTTAGTTCTGAGGTACCAGGACCAGAACTTGCCCTGTGTGTTCACATCAAGAGCCAAGTCAGATTGCCTGTCACTGCTGATGTACTCTGGGAATTACAAGCACAGGACACTGGGAGTGAGTGTAGAGGACGGAAGGCCAGTAACCTACACCAGGCAGCTTTAAGAAAGGAAAAGATAAGGGTGACTCAGGGTCACCCATATCCATCTGGGTATTCCTTTCTGCTCTGGGACTGTCACTAAAGCTTCCTTAGAACAGGGTCCCCTCTGTCTTCCCTCTGTAATTCTAGCAATGACTCCTGCTGCACTGAGTTGTGAGCCCCTGAAGCAAGAGTCAAGATAAAAGGCAGAGGAACTCTGTCTGAAGTCTGTGTGCTCCAGCAGACTAAATAGAAATCCTTCGTACTGAACACAGGGCAGGGCTTCAAACAGAGCTGTACCATGCCTGCCACATTTCTGTGAGGCCTCCTCCTGCCAAGCACAGAGGGAGGCTTCAGATTCTCAAGACCAGTGTGTCTGCAATCTTCAAATATTCAGCAGCTGCCATTTCCACCAGTGCTTCAGACATTCTAAATGAACACACAGCTCTTCATTAACCCACATTAACTCACTAAATCAAGAAACTAATTACTTGCAAAGGATCCATTTTCTAGAAGATGCTAACCACTGTAACATATGCATTTAACATAGAGTCTCATTAGTGATTCTCTTCATAAGAACCCTACAGAGTGGAATTTTTGATACATTAAGTCCCTCAATCTAATAGATAGCCTTCTACCTGATTGGTACATCTGTGCAGAACCATTTGCCCGAAGATCCCAACTGGGCTACACTAGTTGGCCTTATTCTTGGTCTGGTAGAAGGCATTACATCTGTTAAGGGGCTCCATGAGGATCAAGCTGGTACCAGATAAGTTTTCTGTTCACCAAGGAGCTTGATGATGGTATAGCTTTCTATCCCTATCTGCCCAAGATGAAGGAAACACACTATTGGCACTCAAAGAATACTTCTAAACTGAACCTGACTAACTTAACAGCCAGCAGAAAGGGTATTCTCTAGGACATTTATTTACTAGGTATTGGGTGCATACCGTGTTGTATGTGTCAAGACCAGAGGGCAATTTGTGGGAGTTGGTTATCTCCTTCTACTACATAGGCCCCAAGGATAGAAATGTTGGTGGTAAGTGCCTATCTCTGGGGCATCTCATGGGCAGTGCATAAAAGTGTTTAACATGTACTACTGACAACTCACTACAGTAATCTCTCTTGTTCTACAATCCACATGGATCTTTCCAACATGGCATCTTCCTTCTTTTTCCTATCCAATCATTAGTTACCACACACCAACCAGATACCTTCCGCATTAAGATAAACCAATGACCTTGATAGGGCTTAAAGATGAGGGATCTGGATAATAAAATGAATGGTGGATAAGAAAAGTGACATAAGCTATCATAGGATATTACAAAGATGGAGAGTCTTTAGATAAAAAAAGAGAGAGAACAATGTGGATAAAGACATATATATTGTAGTGTTTAACAGTCACTGTAATCCACAGTAATTTATTTACTGGAACTTTAATAACTTAAAGAAGGAGCATGAGCACACTGCACACAAAGTGGTGATAAAAAGACGCAAACGTTCATTTCTTTGATTGACAAGTATATATTATATAACTGTGCCGAAAATGCCGCACTGTATGTATCTCATAAATGTGTGTAACTATTCTGCTAATCAAACTTTAGAGAAAATATTTAATACATGGAAGTTTGAGCCCCCTCAATTTTCTCATTATGTAATATCCATGTGTTATCTGCATCCTGTAAATGTGTATAATTATAAAAGCTACAATGGGAACACAGTCAGCACAGAAGTGTAACAACATTAGTAAGTGTCATCCACTCTCGGAAATAGAGCACACTAGAAATCCTAAGGACACTGTTGGTATTGCTGTGCTTAAAACCTTCTCTGCTGAGCTAACATTATACCAAGTGTGTTTGTTTAAACACAGAATGCTTAATATGTCTAATAAGCATGACCGCATAGATTACTGGAAACCAATTTTCATAACTTTTTGAGAATTATGACATTTCTCCCCTCTGCTTCCTCCCCCCAGCCTCTCCAATGGACTTGTTCTCATGAAAAAAAAAAGTCCTTGAATTTAACGTTTCCTATGATTACTGACAAAATCGTTATTTTCTGCTAACCACAATGGCTTCAATACTATTTGCCCTGCTTTGTGGCTTTCAGATTAACACACTGGGACTGCTACATGACATTTCAAATGAGATTCTAAAGCTGTAATAGACACCAAAATCTCCGCAAAAATTTATTCTTAAATTCCATTTTTTTGCTAGTGTATCAAGCAGAATCTAGTAAACTAAAACAGCACATTTTGCTTAACACACAAAGTTTTCAGAAGACAACTTCCAGTGAAGAGTCCTGAAATCACAGGCATCAGACAGCAGTCACCCAAGCATCTTTCACCTAAGCCCACATGGAATAAAAAATACTACATGTTTAAAGCATATGGTACATTTCTCTATAATATACTATGCAGATTTGTTACGGGGGCACACTGTGCTTCAACTAGTCAAATGGTGGCCCAGGGTTGGAGCACTAGCCTTTTAAAGTTGTAACCATGTGTTGTCAGGAACTCTGCAAAGCACACAGCAAGAATAGAGTCTATGGCTATTCACAGTGTCTAGCTAGCTATATCTTTGATGCACATTAGAAGTCAAGGCCTTTGGTCATGAAAGCAGAAGACAAATCAAAATTAATTATTGCCTCAAATGAAAAACAAAACAAAGCAAACAAACAAAAACATACCCCTCCCATGGTAAGCAAGAGAAGAGTATCTTTGTCCCAAGTGATAATATGACATATTTTGGCTTCATTTCTCAGAGTTGCCACCATCATCAATGCAATGGGAAGATTTTTAGTGGTATTGAAAAGGTATCTTCTTGTTCCTTCCCCTTTTTCCTGACATTAGAAAATAAATTAGAGGGGAGGGGAGGGGAGAGGGAGGTACTGGGAAGAAAGGAGGGAAGAGAAGCTGTGATCAGGATGTAGAGCACATAAATAACTGAATTAGTCAAAGGAAGGAAGAAAGAAGGAAGGAAGAAGTGAAGGGAGGAGAAGGGAGGAAGGGAAGAGAAGGGAGGAAGGGAAGGAAGAAAGGAAAAAAGAAAAAAAAGGAAAGAAATAGAAAATGTGGTTTCTAGAAAGCCAAATGAGGAAGAGCCACCTGGGGAAACAGATAAACCAGAACTTAATGAGAGAGTGGCCTTCTCCAAAGAGTCCCACCCGGGAGTGAGAAGCCTCTGAGTTTCTTTTCCTATACTGTCTAAGGAGTGAAGGCAAGACTGATTCAGAAAAAGAAAGTCTGGATGGCTTTGACATACTTACAAAAAAGTGAGAAGAGAAATTAAAAAATAAACCACAATACATGCAAACCAAGTTTCTGATGAATGATCGATAGCTAAACTACATAAAGAACTGTTAAATTAAATAAAACAAGGAAGCTCTTAAAAATCCATAAAGCAAAATGAATAGCTATTTTCCAAAAGATTTACAAAGAGCTAATGTTCACTAAAGATTGTTCAAAACCACCACTCATTAGAGGGCTACATTACAATGCTATTTATCTGTATCCAGATATACAAGTTAATATGAATGTGTTTATACAAAAAAAAATTGTCATTCATATGTATGTATACATGACTAACAATATTGTTAGGGAATGTCATGAATCTAGAAACCTCATACACTCTCACACAGTGCTCACTCTTACAGGAATATAAAATGATACACATTTAGATATTTACCTGGTGGGGGGGTACATGTTTACTCAGAGACTTTTGTACAAATATTCAGAGTCCTACTTATAATACCCAAACCAGTAAACCATCTAAATGTGCATCAACTGATGAACAGTTGGATAAAATGTTCTTAGACTAGTCACCAATAAAAATGAGCATACTGTAAGACATGCTATAACAGAAATAAGTATTATGTTTAAGCTAAGTAAAGAAAGCCAAACATAAGAAATGATACAGTCATCCCTGGTGTCTATGGGGATTGGAGCCTGAGGATACCCAATGGCTCTTACATAAAAGGTGATAGCATTTGTATATCACCTATGCAACCTGTAAATTTTAAATTATCTCTAAGTTACTCTTAACACATAATACAATGCAAATATACATGAACAGTGATGTGTTGATAAAAAATAATGATGAGGGAAAAAACTGAACAAACTTTATCTCGATACAGTTTTGACAAATATTTATGACCCTCAGTCAATAAAGAAACGTGTAGAAAACCAGGCAGTGGTGACGCACACCTTTAATCCCAGCACTTGGGAGTCAGAGGCAGGTGGATTTCTGAGTTCGAGGTCAGCCTGGTCTACAGAGTCAGTTCCAGGACAGCCAGGGCTACACAGAGAAACCCTGTCTCGAAAAACCAAAAAAAAAAAAAAAAAAAAAAAAGAAAAAGAAAAACAAAACAAAAACCAGAGAAATCTGTAGAGAAGCTTATCAACTGTATCATCTGACCTTACTGATATAAATGCTTCAGAAAGGCAAATCTGTCTCTATAGACTGCATCGTGGTGTGACTGCACTGGCCCACAGCACTAAACCATCCAAAAAACTGGTAGATTTTATTTTACATAAATTCTGCTTCATTTAAATTGTTTTTAAAATGAGCATCAGACAATACTCATTTGTATACACTTCAGCAAAAAATTGTGCTGGAACTCTTGATAATTTTTATTTTCTATTATTCCATACTTTTCACTAAGCATTAAATAATGGCCAGGAGATCAAAGTGCCTCTGACTTCAACACCACACTAAATTTCCATGTCTCATTACTGGACTTTTTCCAGCATCCCTGGGAATTTGGCAGTGATAATGGTATCTATTAGTCAATGGAAGGTTTTGAGCAGGGGTGAAGAAGAGTTGTAACTGGCAAGGTGGGAAAGTTCAAGGACTAATTGTCTTGGATCGTAGGAGATGTCCATGAACTAGATTCTATCCTGCCAGCCCAGTAAACTAGCTGAGAAGCTGTTCATAGTTCATGCCTCTCTTTACTGGAGCAGAGTCAAGCAGACCTCCAGACACCCAGTAGGTTCATTATTAACTAATAGCAGCTCTGGGATAGAACAGCAAGGCTTCATTCTTATCTAAGAGTGAGAAACTTTGTTAACATGTATTAAGGTTTTAAAGGTTGCCTGTTACAATATGAGGCAGATTTATTTAAACTTGGTATGTATCTAAAAGGTGTAAATTTTATTGCATTTGGAAAGAAACTGTTTTGTCTTCAAGTTTTCCTCCTCTAGTTTAATATAAATATTGCAGCATTGAAGCATTAAAAATAAAGAAAAAAATGCATGGGTACAGGTATAGACACCACTTGGATCACAAGGACTTGGGATTGATGCCTGCACTTAAAAACAAACAAACAAACAAACAAACAACAACAACAATACCCAGAAATATAATATAGAAAAGTCTGTGGGCACATAATAAACACTGTTTTTCCCAGAATCCAGCCTTGAGTCTAAGAAAAATATTCATTTTCTTAAAAACAAAAATGGTCCCGTGAAGCTAAACTGTACGAGTTCACTGACCAAGTCTTCATAGAGACACTTTACACAAACGCTGTAGATGGATAACCTCAGGGATTTCTCAAAGCCGGGAAATAGAGCTCATATTTCATAAGATCTGGACTTTTGCATAGCTGGGAGGGGGGAAGGCTGCTATGAACTGATTTGACATCAGGTTGCCCACCATGGTTGGATGCCTAGACCATTCAACTTTAAGTTTTCTTGCTCTAAGAACCACTGAAGATAGTTTTCAACCCTCATTCTTGAGACAAGAATATCAAAGCCACCTGTTCCAAATAGTACTCTTGGTTGTTCCGTTGGAGGTAGACCCCTCCCCCAAATAGATCTGTATAGGAATGAAGAGAAAACAGAGCTTGAAGCCACTCTTTTCTTTTCCAAAGACTTTAATGACTAATTTATTTGGGAATATAACACTAAGCACCAAGGCTTTGCAAGTTCCTGAGTGCATGCTGAAGGCTTCTAAAGTGCAGATTTTCCTAACTCGAAAGGGACATTTTCAAGCGGTGACTCATTTAAAAGTGTGAAAATGCTATATCTGTAATGTGTGAATCAGACCCTGGAAGTATACGTTTACAAAGTATTAAATTACCATCAACCACAGATTACAAATCCATTGATGAAATGCTTGGTGTTGATCTTAGCCAACAGCTAAAAGTTGGAGAGGTGAAAATAATGTAATCATCCAGGATTCTATAACAAACCCAGCCTGAGGCATGTTTGCTTAGCATTGCAATGCATAGTTAATGACACTTTTACAAATATTAAAGAAACTTCATCATAAACACCATGTCTCAAATTTAACCAAATCAGATAGAAACAAGCATCCCTAAAGACCAGGGTTTAGAAGAAACCAGTCCTCTAAATGAGTCTTCTGAAAATATAAGATTAAATCTTAGCTAGCAAACTGGGAAAACGAGCTAACATTGTAAAATGTAGAATTCTATTACATTCTCCTGCATGTAATCCAATATTAACAATAAAGCATAAAACAACAGGAGAGACATCCACATGCCATTTGTCCTTCCTCCTCCAAAAGTTGGCATATGTCACATGAAAAGGGAAAATTCAAACTTTTTTGAAAAAAAAGAAAAAGAAAAGTGGAGACTAGAACAGATCATGTATGCAAGTTATCACACACTGAAGCTGACCATTGGCATTATTTTAAAGCATGCTCTACAAAGGGCAAACTAATGAATGGTTTGGAAAGTACAGATTAATCCAGTCAGGAAAGGGTATCATCAGTGCAATGCTAAATTAATATACATGAATTAATAACAATAACTTTTGGAGTTCTCCTGAGTAAGAGTCTCATTTTAATGTATAAACTGAACATGATTCAGAGCCCATATTCCATAGAGAGTGGAATCCCATATGTTATCTATGAGTTAGGGCTAAAAGGATGAAAGACTATCAAATTACAAAACACTGCTCTTTCCTTCAGGAAATCCTACTGGTATGTGTCCCTGGACCAGAAGGTATTCTATTTGATAGGAGATTCCCTAATAAACCCATTTGATATACTTCTGATATCAGAAGACTTATGTAAAAATTACACTGTGTGCCACTTTATTATTGAGAATGGTTTACCTGTAATATTCCACTAGGCACTATATAAGAATAAAGTTTCAGATGTATTTCAGAATTCATTTGATTAAAAACAAAAGTTTTGAAAATACATTGTAAAGGAATATTAGCAAAATGTTTGCTCACAATGTTGCAGGTATTTTCCTGCCACATTGTATTTGCAGTGGAGCTCAGTGATTGGTCAGTAGAAGAAGTAGGAGGAGTAAGCAGTTGGGAGGCAAAGGAAGGGAAGGAGGAAAGAGGAAGAGCTAGCAACCTGGAGAAGATGGATGGGTCGAAGGCAGTCCTGGGTAACAATTTATATCTAAAGGTTAGATATTGGGTAACAATTCTAACTGTGTGAGCATCTTATTAATTGGCTTTTCCAAATATATAAATCCATTGGATAATCTTTTAAGTTTTAAGAGTCTTCAATCTACCAGGTACCCTGAGCATGGCAGATATTATTTGGGGCTCAGCCGAGCTTTGTGGGGGCATCGTGGTGGATTGGCAGAGCCAGCCACCTCGCTGGCTTCTTGTGGGTCTAGCTGCTCTGCGCTTGGCCTCTGACCGCTATAATGCACGAATATGGCGGGCAGCCCAGACAGACAGCAGAGCCAGATTGCGCTGTAGTTTCTCTAATATCTACCGCTTCACAGAGAGGAATATAAATAAATATCCTTTTGGGGTAATATTTTAACATATTATTAACGTAATGAACATATTGAAATGGAAGTCTCTCATTCTCAGATTACATATGATAATTAGAAAAACAAATGTCACATTAAATTTTTATCTGTTGGGTTTTAGTATGGGAACTTAGTCAACCTATTTCCAATGCAGTTCCAGAAGATACCACACCCAAGCTCACTCTTCCCTCTTTAACTATCCCTCCTTTCACAATGAAACCGTTTTAAATTTATTTTCCAAAATATTTCCCTCTCAACTAATGCATAGGAATTAATTGACTTAAATATGTTTATAGATAAAGACAATGAAATAAACCCAAACATGAAGTTACCTGGTGTTGATATCCTAAATACATGACCCTTTCCCTAGTAGCAGAAAACCCCTGACCCCTTCAATTTATTACAGTATCTCAGTGTGACCTTTGTTTTGTTTGGTAACATTGGCACCTGAGTCCCTAGCTCGTCTGCTCTTTTTTCCATCCTCAGCTTAGCTCTTTCTTCCAAATTACTAAACGTTGTTCTAAAGAAGAAAATAATATATTGAATGTAGACGTATATTCTATTTTATTAACTCTTAAACTACAAAAGGCTGCAATCCATCTCTGTCTGTAAAACTTCAGTACTAATTAACATACACCAAGAATGTGTCCCAAAAGTTGCAGCCAAACACAGTATCACTTTCCCTCTTGGAATTCCTGGTGCACACTTATATTCTAGTCATTCTTCAAACTGTGGTGGTGATATCGATACCAACAATAAAAATGAAAAATGAACACAAGATGAGTTTTCTGGTGTACTGCAGCACTAGCCCCCATACACAGGCTTGCCAAAGACCTCCTACAGTACGTCTTAGGAATACTATTTCTGAACATTTGTCAACTTGACCATGGAGTAGGCTATCTCTACAAAACTAGAAGTCTATGGAGGTGCAAATCAGGACTGGGCACTCCTCAAAGGCCATGGACTTAAGCTACTCTAGTTTCTTCTGTGTCACAAGCACCCCTAAAGTTTCTGTTAGACATATCCTGATGAGATGTCAGGACCTGAGTCCATTTTGAAGGGAAGATCATTTACCAGTATAATGTCACACTTCCTAGCTTGCTTCAGAACAGATGTTCACTTGGACACAAGCCTACACCAGAGCCAAAGTGTGGTAACTCTCATTTAGCCAAGGACAAATGTTTACTAACTGATGATCACAAACCGAAATAATGCTAGAGTCCTGCCTTCTCTGTTTCTCCCTATCATTCACCCAATAAATAATGAGTCAATAAATATATGAATAAATAGCTACAAATATAAAATATACAAATATAATTTCATAACTCAAAATTATATATTATATATACCAACAGTTTCCAATCTGCATAGTTGAGTGACCCTTTCATAGGAGTCATAACAGATACCCTGAATATTAGATATTTACATTTTATGATTCATAACAGTAGCAAAATTACAGCTATGAAGCAACAAAAATAAATTTGTGGTTGGGGGTCACCACAACATGAAGAACTGTATGAAAGGGTCTCAGCATTAGGAAAGTTGGGAACCACTTATACATACATCTATATTATATACATATCTATAGCATGCAAAGTATATATAGTACTATATATACATATACATTTATACTCACAGGCAAATAAATGTTGGGCACATGATATGCCAAGGATTGAAAAATAGATGTCTCCTATAATATGCCTTCCTAATCAATAGAGAACACTTTAAAGAAACTGCTAGAAACTCTGTACTTAGTAGGAGAGCAGGAATAAGTTTGCAATAGACCATCTCCAGAAAGCCACTGATTTCTCAAACTTCTAAAAATAATTTTAGTATCTTTTAAAGATCCTTTAACACAAGATGAGTTTCCTGGTGTGGTGCAGCACTAGTCCCATTCATAGGTTTGTCAAAGACCTCGACAATAACATCTTTTATTTTGAAACATGTGTATATGTGATTATCTGTGTGCAGATAAGTGCAGGTGTCAACAGAGGCCAGAAGAAGACATCAAATGCTTAGGTATATATGTGGTTATCTGTGTGCGGATGAGTACAAGTATCTACATAGGCCAGAAGAAGACATCAGATGCTCTGGAGCTTGAATTATAGATGGTTGTAAGCCACCTGACAGGGACGCGAAGAACAAACTCGGTTCTCTGCAACATCAGTACACAGTATACTTAATAACTAAGCCATATCTCCAGTCTCCAAATATTCCTGAAATTTTATAATTAACTAAAAAGAGAATTTCTATTAGATATGAATCTCTCTCTTTAATGTATCAAGGCTACTTAGATGGGCCAATGATAAAAATGTTTGGTTCACTCAGATCAAACAAATAAGAGCATTCTGCTTATACAAAACAGTATATAATTATAAAAGAATAAAGATGGATGGGAAAGAGAGAAGGCAGAAAGGAGGGGAGAAGTTAGGGAGAAAGTGAAGAAAGGAGGGAGGAAAGAAGAGATGGAGCAAGGGGAAGAGGAAGACAAATGGAGAGACAAACTGACATCAAGGAGAAAGAAAGGCAGGATTAGGCTATAACATTTAAAATGGAAATTTTATGAAATAATTTATATATCTTTGCATATTTTTGAGATCATAATTATTTAATTTAAAATTTCCATTTCCTTGCTCCAAATTCACCCATAAACCCCTCCTTGCTCTTTTTCAAATGGCATCCTTTTTCATTAATTGCTGTTTAATGCATCTGTATACGCATAAACATTCCTAAACACAACCTTATCCACCTGGATAATAGTATTTGAATGTAGGTTTTCAGGAATAGCCAATGGCATCAGGTAGCCATACCTGATGTTGTGCTCTTCCCTGGGGAAGACTATTTCTCCTTAGTTGCCTGTAGTTCTTTGGATAGGGTTGAGGCTTCTGAGCATTTCCCATGCACAATAAGACATCAACTGCTGTCTTGCTCAGCTCAAGTTTAGGGAGCCTCGCTGATGAGACTTTATGAGCGTAACTTCTGACATCATAGGAGACACAATCTTAAAGAACTTACAACTGCCACTTTACTAAACCAGAAGAACCTTTAACCTCATTGGAAATCTTTGTCTTCATACCCACAGATAAACACAGTCATTGCCCATCAAAAAAACTTCTTTTTCCAACAGACAGATCATTACAGAAAACCACAACCAATCAAAATGTAATGTTTCTCCTTAAAGTCAAAATTTGTTTTTTCCAAAGCAAAATGCAAATTTTGACAAAAAAAAAACCTAATGTGGAAAATCTATCAAAATGTTGGGTAATGATTTTATTTCTTTTCACATTTGTGTAATTATAAAGTGTTAAGCTAGATAATGGACAATCAAACCATTTGGCTTGCAAATGAAGAAACATGAGCAAGAAGTAATGTGCCTGGCCTGAGGTCACCAACACTCTAAATTGCAAACTGTGACTCAGTCCTGCAGTTGCAATCCTGAGCATCTGTCCCGTTCCCACAAAACCATGGATCTGTGGAGTCGTTTCTGCTACTACTGGCCGCAGACTCATGTTCTGTGTGTAATGGACACTTTCTTTTTTTGTTGTCTGTTGATGAAGATAGAATTGCTATTGTCTAACAATTCGAGCCTGACAAAACACATATTCTTTGAGCTGTGGTGAGCTGGCACTGCTTGTCTCAGATTTTCTATATCTGGGGTAAAAAATAGTGATATGAACCATTTTAAGAAAGAAAATGCATGGCAGGTGAACAGTTTTGAGGTGACTTAAATCAGTCTTTAGAAACCGACCACCAACGCTAGAGGATGCTTTTACCCACCTCAGTCACCATGATAGGCAGAAATGTTGGTTTCATCCTTAGGATCTGAATAGGTATGCCAACTAAGATTTTAATATTTATTCTTCAACTTAGTAGGTACATCTGAACCAGAAATTATCATAAGCTTTTAGATACCATGATTGCTTACTATGTGACAAGCATTTACACAAGGAGTTTAGCTATCTTTTAAAAGAACATCTTGGGAACTAGGGATATAGCTTTGTAGTAGAACATTTATCTAGCAAGTGCTGGGTTTGATCACCAGTACGGCAATAATAAATAAATAAATAAATAAATAAATCAAAACCAACGGGAACACTGTAATCCCTTAAAAGTTATACTTAGGTAGAGGAGTACCAGATAGGTTCAGATGCATGATATGAAAATCTAGCCACAGAAACATTTGCAGCAAAGCAAAGTACCCAGCACACATGCTCCTTGAGAGTCCTTCTCTTAACTTTATAAGAATGACTGTAGATAACTTTAAGTAAATAAGAAATAAAAAGTATAAATCCATAAAGACAGAATGAATGAGTGGCAACCCAGTACTAACCAACCAGAAAGCGAATCATAGACTACTCACGAAAGCAGGATTCTAGAACAGTGTTAAAACAAGAAACAGCCCTCAGGATATTGGGGACCTACCCCACATGACTCCAGCATGATCCCCACTGGTGCACTGCAGGAAGGAACATGGCAAACCTTTACATGAGCGAACAGAATCGAAGGCTGCACTGAGCCAAACCCTTAACCTCAACTTCTGCTCTATGAATGAGGGCTGTTCTTAGTCAACCCAGTAGGAGTTGGGACTTTTGTGGTCTGGACCTCTCCAGACACAGACAGTCTCCAGACAGAGCAGGTCTGTGGGGACTGGCTGCCCTGGATCTATCACATTCTCACTAGACTTGGAAAATGAATATTTATATATGAATTTTTCAGATCTCTATTCCCCCTACTTTCAGAAAAATCCCTACAAAGTAGCCTTCTATACTTTGGCCTTAATGATGAGGTAAAAGAAATGATTGCTTGTGAGGAGATCAAATTTTTTGAGGAAATATAAAATATACTATTTTTTTTTCAGAAACCAAATCTCCCCTCAGTGACAACCACAGTTGGCCAGTTCTAGATAGAAACCTAAAGCTTCCAATTAACATGTGCTCCTCAGTAAGAGCATGTAGCCAAGGACATCTAAGCATTTAAGAAAAGCTTGAAAATAGCAGCCAAAAAGAGGAGAAAATCTTTGAATGAATCTTTGAAGACACACACACACACACAAATACTAAGAGAAAAGAATTTGAAAAAGCCCCCCCCATCATTGCCAGATGAATGAAAATTATATAACAATAAAAGAGAAGCAGGAGGCTATCAAACACAAGTGAGCCCATAAGGTCAAAAATTCAACACTGAAATGGAGTATATGGCATGGAAGGAGTTAATTCCAACCCCAAAATTATGTTTGTTTGTTTGTTTGTTTGTTCTCCTGTAATGTGGACTGAATCCTGAGCCCAGCTATGAAAGGCAAAGGTTCTACCACTGAAGTAGATCCATAACCAATAACAGAACGTTTAAAAACAAAACTGAAGTTGTCTTCCAATATAGTCCAATATAGGAAGCAAAGCATAGATGGAAAGTAAGAAAAATTAAAATGAATATATGGAGACCAATATCTACACAACAAAATCCAAGAGCATCACAAAATCAATTTCCTTTCTAAGAACTGAAGAACAAGAATTCCAATACTGAATAGTTCAAGAAAGTTTTGGTATCATTGACAGAAACAGATCCATATCCTTCCACAATTTTAGAATGCCAATCCCTGAGGCTTTCAGAAAAACAACAAAAAATTAACATGAGAATGGAATCAGACTGTGGGACTCTGAACACAACGGAGAATGAAATTCTTCACTGTTCTGAGGAATGATTTCCAATTTGGTATTTTTATATCCAGCCATACTATCCATAACAACATGTGAGACTACAGTCAGCCAAGTTGTCAAGGTCATTCTCTTACACACTGCGTTTTCTTAGAGATTATCACAAAAATGGTATCAGCCATAGTCAATAAGTAAGGGAATAGAGAAAGGAGTGTCCCCCCAACACACACATATGTACACAGACATACACACACATAACACATGCACATATGTACACACACATACACGTATACATAACATGCATACACATGCACACACATATACACATGCATACATGTGTACACATACACATGCACATATGTATACATACACAGGCATGCATACATACACATGCATTCACACATGTGCATACATACAACACACACACACACACACACACACACACACACACACATGTACATGGCAAAAAACTCCTTCTCGACAGCTGCAGGAGGGCGAGGTTGTGAAAGCTACAGTTCAAGGAGCTAATGTAGGAAAGCTTACTATATCTAAAGAGAAAAGAGGAGGCTTATAGAATGGGGAGGGATTCGAGATAATTCTATGGTAGGAACACATAAAACTGAGCCAAAAGCAAACAAAACCAAAACCAACCAAACAACTATACAAACAAAAACCTAGGCAAGCAAACAAACCAAAACAACAGCAAAAACCATAAAGCAAAGGAAGGACTCTTCATTCTAGAGTAAGGTGGGAAGGGTTCTAAAAGGAGGGTTATCCGGTCACATTGTGGATGGTGAAGTTGTGAAATTTTGTTTAGGTTCAAGAGAAAGAGCTAGAACCTAGTCCTATCTCTTATGTGCTAATTTCACCTGGAATTTTCCTGCCTGGAGTCATATAACCATAGTGACCACTCATTGTTAAATAGCTCTTTCAATGGGCCAGCCATAAATGTCTTTTGTTTATTTTGTTATCCAAAGTGAATGTTATTGATGTTATAATTGATTGATTCAGACTCTGTAAGCAGCCTCTGAACACCAAGAACATGTGTGCATCCCTAAAACACCAGAGCGTTTCAGACAAGAAACACAACTGTCTCTTTCTATTTGTTCTTGAATGTTCAATAGAAACCAACTCATGTACCCATCAAGTCTTCAACAGGCAATCATGCACACAGTAGTACTAATTGGCGCTACAGTTAACAAAACACTTAACAGCTCCCCTGGAGCTCAAATAGTTGCATCAACACTTTTCTAAGACTTCCTGTTTCAACAATCGTCAAATTCTTAAACCAGAAGTAGATTAGCAATAGATATCACATTTCAATACAGAGTCACCATAAAAAAGTCCAGATCTCTGAATTTTGATAGATTACAAAGACAACCTCTATGGAAAACTGGATCAAGTCAGAAAGCAGAATGCATAACCATTAATGCATCAGCTCTATGTAAGAAAAGTTTGAGAAGCCTTGTTACTGTTATGTAAAAGAGTAAAATTTTCAAAACTCAGGCGAAATCATGTTCTTTCTCTCATTTCTGAAGATTCTATATGGCAAATTATTTTCTCAGGAAAAGAAACAAACTTACCTTTCACAAGCTCGGACAGTCCATGCGGCAATTATCCATAATGAGATACTAAAAACCAAGAGCACAGTTCCTGGGCAGATAGTCATTAAAGTCTTCATAACAAAACGCGTATTGAAGTTTATCTTATTAAGTGCCCCAATGCTTCTAGAGGAGGCATCGGTGAAAAGTTTGCTATGTAATAGCATGACTCTGGCAATCAGATAGAGTCTTAAGAACATTGGTATAGATAAAATAATATCCACATCTGCGGTGGTTGTGGAGGGGGCATAGGAGAAGGCAAGCCGGGCTGTCCATGTGAACGTATAATTCCCAGGTATGGGATGGATAGCACACACCAGTATTTCCAAGCAGATGAAGAAAATACGCTCATAAGTCATGGCTATTCTCCAGTCATCTGCTCCATTGTCCACCATGAATAACTGAAAAAATAAAGTAGAAAAGCAGCTTCAGTATGGCATGAATGCTCCACAAGTGTTAGTGCAGAACGCAAAAAGACATAACAGGTGATGTTTAGCAACTGGGCAGGCTAAAACTTACGGCGTGTAAAGTCTAGCTAGGCATACTATTTATAGTAGAGGGCAATGGTACCCGAGAGGGTGGGGCTTCCATTTTGTAAAACTTAAAACGAACAGCCTGCTTCACAGGAACTCAAATATTTGGGAGTCAGCATTACTGGACAATCACAAAGTGGAGTTTGCTTTATAATAGTTTCCTCTTTTCTCAAAGGGACAGTGTTTCAACCCATGCATGACTCTATTTAGGGTGCCTCTGCAGTCAGCTCAATCCTAGAATGCAGTGACCTGGGAGCACTCTTATAACAAATCATATTCTTGGTCTCAGGAAAAATCACAAGAAACCACAGGAAAATGTGGCAGAATCATTTATTCTAGTTTCCTTACTATTGTTTTTATATCATTCAATTCTTCCTTAATAAAGACTACCTTTTCTTATTTTTGTCATCTCTCATACCACAATTGAGAAAAGAAAGCCTTGCTTTCCTGGCTGTAAACACGGACACCAAACCTTGGCTGGCTGTCCATGAACTACCATAAGCACTTGGAAATATGTGTTCACGTTTCTGTCTGCCCATGATGACTTACGGAGCTCGTGGCAATGAGTGCAAGATTCATGGTACCAGTCCTGCTGGATATGTAGTCCCATGATTCTAGGAAGATTGTCTGCCTAATGCCAACTACTTCTCCTATACTGAAAAGAGTACTTCTTCCTATGCTAGTTACTAGCTAAGCTAAGAGTAAGGCAACCAAAGGGGCTTTCTCAGGTGAGAGCTGCAGAGTCGAGAGGAGAAGATTCCTCCATGGTTGCATCCTATTTGCCCTTCTTCTAGAGATGATGACCTTCCCCTCATGAAGGGTCAAGCAGATCTCTGTTCTTGCTTAAGTATATTCTGTATGTGTTACATTCTCCTGTGACCTGGAGTGGTTCTTGCTTTACTGAATTCTTCGAAAAATATTAATTTGAGGACAAAATTGCCTCTTCTTGTGTGTCCTTTGTAATTGTATAGAATACACATATTTATTTTCTTATCAAAGATATACCAGTATTTAGAGTCTACTTTCTTTACAACTTGCTTCGATAACGTTCAGACTAATAAAACTGCAAACTCTACCATCCAAAGGGCTTGAGAATCATACGCTCCAAGGATCTTTCAAGATCTAAAAGGCCTCTGTTTTCTGCTCCACATGCACTTCACCTACCCCACTTTACCATTCCTCTTGGCGTTTTTCTCATGCTTCATGTGTACATAGGTAAGTCAAAAGAAACTCATACTTCCCTAGTACCGGAGTGCCTTCCACCTAGGGGAATAGACGGTAAGTTCCCACCATTAGCCATTACCAAAACAATACAAAAGCATAAAGGTGAACCAGGCCAATTTTCTGATACTGGGTGGAGTTGCTTTTCTCAGGGCTCTTCAACCCAGGAGGATTCCCCTCCATCATCCCCCATGGACCATTCTGGTGAAGGCCATAAGTTATCTTTATTTGGAAAGCAGTCTTCAGTGTTAATTTTAGCTTACTTTTCAATCATCCTCCCACTTCAGGAAAAAAAAAATGATCCTTCACTGGATTTCTGCGCTGCTTTGCTCTTTTCATCTCTGCTGCTCTCGTGACCTCAGTGTCATTCCCTGCCATCCACATTCCCCTGGCCACCACGGTCCATTCTAACTCTCCCTGATAGACCTCCCTGGGTAATCTCATCCTTTACCTTCCTACCAGATTCCTCTTTTTATTCATAATCTCCATCATCTAAGAGTCACTTGAAAGCATACATCATATAATCCTATTACTATCGAGAACGATGCCATTCAAAATCCCATCATTCCTTGAGAGTAAAGCCTAATCTGCATCAGCAGATAAGGCACTGTACATATTTTTTTCCCATCTCCAACTTCATTGCTTATGGCCCTTCCTTATAGTTGCAAATTGTCGGGGGCAGCCCTGCTTATACACTGAAGGCCTAAAATCAGCAATAGGCCTAAGTCAGCTTGCTAGTACAAAGTCTTGAGTCTCTGTGGAAAAACACTGAAACAGATAGCTATAAAATATTGTAAAGAGGCAGCTTTGGTGGAAAATTGCCAGCCTGAGTAGTCATAGACCTTGTAGATAGCTAGCCTTGGTGGATAGTACCAACTTAGATAAGGACAAGTGAATCATAGGCGGAGTCATAGTGGCCTGTCCCCTGAACCTTCACCCAGCTGACACTCTGTTCTGGAAGATATCTGTACTCCCCTGAACATCTACACTCCTGTATCATCCCCTTCCCCACATCCTGCCTCTATGTGTATATAACCCCTGTGTGAAAAAAGTAAAATCAGGGGTTTGATCAACCTATAGACAAGTCGCTCGTTCTTTGTGTACCCTGTCCTCCAGTTCTCTCTTCCAGGTCTCTCTGATCCCAGTTCAATGCCCTGTGGAACTAGGGCAGCAAATTACAAAACCCGCTCCCTGCAGCTCCTTCTGTGTCTTCTACATTCTGTCTTATAGGCTAGAAAGTCATCATCTTGCAAACTCTTACTTATCAAAAACTAAATTTCATATCACCTCCAAATCTGAACACTTCTTAGTTGCTCTACAGTTGCTTTTGTACCTCCTGTTGATGTTTTCACAAAGGACAATGACACTTCCACCCCTCCATGTCTCTGAGGCTTGACACAGGGGCCGCATCTACCTATCAGAGGTGAATGGATGCTCATTGCAACAGCTGCTTTGATACTTCTACCTCAATAATAACTATCCTGACTGCTGTAATGGTCCTAGTGTTCTTTCAGCACACTCATGGAAGATGAGAATACCAAATGTCTGACATAAGTTTAACTCAACCATTCTGCAGATTTACACCAAACATATCCTACTGACTGGTAAGTCACTACACATGTGCGATTCTGAAATTACATACGAGATCCAGATAATTTTCTTCTTTGGTAACTTTCCTGGGGAAGTTTCTCTTTCATTTCTTTTTATTATCTATCTATTCTATTCATAGTTCCCTTTTATTATCAGATAACTCAACTTATTTTGGGCTTGATAGTATGCATCGAAGTGTTTCAGGAAGAAGTATTTTTTTCTCTTCAGAACAAAAATAATGTTGTTTTTGTTCATTCGTTTAATAGTCCATGCTGAATTCTAAATACCAGGTGCTAGGGCGATGCTTCTTCCTAGGTTGTAGAATTCACAATAGACAGAGAGTGTGCCCACAGAAATTAATTTTGATACGGAAAGAAAAATGTCAAAAAGATGACTTGAAGCAATTTAATAAAGTAATTAAGCCTTTGGATGTTGCGATGAAGAAAATGAACAGGACAGGAGATGGGGAAAGATAAATAAGAAATGACAACAGATACGACCATCAGGGAGGACTTTGGGGAACACCATTTAATGCAGGGAAACTGATAAGAAAAGCAGCCCATCATGTAAAGGCCATCTTAGGCAGGGTAAGGGGCACAGGTAAAGGCAGTGGCTTTATAACACCTTAGTATATGTGCTCAAAGAAATAAAGAACACTAGAGTGGCTGAAGTTAAATGGCCAAGAGGTAGAGTGAAGGCAGGTGGGCTTAAAGGAACAAACAGGAACCCATCAGAAAGTCCTTTTGGAAAATGGGACTGAGATTGGATTCCATTCATCTGCATGGGAACCCACTAAGACCTCTAGGCAAAGAAATGACAGGATATGACCTGCAAGCTTCATCCTCCTGACGTGGGGGGCTTGGAGAGGCAAATATAGAAAGACGCAAGTTACACAACACCTCTGCATTTGAGGTGGTTGGAGTATCCTTGAAAACCTGGACCAGGGGTTGCCATGGAAATGATTTGATGGGCATAGTGATTGCAATACTGCTTGGATTTGCTGATGTACTGAATGTGGGAATGATGAACAAAGAGCAGGACTCACAGATGTTTACTGAGTTTCTACCATGAAAAACAATACAAAACAAAACAAAAACCAAGAAACACCCAAACAACAACAAATAAAAAATAAAAAATGAACAGTGAGGCCACTTTCTGAGAACATTTCCTAAACTCTGCAGAGTACAGAAGAAAGAAAAGCCCAGTTTTGGCCACTAATATCCAAATATAGATGACAAGAATACATTAAAATATACAAGTCATACTGAAAAGCCTAGAACATGGAAATAAATTTGGGAGGCATCTGTATTTAGGTGGTTTATTAGATAAGATGAAGAATACATGAACGTAGAGAGAGTAGGACATGACAGTTCTCAAGGTCAAGTTGAGAGAACACAAAAAAGGTAGGGTCCATAAGGTGACGTGAAATGCAGGAGTCTTCAAATGGAGGAGAAGAGTAATGTTCTGAAAGCCAAGGACAGTGGCCTGTCAACTGCAAACTGTATACAAACGTAAAATGGTATTTACCACGTTCAGAGAAGCATTAATGTACACTCAATAATCTCTAGAGAACACAAAAGCATTCTAAACATTACTGTTCCTCAGAGTCAACATTAAAATCTAGTGTCAGAAATATTCTATTTGAATTTCACATAATATCTGTAATGAGTGTGATGTCTTTTCCACGCCCAGGTAGCTCACAGGAAGTTCACCAGAACGACTGATAGCAAATCAGATCTCCGTTCCCTTTTTTTATTCTGTATTCTTCAGAGAAGCAACATTTTTGGGGATGGTTACTTACTTTCATTCTGAGTGTGAAGCTAGTGCCCTTCACAGACTATGAGTCCAGAATACATCCCACAATAAACTTCAGTTTCCCAGGATAGCTGTTTTACATTTGCTGTATAGCCACAACATGATACATGTTTACCTCACTATTTACAGTTAATGAGCAGCAAGAGAACTCAATGGAATAGCATCTAGAATACAGTGGAGGGGCAGCTACACAGTCAATAACCTGGTGTGAAGGAAGAGGCTGAGCTGTGGAGGCCTTACCTGCCTCTTTTATGCATTCCTCTCAACCATGCCTCAAGATTCTGGGCTCCAGGACAGCATCTTACCCATCCTGAAATCCTTTACTAGACCGTAATCAAGGGTACTGCTCAGGAAAAAAAAACAAGACCCCAAAATACTCATTGAATACCACAGTCATATGGTCATTAAGAAATGATAAAATGTAGCCAGGCATGGTGGTATACAGCTTTAATCCCAGCACTCTGGAGGCAGAAGCAGGCAGCTCTCAAAGTTGAAGGTCAGCCTGGTACACAGAGTGAGTTCCAGGATAGCTAGGGCTACACAGACAGAGAAACCCTAACTTGGAAAAGAAAGAAAGAAAGAAAGAAAGAAAGAAAGAAAGAAAGAAAAGAAAGAAAGAAAGAAAGAAAGAAAGAAGAAAGAAAGAAAGAAAGGAACAAGAAGGAAGGAATCATGAAACATAAAAGTAATAAGACAGAAGTATTCATACTCAATTAAATGAAATAATTAACATACTATGTGGCAGTGACAGAAATTGCAAAACACATCTGGTAAATGGGAGCTTCACAGCTGTAAAAAGCTAAGCCATCAATGGGGAAAGTCCACGCTGTTGTTGCAGACAAGTCAGTGGCCATCAAAAATAAAGTTGGGCCCAGGACTGAGATCTGAACTCTCCAGGAAAACTGCATGCCTATGAAAGTTCTGGCATGAAAGTGAACCCAACAGTACATAAAAGGAAGCAGGTCAGAATTCTTGTATAAGCTCAGGGAAATGAAGGCCTCTGGCTGTGCTGCAGGCCTGAGCAGTAAAACAAAGGGACAGTAACAGGGATACATTTCATTCCATGAAACTGTACCTTTTTTTTTCCCCCCACTGGGGCAAAAGTAAAATGAAGTGAGCAAAACAAAAAGCAAACAACAAATTATGGGGAGAGGGGTGTTTCCATCTCTATCACAAAAGACTTTCCGGATAGACACATTCCTATAGAAATCAGCTACACAATAGAAAAATCAACAAAAGACACATATCAGGAATGACCCTTAGGCCATTAAAGTAAATAAGCTTAGCCTTACTTGTAAAAGGGAAGTTAAATAACGTTTCTTTCTTATTTTTAAACTTAGATTTAAAAAAGTAGTCGGGCCGGGTAACACAGGCCTGTAATTATAGCTACTAAGGAGGCAGACACTTGAGTTGATGCCAGCCCAATGTAGGGAGATCCTGTTTCAAATAGTAAGAATAATAATGCCTAGGAACATAGCTCGGTGAAGAGCACTTGCCTGTAGCATAACAAGGTCCTGGGTTCGATCCTCAGTGCCAGATAAAGAAAAAAAGTTGTAGAAGTGCATGCTGTACTTCTGAGGAGAGGAAAGAACAGCACTTGACAACACTTGCATGCACTGCAAGTGCAACTGTAAATCCTGCCAGCTCCTGAGGAGGGCAGTTCAACAGGCTGGATCCTGGCAGGCCTTGCATTTCCAACTCCCTTACATGTATGTATTTGCAAGCATACTCAACAGCAAGCTCATGGTTATGTGTTGCAGCACTGCTTTTATATTTGCAAAAGGCTGGGATAAGCTGAATAATTTAATACCGAGATGGGTTAAAGAAGTTACAGATGTCCCCAAAACAGAATAAAGGACCAAAAAGTTTTGCCTTAAAAGTATTAAGAAAATGATACAGTAAGTACTAAGTACTAAGTAGTTTTTGAAACAACGTATCTGCTAGTATTTGTGCAGTTTTCTTAAAGATAAAAGATATATTTGTTTTTCATGTGTATAAAGTACTTCTGATAAAAGACTAGAAATTAATGCTAAGAACCACATAGCTCGGAGGGAAATCGAGGTCTGAGGACTGGAGAGAAAAGAGTATAGATGACCATGTAAACTTAAGTACTTTTAATTTGGGGAGCATGTGAACAAAATGAATTACTAATGAAAATTAAGGAAAACCATTCAAAACAAGGAAAGAAAAGAATGGAGAATGAACAAGGTCATCAGACATCCAAATACTTTCTGCCAAAGTCTACATGGTTAAATCTAGAAAATAATGGCTGCTGTTATGAGCAATTGAATACAGACTCAAACACAGAAATCCAATTTACAGCCAAAATATTCTTACCAAGCAAAACCTTGATTACATTTTATACCATTGCCAACAGGATAAACTAAGTAATATATATGATAATGATGATAATAATAGTAATAACTTATTATTATTAACCTTTAAACAAGTATTCAATGAGGTCCCTTCATGAGACCTGGGTGCCTGTTTCCTAAATTCCAGTCTGAAACATGGGCCATGCAAGAGTTTTCCACGCCCTTCCACAGCTGGGAAGGACAATGTCATGTCTTCTATTTTGGGCGTGATGAGCCAACACCCGCCTCATATTTTTTTGCTGTCCCTTTTAAAATTTTTTTTTTAAAAAAAAAAAAAAAAATTTAACCCCCCTTTTTTAAAAAAATTTTTTTAAAATTAAAGGGAAAAAAAATTTTTGGGGTTAAAAAAAAAATTTTTTTATTTTTTAAAAAATTTAAAGGGTTTTTTTTTGGGGGGGGGCCCCCTTTTTTTTTTTTTGGGGGGGAAATCCCAAAAAATTTCCCAAGGTTTAAAAGTTAAAGGCCAAAAAAAAAAAAAAAAGGGGGGTTTTTTCCCAAAATTTAAAAAATTTTAAAAACCCCCCCCAAAAGAAAAAACCCTTTTTTTTTTTTTTTTTTAAAAAAAAAATTTTTAAAAAATTTTAAAAAAAAAAAATTTTAAAAAAATTTTTTTTTTTTTGGGGGGGGAAAAAAATTTTTTTTTTAAAAATTTTTTAAGGGGGCCCATTTAAAAAAAAAAAAAAATTTAAAAAAAAAAAAAAAAAAAAAAAATTTTTAAAAAATTTTTAAAAAAAAATTTTTTTTTTTTAAAAAAAAGGGTTTTGGAAAAAAAAAATTTAAAACAAAAAAAAAATTTTAAAAAAATTTTTTAACCCAAAAAAAACCCCCCCCCCCCCCCCCCCCCCCCCCCCCCCCCCCAAAAAAAAAAAACCCCCCCCCCCCCCCCAAAACCCCCCCCCCCAAAATTCCCCCCCCCCCCCCCCCCCCCCCCCCCCCCCCCCCCCCCCCCCCCCCCCCCCCCCCCCCCCCCCCCCCCCCCCCCCCCCCCCCCCCCAAACCCCCCCCCAATTTTTTTCCCCCCCCCCCCCCCCCCCCCCCCCCCCCCCCCCCCCCCCCCCCCCCCCCCCCCCCCCCCCCCCCCCCCCCCAAAACCCCCCCCCCCCCCCCCCCCCCCCCCCCCCCCCCCCCCCCCCCCCCCCCCCCCCCCCCCCCCCCCCCCCCCCCCCCCCCCCCCCCCCCCCCCCCCCCCCCCCCCCCCCCCCCCCCCCCCCCCCCCCCCCCCCCCCCCCCCCCAAAAAAAAAAAAAAAACCCCCCAAAAAACCAAAAAAAAAAAAAAAACCCCCCCCCCCCCTTTTGGGGGAAAAAAAAAAAACCCAAAAAAAGGTTTTTTTAAAAAAAAAAAAATTTTTTTTGGGGGGGGGTTTTTTTGGGGCGGCTCTTGTTCGGAAAAAAAATTTTTAAAAAAAAATTTTTTTTAGGAAAAATTTCTAGTGTCAGAGAAGCTTGTACACGGCTGGACTGCTCACTAGCTGGATGGTTTGGGGTAAGGTATTTAATCTCTCTAAACTTAAACCTACTCATTTATGACACGAAATAAAAATATGAGCCTTTTAAGAGGCAACACCCACCTCTGTCGATGCCGAGAAGTCAACCCACCAACGCAGGAATGAGGAATGGTGTTCCATGGAACCTCAAGAGAAGTCGCTACATGAATTAAATGAGAGCTTGCATTCTGAAAGCTGAATATTAACCGTGGAAGACAAGAATCTGACAAGGAAGCAGGGTCAAGTCAGCCTTGAGAAGCTGTTCACAAGCATCGGCTGTGATTTGCTTCTGAAGGAATCCTCATAGATTGCTGAACGGGAGCCTCTGGGATACCGCTCCTCGAATCTAATCAAGAGCTTCTACCACAGAAAAAGCCTTCGAACCATCTACTTGATCCAGAGATAACTGAGATTATCATGGATTTGGAATCTCCTGCCCTTACTTACTGTAATTAAAATCAAATCTTGACCCCTTTCACGGGGCTTCTGGCAACTGTGCCCACTACCAGGTGCAGCCATGTTACCCATAATCCTTTTCACCTATGCTGCAGCTCATGCAAGGTGTCTGTACAAGAACTCGAGAGCCTTCCCGAAAAGCCAGAATGCTCATTCTCCCTGGTCCTTTCCTCTCAATAGAATGACTATCACAGAAAATACTGAGGTTGGTGTCTTATGCCTTCATTCTTCACAGTTCAAGCAAACCTCGGGCTCATTGCGATCTACCACCCCATCTTCAACTTCCTCATCTTCAACTTTACAATGTGTGAAGGAAGTAAGGAGTTGGTTATCAGGGAACCAGTATAGGTAAGGCTCTATGTGCAAAGCCATATTTAAATAAGAGAAAATTAATTTCATTCTAAAAATTTAATGTATAAGAATAAAAGGCTATTTTCATTTGAAGCATTGCAATAGCTAAAATATAATATCATCACCTTTGTTATTTTAAGCACTTAAAAGCTAGCTAAAAGGCAGTTCATGGTTATTAGCACATTTGCCCTTTAAGAGCTTAATTAAAGGACAAGCAATTGAAAGGATTTGCCATGGTCACCCCATGAGTGAGTGAAAAGCCCAAAGCTAAAGTTCAGGTCCTCAAACATTCACATCATTTGACAGGAGCCTCAAGTAGTTCTGAAAAGGTGGAAGAAAATCAAATATTTATAAAGCAAATGAATGTTTACCCCCTAATTTACATTATGATTTCTGCAATGTCATATCTAACTCCCCAGTGCTCTCAGAAAACCTCCTCTTCTCTAGCAGAAACAAATATTGAAATAAACTTCCACATTACACTCTGTGCCCTGTGGGAACAGAAATAGAACATATCCTAGTTCAGCTTATTCATCTATAAAACTCTTAACTTCAGTTGTCTGGAACTTCGTATCCCACACCATGTTTGAGATGGAATTTGAAAGATCTCACCAACATTAAGATTTTTATATTTTAGATAAGTAATGATTAATATCAAATGTACAACTACTTAAGACAGCGTGTTGAGGTTTTTATCCTCATTTTAAGGAAAGCTAAGGTTCAAAGGTTAAGGAACTTGTTAGGGTAATATTGAAGAAGTACAGAAATGGACAAGAAATCAGGTGATCTCCCTGTAGAAGCTGCCTCTAACAGTAACAAAACTGACATGCGTCACATACTTAGTAGTTATGAAACAAATTTGGAAAGAACAAGGAGATGTTACCCACAGTGATGTCAATGACATTATATCTGTTTGCCCAGTTTGGTAGGAAATACAGCAACTGAGTGGAAGAAGAGGTGTTGCATGTAAGTAAATCAGTTGAGTAAGAACTAACACACACACACACACACACACACACACACACAAGAGAGAGAGAGAGAGAGAGAGAGAGGAGAGATGATCTGAGAGATCTGAGAGATCTGTTCTCTGAAGCACGACTCAACACTTAGTGAAAGAATACATAACTTCACACACTACTTCTGTCATCAAAGAACATCAGCTGAATCCCCAACCCAGAGCAGCCTCATGTTCCAAAGAACAGTGCTGACCTCAGTAAAGACAATGGGATTTAATTGAATATTTCTGTGAAGGCGTGATGTGTAGAAGAACAGTGTCTATGTGTAAATTTTAGAAATATTTCATCTATGTTGTTAAAATACAAATTAGGATGAAATAATTATGTATGATCTTCAAACTATTCAAAGAAAACAATGGCCAGGCTATCTTTCAGGAGGCCTTGGATAGCCATTCCCCAGAGATGAAATATCCCATCTCTACCCTCCCTCCTACTCAGTAAGCTAATAACAATTGCAAAAATTCAGGTAGCTCATGAAACTTGTCAGGCTATGGGAGCCAAAAAGTTCTAAAATTTCTAAGTGCCCTCCACCCAGACCAGAAAAGGGTAGCTGGAGAGAAGAGACTCTTCCATGGAGTTGACTGCAAGGTGTGTAGAGACATTCAAGGCTTTTGTAAATTCTCACTCATGTTGAGTTGGGCATTTCTAGAGATGCAGGTGCCGTTGAGTGCACTATGCTCCTGTAACCCCAACAAACTGGCGGTTCACCAGGGTAAGTTTTGATGGGACTGTTTCCTTTGTTTCCCACCAGTGCTCTGTCTAGGGTGGGTAAAGGCTTATTGGCATCACCCCAGGAAACTCACCCAAAGGGGATATGTGAAAATATTTTTACGCAGAACATGCCATTATAAGATAGAAACGGAAATCAGAAGGTAGGCTGGATGATCAAGGGACTATGCTAGGAGGTAAATAGAATCTAAATAATCATAATCATCAACTATCTAAAAAAAATGGTCAATTTGGAAGAGATGGAAAAGTATAATATAAATAAGATACTGAATATTAATAATAATAATGGGAGAGGAAATGGAAACCAGAAGAGAATCTTGAAGGGGTGTCATCTTGCACATAAGGACAGAGACTCTAGCATACCTTAAATGTTGTTAAATATAATATTTGCTTAAAAAAAAAGTAAGAGCGATCACTAAAAGGGAGAATATAAATTATGTAACCTCCAGACTACTACAGAGGAAAATGAATTTTAAAAACCTTCATGTTACCCACAACACGAACAAGAATAAACAGGAAAAGTACAGATTTAAAATATGGTCTGAAATAGGTACAAGTAGAACAGTGCCATACAGAGTCAAATTAACTAAACTAACTCCAACTTGCAGTATTGAAAGCAAATTAAGGGGCACAGTGAAAAATCCCTGGGGTGAACACTGTATTGGCATGAAACAAGGTGGCCAGATCAGTGTTTGCAGACATCGTTTCATTCAGACAACATATACAGAATGGATTAGAAGAACATATGCAAATTCTTAACCATTGCCACTGCCAATAGATGGTGGGGAAGCAGACTTTGAATAAAGCGGAAGGCCATTTTAAACCTTTGGTTGTAGTGTTCTTTTTCTCTTTTGATAAATAAAACCTAAGAGAAGAAATGAAAAATTCGCCACTGCCATGAGGCACGAAACTCAAATTCTAAAAGAGAGAGCCATTGTGAACTGTCAGGGAGTCCAGCCTCAGAGTCCGGGCCTTTCTTCCTGTCTTTTTCATGTGCAACAAAAAGGCACTGTTGGGGCTGAAACCAGTGAAGCTCTGAGGAAGAAAGGCAAAACCCCCAGAATGGCTCTCAAGCTCAAGTCCTGGCTCTGGGAAACACATTCCAGAAGGATGTACTGCAAGGGATGAAGTCTAAGAACAACCCTGATCAAATTCCTTTACTTCTTTTAAGTTTTTCCTGTGCTAAGTCCTTGAAATTAGAATAAAGTCTTATGAAACATGTCAATCCCACCTCAATAAGAGTTTAGGTTAAGCAAAAATACACTCAATTGTAGTTACTGTTAAATTTTCAAACCTTCCTTACTAAAAATATTCTGTTTAGCTTCTTAATGACTGCAATGGTTGTTATATTAATACTTCCCTGCTTAGGAAGAAATGACAAAACAGACTTTAAGTAGCAATTCTGTCAAAATTCAAAATGCCTGTAATTAAGCCCAAGTCACTGAGACTAATTCTGAATACTCATGTGGTAGGAGTAATCAAGATGGATGGTGGTTATTTTTAATATGTGTTTCCAATTTGTATACTTTAGATTTAAAAATCAGGAAAAATTTCTCTTCAGTGGTCCATTGAAGAAGAAATAATGTGTCCTAGGGAGATGTTTCAGCTGTCAGGAGCACTGGATGCTCCTGCAGATGACCAGCATTTGGTTCCTAGCATTCACATGGGAGTTCACTGAAATTCCACCTGATGTTCAGCTATCTGAAACTCCAATTTCAGGGAATCTGATGGACAGTCACCTCTCTGGCCTCCATAGTCATCAGCAATCACATGGTCCAGAGACATACATGTAGATAAAATGCCCATACACATAGGAATAATAAGAATAAGAAGACAAAAACCTTGTCATAGTGACACATGAACTGAGCATAAAAGCGCCGTGACATTAAAGTTCAAAGTATAGCTTGCATCAAAGTACAGAAATCTCAAGAATGACATTGGTCAGTCTCTCCAAACAAATAAAAGAATATCCAATAACATCCATTCAGTTAAACACTCTATCAAAAAAGAAAAAATCAGACCAAAGGAATGGGAGATAGAAAATGCCAAACAAACAAACACAAAACAAAACAACAACAAATGCACAGCACACAGCAAAAAGTTGGCCCTACCATTCAGTTGAAGTCAGGTTTGAGAGAAAACATCCTGGGTGTTTTTAATTCAAACAACATGTTTAACATTATTATGGAGATTATTAGAGTTTTGTTTTTCTCAACTGCCACCGGCTTAACTCCTATGGGAACGTAGTTATAATAGATGAGAATGCAAGAGAAGAAGCTGTCACCCCTAAAAAAAAAGGAGCTCACATAGACCCCAAGAGTGGAGTGTCACTGCAGCACAGCCTCAGATTCATCCAGATTTGATTTCAGTGGTCAGCATTCTTCCCTACCCTGTACTTCACTTTCACGGGTAATTGAGTATTGGCTTCCATCCCAACACTATGGACATCCCTGGAGACAGATGAAAAAGACTAAACAAGACATATTTTATGGAACAATTAATTATGGATAAAGATTATTCTACTACAGTTTTCTTGAATCAACTCTGGTGGACTTTGGGTAACATGAAAATACAATTTGGAGCAACAGATCTCCTTTATCTATATGAAAGTAAAACAAATGTTTGAATATCGTGTTTTCTAGACGTGGTTACATTTTGGCCGTAACTGAAGTAGAAAAAAATGGAACAACTTTTCTCACACATTCTAGATAAAATTATACCTAACCATTCCCTTTAAAAAGAACCTCTGAAGTTACAGATCTCAAGATATGAATTCGATTTCCAGTTTTACAACTTGCTAGCTGAGTAGAAATTGAAATGAAGTCGGGTATATAGTGTACTTGGCACAGAGCTTGGCCACGGAAGTATATTAGTTATTCTAATACTTATAACTTTACTTTCTCAATAAATGTCATAAAGGCTGGAATAACAAGTCCAGAGTGATTAGTCATGTTAGCAATTTTCTGTCCCTTATGAAACTTCAACCCCCCCAAATTTAAAGGGTCCATATTCTTATAACATCTTTCCTCATCTTACATTTCCTTCTCAGACCATACTTATTCTCATACGATCAATCTTTTAACACAGTTCCTTAAAGAATATTCCCTTCCTTTTATCATTATCTTTGCCATCACATAAAAGACATGAAAGAATACCATTAAAAGAGAAAGCACTAATAAAGGGAAGGGTGTGGTGCCAAGATAGAATTAGAGGCAGCTCTTCTATGATGCAGGATTGAGAAGAGTGAGGGGAAAAAGGGGACATACTCTATCCTGAAGCCAGAGATGAAGGGCATCCAAAACTACAAGGACAACTTGTCTAGATTCCATGAGCATTACCCCATTATCACAGGATAATCTAGAACCTGAACCAAGAACAATGTTAACCCTGCCATCCTACCAAACCCAAGCATTGCTGTCAGATATGATGTAGACTGACTCATTCCCTGTCTCCCTCTAGTTCAGTCACATAAAAACACTGAATGGCAGAATCACATGACACAATCAACTTACGGGCCAAAGGGGTATACAAAGGCCCTTGGAAGGATAAACAGATCCAGAGAGATTAATTCATTGAGTGATAAGAGCTCAGTTATTCAGAACCAGAAACGACCATAGATGCTGCTCAAGAAAGGGGAAGAGCAGAGTATATGATTAACGGAGCAAGGCTTCACTGAAGAGTTTCCTGGTTAATGAGTGCCAAAAAAGCCAAGATAGTGCTTTGTAAAGATGAAGATGTCCAAGAGGAGACATCACCGTCATCCAGCAAATAGGATTAAAACAACAGCAACAAAAAAGATGACCAAGGAGATGTCTCCCCTTTCTGTTACATATCAGAACTATCTAGAGCTAACCTGTCACTATCAGGGCCTTGATTTCCATGGCCTTTTCAGAAATAAGCCACAGCACTTGGATAGATCCATTTCCATAGTTCCTTAAACCAAGTCTAACAAAGCCTATCTCTTTTAGTACAGTTATAAAGATCAGAAACAAACCCATAGCTCTGATTTCAACTAATGACAGCTGACTCTAAGACCTGTTCATCTTAGTCATTTAAATACAAACTAAAGACAAGTAGTTCATAAAGCTAAATTTCCTTAATAATCCCAAACATTATAGCAGAAAAACACAAAAGCAAAGAAAGAACTTTCACTGAAGAAAGGCATGTTTGTTAAATTCCTCTCAGTACATTATATTGTCATCCCACCTCCTCTGAGCTGGCTTGGTTCAAAATTAGCCTCTCCAGCCTTTGGTAAACTGAAGAAAAGGGGCAAGGATAGCTGACTGACCTACTTAATAGAGGAAGCCATAGAGACCATTTACACAGCTCCCAGGCAATGACATGGAGGGAACATGGAGAAGCTACTTCATGGATGCTAACTATAGAGCAGAGCCATGGAGATGCCCATCAGATTCACATGTGACATCGGTCCTCATGGGACTAACAGCTGAGTTAGGCAGCATCTGACAAGTCCCGTTTTAATAATGACCTCCATTAGCTGAGCCTGGAGGTCATCATTGTATCCTGAAATTTTCATCACTCTCTTACCTTGATACTCCCAGACCTAGCCATCCATGGTACAATCCCAGAGGCTCACAGTGCCTCATCAACAGAAACTCATAAAAAATAGAACCTGTCATGGGTAATAATGGTTAAGATGACACACGTGGGGTAGTTCTTGTGACTGCTGTGTCCAGCACTGACCTTGTCTTAGAGTTTCTAATGCTGTGATGAAACACTCTGACCACAAACAACTTGAAGAGAAAATGATTTGTTTCACTCACAGGCCCATATAACAGTTCATCATTGAGCAGTTAGGGCAGGAACTCAAACAAGGCAGGGATTCGATGCCGGAGCTGATACAGAGGCCATGAGGCAGTGCTGCTTACAGGATTGCTCCTACAGTCTGCTCAGCCTGCTTTCTTTAAAACCCAGGGACCACCTAGCACAGGGGTAGCCCCACCCACAGTGAGCTGGTCCTCACATATCACTAATTTAGAAAATCTCTTACAGGCTTGCCTACAGCCCAGTCTTACAGAGGCATTTACTCAATTGAAGTTCCCTCCTCTCAATGATTCTAATTTGTGTTAAGTCAACATGAAAACTCATCAGAACAGGACTAAAAGCAACTTGATTTCTAAAGTAGGTTTGCGAGTTAGGCCACATGCACCCCAGGATTATAGACGACCAACTAAAGCTGTGAGATAGTAATAGGCTTCTGAGAATTGCTGGGGCAATGTTAGAGAAATATGTGTTTCAATCAACTTCTGTTTCACCTGGAGCTTACCTATCCCCGCATAAGCTGTTTGTTTGTTTGTTTGTTTGTTTGTTTGGAGAAGAGCTGAAACACAAAAGATGGTAAGGTTAGGCAGAGATGGCTTCCTGAAAGAGGTAACTCCAGTAAATTTTCAAGGACCAGCAGGA
This sequence comes from Mastomys natalensis, assembly GCA_021653895.1. Classification (NCBI taxonomy): domain Eukaryota; kingdom Metazoa; phylum Chordata; class Mammalia; order Rodentia; family Muridae; genus Mastomys; species Mastomys natalensis. Next base: position 727,279 of record JAJTUV010001036.1, read on the forward strand.
TTTGAAGAACCTAAGGAAGAAGGCATTCCAGACTCCGAGGGCATGGAACAGTGTTAAATCCTTTGGGAGCCTCAAGCAGCTGTGGAGAAGTAGTGAACAGGCATGGCTGTTGTTAATGGGCATCCAGTGACCATGTCTGGAAAGGAAGCTTTATGCTAGCTATGCTGTGATGTGTCACAGTGAAACCACAGAGCCAGGGGTCATTGTCAAATTGTTGTGACATCAGATTTGGGGAAGTCCTTCCTGCAGTAGCAAGGAGGACAGAAACACTAGAGACTGTATTAATACACATGAAAACCAAGGAGGGAAACAGCCAAAATGAGCTCCCTAAAGCTTTACATACCCCTCTGAGACGAAGCCAGACCATGCTGTGTATGTATAATTTTATTTTATCGTTTATTAGAAGACTCAGCAATTGTATTATCTGTACCTCCCTAGATACTGGCTTTTAAAAATATTTTGCATTGTTTGACAGTTCCATACATTTATATAATGAATAATATTTGGTTTTGCCCCTCCTCTCCTGTTGGGACTCTTCTCAGCAAGTATCCTTCTCATTTTGACGTCTCCTTTCTGTGTGTGACCCACTGAGTTTAGTTAGAGTTTCTTGATGAGTGTGGATGGAAAGGAATTTACTGCAACAAGGGCAACTATCATTACAAGCCTGAAGAAAATGGCACCCTCCCCTAACAATCCGAAATTGTCAATGATGCCCCAGGGCTCCCCCTATACATGGTGAAGTGTTGAAGGGCCAATTTTTTGTATGTCTTGTGCAAATAAAAACAGTTGCATCGAGGCCATGCATTCATGAGCTGCAATGACTACTCATATCCAGAAGACATGTCCATGTTACACTTGTCTCCTTCTTCTGAGTCTTCCCAGCCGTTCATCCACAGTGTAGCCTGAGCCTCAGAGGGATGGTAGAGTTATGTTATTTAAGGCTAAGCCTTCAATGTATTCTCTGCACTCTGGCCCTATTGTTACTTAAGATGAGGTTAAAAGAAAAAAAGTCAGCTGAAAGAGAAATATGAAGCTACTATAAAATGCTAGACAATACTAATGTATGTAATAAAATTTGGCATATAATAGAAGATGCCATATGTAATATCTAGAAATGATGGAATTAATATATATTCTAATATATAGAATGCATCACATATCAGCATATCATATATAAAACATTGTACATATTAGATGTTATTATATATGCTTGTATTAGGATACAGGCTAGAGCAACACATATGCTATAAATTGTACAAATATAAAATCCTTGTTGAATATAAATTCAGTAGAGTTTGCAGAAGAACCTGAGAGCAAGCAGGAAAGTACTGCCACCTGTTTGCAGAAAGCAGCCATGACGACAAAGATACAACAGGGGAAGCAGCCACAGGAGCCAATGGTGTGAGAGAGGGCACAGAGAAGATCCAATGGGACAGGAGAAAGTCTTCCCCAAGGCCCTAGGTAGTGATGGTGGTGTCCTGCCCCAAGAGCAAATGTAAGAGGCATCGAGGAAGCCTAAGGGAGACATAGGTTAGTTGGACATGGGAAATGTCCCTTGAGGACTATGAAGGGGAGTGTCCAGCAGTCAGCAAAAAGTGGAAGAGATTATCTCTATGAAATGTGCCTTTAATCGGTAAGAACAGAAGTCAGCAAGCAAACAATAAAGTACGTGTGCTGTCAGACACCCAGACTACAAAATTAGACATTCTTCACTACTTCCCACTTTGGGATTAGAATCAGTCAACCAGAAAAGGGGTTCTAAATATAAGCACGGGAGTTTCCCTTACCAAGTGAAGCCACCTATACTAACAGTGGCATGAACATTTTACCTAGCCAGAGACACTATTGCATGACTGAGTGACACAATATCGCATAAGACTGCTTTTCCCTCACAGGCTTCTCTGACTGGAAATTCCAGTGTCCCAGAAACCCCTGCACACAGTTGTTGTATTCTTGCTTGGTGGTATCAATTTGGTTTGCAATAGCATGTCACCTCACATCCAGAAAGCTTGAGAACTCAGGACATGGTAGAGGCCTTACACCCAGAGATTTACATTCTCCAGGTTGTGTATCCTAGCCCTCAACACACCACCATACCTTAGTGTGAAAGATCAGAGCCAAAAGAACAAAACAACTTGGTGCAAAAGCAGAAGCCATTTGGCCACGTTTCTCCTCGCTTTTGTTGATGCTTCTCTTTTTTAACCTAAAAGTTGGTGAACTGTTTCTTGTGAAGGACTAGAGAGTAACTATTTTTCTATTTTGCTCACTATGTGGTCTCTGTTGCAAATATTAGATTCTGTTATCAGAACAAAAATGGAGCAATATTCTATTCCTCTTAAATGTGCAGGACCATGTGTCAGTGAGATTTTAGTTTTAAAAACAGGTAGGCCAAATTTATTGAGTTTGGTCAAGGACTAGAGTTTGCCAACTTCTGCACTGATTAATCAACCATTTGCTTTCTTTGCCTCTATCCTTGCCAAAAGGAACTTGGTTCAGTTCCCTTGAAATATATCCCATAATAAACCTCTCGTTGGCTCCTCCAGAACTTTAGACTCTAGACTTTGTTTGAAAATGATGATGGGAGAAGAGGAAGGGTGAGAATTTCCTGAGCACTGTGATATGCTGACTGCCATGTCAATTCTTCCTAAGTACTATCTCACTAAGTTTCTAATACATTCCAGTGATGGACACAGCCACTCCCACTCCCACTCTACAGATGAAGAAGTTAAGCCTAAAGCTGGCATTCCCTTCTGATCACACAAGAGTGAACCCAGATTTTTGCGGAGCCAGAGCCAAAGTCCTCAGTGTGTTGCAATCCAGAGGCACATGTGAATGTCTACGTGGAAGGTGTATACTGGGTCTGCCCTGCTACACAGTCCTCTGGGGGTTTCTGTTTAGTGTTGTGACCCACACCCTGTTGGGTAGTGGAAGGCCCAGTCAGGTGGTATCAATCACTTCTAAGCATTGAGTCTCAGATATTTTAACATCCAACATGGATGCAAGTACAAACGACAGATGTGATCCACCATGACTGGAACATATTATGCTTGTGCCTATTTTTCTACCCTTTGAGGATGGTGGCACACCCAAGAGGATTTGAGGCCACAGATCATCACGTTCCTCAAGGACCAGAGGCAGACTGAGAATCCTGACGTGGTTGGTAGTCTCAAAACACAACATGTGTTTCCCCAGGATATTCCCAAATGAACACAAGACGAGAGGCTGAAAGCAAGCAGCCAAGTGGATGGTCTGTGGAGAACTGTGCCAGGCAGGGCCGCTCCTCAAAGGATTCCTTAGATCAACAGTCTAATGATTTTTACAAAGTGTGGGGTGGGGTGGGGGGTGAGGAGTGGGAGAGGAGGAGGAAAAGGAGTAAGAAGAGGCTATTGAGGAGAGAGGGGGGAGGTGCACAGGCACAGACACACAGAGAGAACAGAGAATGTATATTTTTTTTTAAAAAACAGGGAATTGATCCCAAGAGCTCACGATGCTAGGTAAGAATTCTACCACCAAACTATACCCCTACTTTTTTGCTTCTTATTTTGAGACAGCATCTCAATTAAATTGTCAGGGCTGGCCTTGAACTCGCTAGTAACCTTGACAGGCTCTGAACTTTCACTGCTCATGTCCAGTCTCCTGAATTCTTAAGATGGGGGCCATCATCAACTGCTTAGATGCCACTGGTCGTCATGTCACCACCAGAACACAAGGGAGACGGGGACAAATCACTCGAAGCTTGCATTGAGGCTGGAATGCAGCCAGAGTGTATCCCGCATAGGTATGTGAGTTCTCCGAGCATCTCAGCAGCCTCATGGTCCTACTGCTTACCATGTTGTTGAACTTTGTTCCTATGCAGCAATAAATCACAGCTTGGAGCCTGAAGATGCACTTGGTTACACTCTCTATTCACAGACAGCATCTTGCTGGGCCACCTACTATTGTACAGAGATGGCTTCTTGCTGCAGAGCTCAGGCTAGCCCACTGACTACTCACTGTGCTCACTGAATGTTGTTTGAATATGAGTTCCAGGGACCAAATTCAAATCACATGCCCTCCTTCCCTCTGTGGCTAGTTGTATAAAATCTCAACAAGACATACTTAACAGATAAGATACTTATAAAGGGCTGCATTGAAGCAATATGCATGTGGCGTATCGGACTGATGGAGACAGTGGACATGACAGCAGGAGTGTCAGATCCTGGTCCGTCAATGTAAGGAATGCACAAGGGACATATCCAGGGATGAGAGGCACAATGTGGTCAAAACTCAACAGCTGAAAAAGGATAATCATTGTCAAAAGGCACAAAAGAGACTGTAAAATAGATATCCTGAAGGAAAAGAAGGAAATGAATAGAGAAGATCGAGTCTTTTTAAAGGACATAAATCCACAGGAATATGTGAACACCAAATCAAAGGATGAGAAATAAAATGGCTTTCATTCATGAATACAATATTGTTGGTGCCTTTGCTTTTTTTTCCCTCAAAAAATAACGTATCAGAGATTTCTCTTTATATCACTACTGCTTAAATCTTAGTAGTCTGCTCAAATACATATTCATTAAATATCCCCTTTGATATTGCCAAGAATAGTTAAGTACTCGACTAAAATACTAATGAGGAAAAAAATTAAAAACTTAATTCAGCAGTGAATTCAAGTTAAACAGCAGTGAAGTTCACAATGTTACCAACATCGGAAGCTGTCAGATAAAGTTTAAAGCAATACCATGCAGAACATATGTGTATGAAAATATACGTTTGTATACATGTACGTGTGGATGTGAATAGACACCTGTATGCACGGGTGTATATCAGATGTTTTTACCAAAAGACAGGGAACTTTTGCTCTTCCATATGAGAACTTGATCTAAGGATGGGATTCATTTCCTGTATGAAAAGTTACCTACCGAAAGCTTCTAAGAGTCAGTAATTCCAGTGTCAAAACTTCATAGCTAATTCTACATAGATTGAATTTCCTGTCATAAGACTTGATTGAGTAGATATTTAACAGTACCAGACACTGAAAAGCATAACTGTAAAAATTCCATGCCCATCAGTTTTATCTTTTACTTTATATAAATACCAACAATAATAGGCTGTTCTAGCTTGCTTTCCTGTGGCTATGATAAACACTGTAATCCAAAGCAACCAGGGGAGGAAAGGATTTATTTCAGCTTATACATCTATGTAACAGTCCATCTCTGAGGGAAGTCATGGCAGGAGTCAAGCAAAAACCATTGCACAATGTCTTTACTGGCTTGTTCCCTACCTCATTCCCAGTCAGTTTTCTTATACAGTCCAGGGCCACCTGTCTAGCAATGGTACCACCCACAATGGGCTGGGTCTTCCTTTGTCAACTAGTAATCAAGAAAGTGAGCCTCAGACATAGCCACAAGCTAATTTGATTTAGGCAATTCTTCAACTGAGTGCCCTCTTGCCCCATATGTCAAGTTGACAATTAAAACTCAGCAGCATATACATAGGCTCATAATTATTTTTCAGGGTGTTCATATTCTGTTGACCATAAAAAATAAATCCAATCCATGGATAAAAATCCCCCAAACTATTCAGTAAAAAAATTAATAGCTTAAAATTAGTACTCATATAGTATTTATCCTTCATAGCAATGTACAGTTTTAAGAAAAACACTGTTATTCAAGGTCAAACCCATAATAAGCAACTTTCTCCTAAAAGTGCAGAATACTTGGGCGAATACTAATATGCAAATATTTATTAGGATTTCATTGGGACATAAATGCCTCCTGACAGAGGAAGAATATCCAAGTAACTAAGCAATGAGCCTCATAGCTATATCCAAATAGACAAATTAACAATCTCATTGTGACAGAAGACAACCACTACAGATAAATACAAAATTAGGCAAAGATGCTCAGAGTATTCAAGAAGGCAAAAGAGAAATATATGGTGCATAAATTTAACTGGGAGAACTTGTCTACCTGTTGAAGTTCTAAGTTTGCAAAGTTTAAACCCCCAATGTGTCCCATGAATTAAAAATCAAAGTCCAAAGCTAAACCAACAAATGTGCATTGCTTAAAACCAGAGTCTGGTGTAATAAACACTCAGCGATGAGTGTTTGTAATGAATCAAGTTCCCTGGTTAAAAGTAAACCAATTGCCAAAGAGGGAAGGGGACATTTTGAAGTATCATTGGCCATGATTCCCAAAGATTCTCCCTGATTCTTTCAGACTATCAAGCACTTCTTAGTGAGTGGTGACACAGGATAGATATAAAACTCTTGCTAGAAGTAAAGTTGGTGCAGAGATGGGGGGTGGGGGACTCCCTTAATTTAAATAACCTGTGGACTCACAGTGATTACAGACCCAGGTCTTACTGATTGCTAAGTTTACATGTTTGCCTAGGGCTGTTTTCTACCTCTGTCCTTCCAGCAGGGGTTTAATGCCAGAATTTTCCATTATCCAAATTATTCCCTATGCATACTTTTCAGAGTGCCTGCTTAACTCTTTTAACTCACTAGGGTCCTAATTAGCGGTGAAGAAGATGGAGTCAGCTGTGCACGATTGAAGGAGTTAACTCAGTGCTGAAAGAGCTATGCTTCCAGGAGGAAGCCAAGGGAAGGGTGGGTCAGAACTGGTCTTCCCACTCATTTACAGACAGGAAACCCCAACTTCAAAAGATGTGTCTGCTTTTTCCCTCAGACAGAGGATTCCCTCACAATCAGAATCTGAATGAAATCCACTTAGACAGACGAAGTCTTTAATAATGTTCCTCACAGCCCAGAGAGGCAGGTACTCTGTCATCCACATTTGACTGGCAACGAAGAACAACCTCAGAGAAATTCAGCAACTTGTCCAAGGTCACACAGCTAATTAGTGATAGAACCTGGAGGGAATCCAGACTGACTAGCTCCAGAGGCAGGACACAAAGCCAGGAGGCTATGTTGCAAAAACTGTAAACAACCCAAAAGAGATCAGGTCGTTCTGTTCAGGGGGCAAAAGTTTATTAAGAAAAAAATCAAAACTATAGATTGGGGAGGGGGGTGAAGCACATACTGGTCTTATGCACAATACTCAAAAGCTTTGCTGGTACCTTGGGTCAGAACATAGATCATGCCAAGTTGGTACCTAAAGAAGTCATTTGTAAGTAATAAAAAAAAGTGACAGAAACTTTTCAGAGGATTATTCTATAAACTAGAGCTGTTGGAAATCGCATCCTTTAAATGGATAGCTAGTTTCTTGATAGTTGATCCATAGGAAATCACTGGAGATACTCAGAGTAAGTTTATCTTCAAGGGTATTCGGGAGAACTTACTTTTAAAAATGTGCTTGAATTTTTTTTTAAAGATCTAAAAATCAGGAAAATAATTCAACAGATCACAGCTACATGGTAGGGGGATAACCACAGCTATTGAGAACATGTCTTGGCGTAGAAATAGCATGAAAAAATACATCAAGAGAACTTATTTCTTTTATAGAACTGCATAGCTAATGTATCCCCACTTACTCCATATGAGCCCAGGCTAAGAGGAAAAACTACCTTTGAGGCAATGGGATGTCTGATCTGCAGCTCTTTTTATATTTTCCTATGCTTTATAATTTTCCAACACGTGAGTAGTTATTAATTGTATAGTCTAGAAGCAAACAGGCAACATTTATAAGATAAGAGGCATTAGGTCATCAAACATATGCTAATGCTTAAAATTAGAAGCAAATCGTCCCAATGTCCTTGGATATCCTTAATAGGCTGGGCAATTGTGACATTGCAGTTCACTTAAAATATGTGGCTTTCAGCAGGAGAACAGATAAGTTCTCATGATATTTTTGGAGCAAAAGTAGAGAAATTGGGAGATGGTTAATAGTCAAGACACCCAGAGCTGTGTTACTTAATGAACAAGCAGGTGGTATACAACAAAATGAGGCCTAATTCCAGACCTTAGCCTTGGCTCTCTCATGCTAAGGGCATGGATTTCAAAGGTATGCTCTTAAAACTTTCTGCCAGTCCAAAACTAGGACAAAGGAGTTACATATTTCAGTGGCAAGCATGCAGTCTCAGTAAGAACCACGAGAAAAGAGCACCAGTCTGTAGCTAGGCAAACTCCACACACCATCCACACAGTCCAAGCCTTTCCAAACCTGAAGAAATGTGTGTCACATAAACACCAGAATTCTGACTCAAACAATTCTGAAAAGCTAAGACACTGCTGTGAGACCAACATGCTACTTAACAACGTCTGAAAAGACAAAGCCAATCATTTCAACCAATAATGATTTTATAAGTGTCATGTGGTGATAGTTTCTGTGAAGCATGACCACTGGAGATCAGAGACAGCCAACAAAATGGGGGTACAACATTTTTGGTGATCCTGACTGGATACACTGGGTCATTTCTGACCTCATTTACAGAATAAATTCCCCAAAATGGACTACATCCAGAAAAATGTGATCAGGGGCATGCAAAGCCCAATGAGAAACATTCAAAGAACAAAACCGGGACTGGTTAACTGGGAGGATATTTAAAGGGACCTAGGCAATGTTTAAATGTGAAAGAATCAATTTACTCTGCTACACTGGAAATTACAGTTTGCCATTCTTTATCGCTCTTCTGCAACTGCAAAGCAAGGTCAGCAGTGACCTTCAACTTGCCAAATCTAGAAAGCACGTCTGCTCCCCAATTAACAGACCTGAGCAATTCAACAGGGTGCAAAGTGCTCTTCTGCTTCTAGCGCCCCGTCTCACCCTCCTCCACAAAGGCAGCTCCTTCTCTCTCTCTTTTTTCTAGTTCCTCCTTTACTCAACCTCCAGATGTCAGGAAACGATCTGATCGCCTCCCAGCCTTCTCATCTTGCTGTTCTCTCTCAGTGATTTCATCAATTCCTGTGGGCTTAAACAGTCTATGTTGATGATGACTAAATTTAATTCCCAGTACAGACCTTTCTTCCGAACTTCAGATTCTCATATCCATACATATCCATATATATATATATGGATATAAATATATGTATGTATGTCCATAAGTCTGAATAGTCTCAAATATATTACATGGATTCCATATCCTATCCTTCATTGTGAATCTTTGGGTTTTGTTTTGTTGTTTGTTTTTCATTGGTTGTTGGTTTTTTACTGGGACGGGATGTGAAGGTGCTGGGATAACAGTCAAGCGATGTTTTGCTATTGCTGAGCTATATTCCCAGTCAGTTCTTGTATGTTATAACACAGGTTGTTGTTAAGTTGCCTAGGCTGGGCTCTAACTCTACCTGTAATAATACAGGCAGGACTCAAACTTGTGATCCTCCTGCCTCAGCCCCTGGGATCCCAAGAGTGCACCATGAGGTCTAGCTAATCTTTCCTTCTTCATACCATGCACTCAACTTTTCTAGATAGAGCCCCAGAAGTGATCTTTGCATTGGAGCTTGCCTTGCAGGTACCTCAGACCCATGAATAAGTCTATCCTACAGTGACCTCACTTCCTATGTCCACCATTGCTACGCCAGTCCAGTGAGGACCATCTTTCTCTACAGCACAGCTTCCCAAGACTGTCACTCAGGCTCCTGGTCGATTTCCTCAATGTAAAATAAAACAATTCTACTGGAGCATTAAGTTAGAACATGAGTCTCCTCTACTTTAAACACTTTAATGACTTGACAGCTGTACTAAAAATCCTTACTATGGCTCTGTGAGGGCTCCATAGCAAGTCCCTGTACCTCTTCAGATCTTGTTTAGTACCATTCCATTGGGCTACAATGATTTAGTTAGCACAGGATGCCCCTCCTCGTCCCCAGGTCTTTCACAGGTCTTTGCTAACACAGACTGATATTGGCTTCTTCATTCTCTCTGTGTGACAGTTTAAATACTACTTCCTTGGAGAGTCCTCCCCATCCTTCTGTCTGTCCATAGCATCTTTTAATCATCATCATGGCTTTTACCAGATGTGCAAGAATTTGTTTATTTAATTAATGTTTCTATTTTCTCCTTTCTTCACTTCCTTGGAGTGTCAGCTCTACAACAAAAAGGAACTTTCCATATTCCTTACCATTGTATTTGAAAAGCTCACATTTTTATTATTGTTATTTTATGCATTTTTCTTTTGTATTTCAAGACAGGAGTTTTCTGTGTATCCCAAACTAGACTTAACAGTCACTATATGGTCCAGGCTGTCCTTGAATTCAACAGTAATCTTCTTGCCTGTATCCCTGTATATACTGGTATAATAGATATATACCACCATGCTTGATTGGAAAACTTCAATGCATTGATTATGGACTGAATAAAAGCAGTCTTCACTTTAACACAAAGAAACCTATCTCCAGCCTCTTCCAAACTTTTAAAAATATTGTTTAATGATGGAACAGACAGCCTGCCAGGAATAATGGTCACATAGCAACTGGTGAAATTCTTCTATTAAGATGTCATGATGGCCATTCTCAGTGTGGGTACTATATAGGGCTAAAAGATGACTAAGGTTAGTCCTCTTTGTGTAAGCAGTTTAATATATTTTCAAGTAACAAATAACATATTATTTCCCGATAAAAAGAAATTCTCTCTAAAAGAATCCTATAAACCCACATTCTAACCAAACAAGATTTCTCTGGCATTAAATCAATACATGCTTCCTTAGTCTACCCTGCCAAGTGTGGTCTGGGATGATGACAGCCCTCAGGGCCCCTTCCTTCCTCCTACACACAGAGTGGCCCAGAAATGGGACAGATGGCCAGGCAAAGCCACTAGTGGTAAACCTGAAGCTCTACTCTCCATTCATTTGTGATGCTGCTCTGTAAACACACCGGGATCACTTTATTTAGTGTCACATCCATTAATAATGCAGAGATCTTTACACAGGCAGGTGGAGAAAATGAGTCCTGAGTGATTTCGTTACTACAGTATACCCATGGTCAAAAGGCTTCAGAGTGCCATTGTTACTGATGAGGAAGTTATGGGCACTATAGACTCAGCCACTGACCTGCTAGTCATATGACAGAGCAAGTCTGCTTCCCACCCCAGTGTCTGTGGAGCTGAATGGTCCCCCTGTAGCTACAACTTCCATCTGCTTCATAGGCACAACAGTACCTAAGGCCCATCTAAGATCATTTCTAACATTTTAGCCTTTTTCACCTTCCGTAACCTCATTCAAACTATGAGGCATGTTACAGAGGAATAATAACATTTGAGAACACAGACACAGGGGGCCTAGTCTTTCTGAAGGGAGTTTTGGTATTAAGATCCAAACAGACTCTTGTCAATTCTGGGCACAGAGCTACACCTCTAGTATTAACATTGAGTCAGCAATATTACTACTAAAATGTATAATTCTCATATATATTTATATATATATGTATTACATATATGATATGTATAACATATATATAACAATAATATAGATACATTATTATCCTATTATATATACACATATGTGTATATATACACATACACACATATTAGAACTCCAAATTACTCAACAGCATTTATCACAAGGCTGATAAAGCAATGCACAGAAATTTATAAAATAGAAAAGGACCCATCTGCAAGAGAAGAATGAGCCAGGTCACTAGGTACTAATGGAAAGGAAGCACCTCTGAAATGCATTACAGAATAAAAGCAAGCTCTATAGGAATATAGTTACATCTAAACATTTGATTTTATGCAGCTGAAAGAATGCATAGGACAGTTAAAATAGTCACCTCTGAGAAACAGACTGAGTGTACACAGAAAGTAACTTCCCAGTTTTTCTAAACCCTTCTATGCCATTTGAATTATGTGTTTTTTACTTTTTAAAAACAACAACTATAGGCAATGTTTCTAGCATGGTCTTGGAGCATCAGCCTTCTCCCTGTAGAAGTGAGAAAGCCAATGTCTCTCCTCCATTACAGGGAGCACACAGAGCCTACTAGCTAGTAAGAAGTCAACCCTCCCCAGCTGTCCAAGAGACTGGCAGGTCACTGAGACTCCATCCTCTGCAAGTCCTCCTACTCATGGGGCCATGGTTCACAAGTGAAAAGAAATCTTAATTTCAATATTTCCACTTACAGAACTACATAATCCATCTCTGAAAAGCAACCTTGGAAGAAATGCAGAGGAATTCCATTATAAATGAGCTAAGGAAAACTAAATGTTTCCCTAGTGCTATTTATTGTGTAACTATATCACCAAAGAAAAAATACTTTCCAATTTAATGTATAGGACCTGCCAGTCTTCTGAGTTCCATAAGACCCAGAAAGACCATTTAGCACTCCGAGGGGCTTTCTTTCTCACTTTACAATCTTCCCTTGGCAAGTCTAAAAATACTAAACAGCTTATTTTTATACTAAAGTTGTTGCCATGAAAAAATGGTATGGAGATAAAGTTGAAAAGATTATATGAAATCCATATTCAAACTTTCTGAAGGATAAGACTTTCATTTATCTTTATTCTGTTAAAAAATTTATCTCCAGCCCTACTGCAGGGGTGAAGACAAAAAGAAATGTCTCTGAAAATCCTGCTTCTGTTTTTCCTGCTATTTAACCTTGAGACAATGAGGTAGAAAGCTAGATATTTAGTATCACACACACACACACAAATTTCAACTTGAATAAATAACAATCCTTTTAGTCAATTGCATTTGTCAAAAAATGGTAATTACATAGGCATGGGTTAAAGTTTAGTTATATATTTGCTTTATTCCTGCACTTGGGGGGTGGGGGGTCTCGATTTGCTGATTGATGCAGAAAGGAAAGCCAAATATACATTTGAAAAAGTCCAATATCTACTTGGCTGGATACATTCTCCCACTCTGTTGAATTCTATATAAGCATTCTGACAAAAAACAAAAAACAAAACAGTAATTTCAATTTTGGTTGTGAGCAGTGAAAGTAATTAGTGAAAGAATTGTATATGTAGCCCATGCCTTGAGCTGTCTGTGGTACTGAAAGGCGACTCCAAAGCTGAAATGTACTATGGTGCAGTGTTCTTCTCAAACCTCCACACTGCACGGTTTCATTCCAAGCACTTCTACCCATGAGTCACCTGAGCCATTTCATGTTGCCACGTCGTGTATAAACATTTTATCAAAGGTCACACTGAGCCTTGCTTTCCAAGGTTCTTGGTGAAAATGTCAGGGCTTCCCTGGGCTTGAGTAAGGAGGGATTCTCACAGGCAAGATGTTGGGACCTCAGTAAGAACACTTTGCATGAGCACCGTGGAAAATGGCATCATGCACCAGTAACTCACCCCACTGTCACTCTCCAATTGTCATACTTAATATGCTAAAAAGTAAAAACTAAAACTTCTCATTCTTGATATCTCAGTCAAGGACATGTTCCAAAATACCAGCACTGTCCCTGTACTTGCTGCCTTACCTCAGAGATAAATCAGTATATTTGGAATTCTTAAACAATATATTTGGAATTCCTTAAATTCTGAAGTGACCATTAGCCTAAACAATTATGTGAAAGAAATACACATCCCATGGAGATATGAATAATGCTAAAAAGACACAACTACTAATTTTCCATAAAGATCATAACCACGCCCACCCAGTTTCTCTGAGCTTCAGGCTAAAGTATTATGCCCATTGGATAAATGAGAAGCTTCTGCCTTTTCCTGGTTCTTCTTGACTGAGGGTTCAGAGTTTCCATGTGTATTTGTCACTTCCTGTTTTGTTAAAAAGAACTTAAGAAAATTTTAAAGATCTTATTTTTGAATTATATGTGTCTGTGTGGGTATGTGCTCATGAGTACTGGGGCCAGAGGAGTCCCCTGGAGCTGCAGGCAGCTGTGCTCCACCAGATGTGAGAGCTGGACCGCTGACACAGTTGCTTGCAAGACTAGTATATGTGCTCTTACCTGCTGAGGCCATTTTATTTAACTTTAAAGAGGCATTGCAGACAAGAATAATGATTTTTTTTTTTTTTTTGGTAAAAGCTATATCCAAAATAACTAGAAATTATTACCCAGGACTCAATTTTATAGTTATCATAGTAAACATGGCAGGTTAAGGGCTGGCAATAGATCATAAATAAGCCTAGCTTTAGAACCTAACATTTTTGAACTTTGAGTTATGAACAGTAAATAAATTCACTGTGTATTCTCCAAAGGACCAACCCTTGTCACCTTCCTCCTTGTGTTACACTGTCTAATCAACATAATAAAAATATATAAATTAGCCAATGAGGGCAGTATTTCAAGCATAAAATAATCTTAAAATATTTTGTGTTTATTAGTGTCTGCACATTTCTGGAATTCTTACACCATACCAGAATTTGTGGATGCGTAAGTAATGTGGCTCCTCTCACACCTGAGTTCTGGCAAAAAACCGAAACAAAACAAAACAAAAAAAACCTCTCTAAAATTCTTAAAAAGTTTGTGTGTTTAAAAAGATATTTTGCTCTTGAAGATAATACAAGTAACCCTCCACCCCAATGGATGCTTGTTTATCTATGAGAGTTCAGAAGGATCAGTCAACACTAGGCAAGCTTAAGATGAACAAATGCATAATCGACAAGGTATCTCATTCCAGCATGGTTTAACCAAACCACTCTGGTCTCCATGCCAAACAGTCTAAGCTATGCCTAAGAACCTATAAAATCTCAGAGTAGCATTATGAGCTGAACCCTGTTCATAAACTGAATTCTCGTGTCTAGAGGGGAAGCCCAGATGAAGTACTCTCAATGGTACAGGACTCTTAGTGAGCAGCTGGGCTCAGAAGGAAGACTGAAGGAAACTGGGAAGGTAGTGCCCGCTTTCAGGTTGGGCCCTTTCCGACCTGATCTGGTAAGGCTACTCACTTCCTCTGACTGTTTCCATCCAGAAACTAAGTCAAGGAATCATTTCGTATCTTCCACGTTTCAAGTCAAAGTGACTCTGGCTTAAAGCACAGCAGAGTACCACAGAGGACCTCTAGAAGAATCTCAAAATGCCAGTATCATGAGGACTGCACTAAAGAATCTATATACTGTCCCAATATTAAAAATTCGACCACTACCTACTCCAAATACTCTCATTTCACCCCCCATCTCATATGCATCCCTTCAAAAACATATTTTTCAAAGTTTTAACAAGCCAGGAAACAAAATGAAGTCCTTTTTCTCTCCCTTCTTAGAGTTAACTGTATCTTTATTCTGTTTGGACAGTCATTAAAATTGAATTCTTATATCTTTTCTGTGAACTCAGTAATTACTAATTTGAAAATAACTTAAGTGAGCCTGATAGTAAGCTGCCTCACAAGTTCATACAACATTTCCTGTCCAAATGTCTAAACCTACAGATTTCAGAGTCCAACCCATCCCATCAGTGACTCATGATGGCTCAAAAACAGTCTTATAAATTCTAAGCTCGAAAATATCAATCTTGTTTTTGAAGACTCCAGTCACCTAAAGTCCCAAACTTTAAGACTTAATTGACAGTGGGCTAGAGAAATCCACTAATGAGACCAGAAGTCAAATCTAATAGAACAAAACAAACATTTTCTTGTTCAGAGAGCTCTAAGGCCATTAGCCTTCACTTTCAAGTGATATGTAAAATGCTCAGACTAAACTAGTAGCTATCTAGGCTTTACTAACTAAACAAGCTGTTGTAAAACGTGTTAGATGAGGAGGGTGCTCTTCCCATGTTGACAGAAGCGGTGAACTCATTTTCTTTTATTATAATGATAGGCAATACAGATTGGCAAGGCCTCCTCCCCTAATGACTTACTCGTTTTAAAAAGGTATCTTAAACAAGAACACACATTGCTGCACAGATTCAGTGTGTATCACTCCTTTAAAAACATTTGTCTGGTGGGAGGGGATCAACCTAAAGAAGTTGGGGAAAAACGTAAGCCTCTATCAAATATATCTCAGAAAGGTGTGCCTGTTTACACGCTGTGTTGACTTGTTTGTTTGTTGTTTAGCTTTCTGAAAGGACAGCTCAGGTGCTGAGATAACACTGCATGTGTCTTCTGTAACCTCAAGCAAGGACACAGCTGCTTGGAAAAGGCCCCTGCTGTCTTGCTTCTCCCCTACGCTGTCTGCATGACTTTTGGTTATTCAGAAAAAACAGCGGAGCCTGTGTTACCTGTATTTCCCTGGCGTGGTACACGATGATCAGACCAAGCAGGATGATCGTGGAGAGACTGATAAGGCATTTCAGAGCTAAAGAATACAGCGACGCCTGCAACACAGTTAGATGGAACACTTTAAGAAAGAAGCACTTTCAATCACTTTTCAGGCCATAAGAGTCAGTTCCGAGCACGTGGACCTAAATTCAAGGAAGGAGATTCAGGAGGGGGGCAATCTGTCTTGGCTCTGGGATGCAGGTTATTTGCCCATAATGCCCCATGAGAGGAGCCAGGAGCAAAGGAAAACTCATGGGTTTGCTGCGGGCTAAGCACCACCAAGGACTGAAACAAGCTACCTGACTCGCTAAAGCCTAGAGGAAGTTGCTCCGGAGTTTAGTACTTTAGGACGAAAGGTGCCTCGGAAACAGGAGCACCAGGAGAGGAACACGCTTGCTTTCCCTCACTGACTCCAGGAGCCACTTATTAACATGCCTGGATGCGCTGGACACTCAGCACCCGGAAAACTTAACTCTCTGAGTTGCCCAGTTGACTATGGGTGTGCGTCCTAGCTGCTTCTGCTGCTCCGGCAGGCACGCCTGAAGATTCCGGGGACTCTTGTGACCTCTTAGGCAAGGGGTTCCCGCCAGAGCCCATCCCAACCACCTGGTTCCCTCTTCAGGAGTGTACTCAGGGGCTAAAGCCGGTACCTTGTCGTAGGCGCCCCACGACAGCTCGGTCTCAATGACCATGACCACGATGCCGAACATGCCGAAGATGAGCGCGTAGTCGCTGAGCCGCTTGCGCTTCTCAAACAGGGCGCGCCGATGGCCCAGCTTGTAGCCGATGTTCTGGTTCTTCTTTTTGCTGGACTTGGTGCCGCTGCTGCTGCCATGCCCGCTGCCGCCACCGCCGCCGCCTCCGGTGCTGCCTCCGCCGCCAGTTCCGTAGAGCGCCAGGTTGTTAGAATTGTTGTGCTCCGGCTTAGACACCACGATCTCCGGGGCTGAGGATGAGGCGGCGGCGGCAGCAGACGGGGAGGACGTACCACCACCTCCTCCTACGACGGACGCGGGGGGCTGCAGGGGCTGAGCCTCGGAGTCCATCTCGTGCAGGTTCCGGCGGGACGAGCTCAAGTTGCTGAGCGGACGCATGACGCCCCCGTTGTACCTGCAGCTGCTCATGGCTATTTCGGTGAAGGGGTTGCTCTCGCGGCGCGCCTGGGGTTGGTGATGCTGGTGGTGCGCCGGGTGCGGGTGGTGGTGGTGGTGCGAGAGCGGGGGCCCGGAGCCCAGGCTGCCCAGGCTGCCTGTGGGGCTGGCGGCGGGCTGCAGGCTGTGGCACTGGTGGTACTGGGAGGCGGACGCGGGCTGCTGCGCGTACTGCTGCCGGAGCGCACTGGCATGGCTGGACGGCGTCAGCTCGCTCACATTGAGCTGGCTGCCCCGGCGCGACGAGCAGCAGCAACAGCACGAAGAGCCCGACAGCGGCGAGGAGGTGCGGGTCCGGAAGGCGCCGCCGGGCGATGAGGTGCGGAGCAGCAGGGACAGGTTATCCCCCGCCCCCGCCCCCGCCGCCGGGGCACCGGAGGAGGCGCAGCTGTTGCACCGGAGGCATGGGCTGCTGCCACCGCTGCCCGGCTGCTGGTGCGCGAGGTGCGGGTGGTGGTGAGGGTGCGGGAGGGGCGCGAAGGGCGCGCACGGCTTGTCCTGGCTCTGTTGCTGCTGCTGGCAATGCAGGTGTGAGGAGCGCGGTGGTGGTGGCGGCTGCTCCGGGAAGAAGCCGCGCTGGAACTGCAATGGGGTTTCCATGTCAGAGCTGTTAAAGCTGCAGGGAGACCAGGCGGTGGTGCACCCTGCGCAATGCGTTATGGTCGGGAGCGGGGACTCCTGCTGCTGGTGCGAGGAAGGGCCCATGCCGGCTCCGGTAGAATCCAGGCGGCGAGTCCGATTGGTTGGGCGCACCAAAACAATGGGCATGACATCACCTGCAGGGACCGAGACTGAGTTTGCGGCGCGCGCGGCTTAGGGGAGCAATGTGTGTGTGAGAAAGGTTGGGAGGGCAACCTGCAGAATGACAACCCCTGGGGGCTCAGGCCGGCTCCGGCGGGGTCAGGGCACTCCAGGGCAGGGATTCCACCTGCGGATCGTGCGCATCCCGTACCACGTTGGGAAGACTGAGCCCACCCCACCCCATGCACAGCGGCGGGCTGCAGAGGTGGGAGAGAGAGAGAGAGCCGTAGCTCTCGCTCTACGGCCGCAGCCCCCTGACTGGTGCGGAACATGCTGGCCCGAATGACCTGCCTGGGACACTGCAGCATGTCTGGCCACCCCTGTCATGGGGCAGGCGCCAAGGCAGTGAGAAACCCGAGCTCCTCTCCCGCCCTCTAGCCTTGAAGGGCTGCAAGGCAGCACCTGCTCGCCCCACTCTCTTTCCCCCATCGTCCTGCGGAGAGTGGGCTGCAGGCTGCTAGCCAAGTAACTGCGGGGGCACCGGCTTTGGGGAGAAGAAAAAAAAGTTTGGCGACTGCCTATGCGAATGTATCAGCGTTGGGAGAAAGCCAGCGCCGGATGCCCGGCTTGGCTTCCGAGGGATCACGTCTGACCAGAGCAGGGATCTGTCCCTATCACCTAGCTCCCCGAGTCCCAGAATTGGGATTGGCGGCGCGGTCGCTACTACTGGAGAGCGCTACGGCGCAGACAGGGTTAACCTCGCGACGCCCGGGCAGGGGGAGGAGGGGGCGGGGCCGGAGGAGGGGATCCCCGGCGTCCGGGGAGGAGCCCGCTCGGGCTTCCCGGGTCCCCCTGGCGGGGGCGGAGGGCTTTCCCCGGGAGCGCCCGCTCACATTTGCACGTTCTCCGGAACATGAGGGGCTGGCGCCCCTGGCCGCCTGGTCCGGGGCTCTGACGCTCAGGCGGTCCAGCAGCCTGAGTGGGTAGATCCGAGGGCTACTTTGGCGACGTAGACGAGGCTTGTTCCAGGGTCTGGGGGCTACTTAGCCACCGCAGACCGCGGGCTTCTCGGTTTGTCCTCTTCTTCCAGACCTGCAGTACAGACACAAAGCAAAGCGGGTCACTAACGCGCAGACGCCAAGCATCCTTGTCAAGACCAGACTGCAGTGGCTGGGCGAGGGGCCTGGTGCAGGTTGACTGATGCCGGTAGTCATCTGACTGCCAATTAATACCGTGGCGATGACTCGACTGAATAATCGCTGCCCTTGGACAGGGTGTTTAAACTTAGCTATAATGATTAATCGCTCTTTAATAAACCACTAAAAATTACACTTAGAATTTTGCTGTAGTGTGTCCTTATTGAGCTATACACAAACAAAACAGTAGGAGGTCTCTTTGAGGGCTCTTGATTAATACTCCATTATTCAGTCTTATATTTGTATTTCCTTGGGGATGGAGATTCCCGTCTCCCCAAAGGGGGAAAAAGGGTGAAATTGACCAGTTAAATGTTTAAATTTTAAATTGTGATTTCTGTGGTTTTTATGATGGAGATTACTGTCTAACAGATTAGACCAAGAAATTAAAGCGAAAGCGGATCTCTCTCATTAGGTAATTGGAATTCTCAGCTGGATCCAATTTCGTGATATTCTAGTCAGCAGCTGCCCTAAAGTTGCTTACCTGGTATCTGCTTGTGTGTGTGTGTGTTTGTGTTCCGTGCCATTGACTGAATAATTTATTTCTGGATATTCCTTGCAAGTGTGTTAAGCAATTTAAAATTTTTCGCGCACAGAAGTAAAAAGATTAAGAAGGAGAAAGGGAATTGTGTTTAGCCCTAAAATTTGCCATAGTCCTTGATAGAAGAGAATGAAAAATCAGGGCTCGAATTTCTCAGTGGCTCTGGTTGAGAGCTAAATTTAGTGGCTAAATATCAAAGACATTTTTATTATCTATTATGATTTTTTTGGTATCTCCAAAATAGGAACAAATAGTATTTAGAATGAAGACATATTTTTAATTTTTAGGACAGCTGATAATGTACAAATGCACATGTGAGGGGCAATATTACAAAAAAAAAAAAAAAATCTAGAGACAGAGGGCGTGGTCTTCCATACCTGAGACTCTACACGTGGGAGATGGAGTTTAGGGCCATCATCATAGACATAGTGGCTTTGAAGCCAGGCTAGCCTACATGAGGGTACTGTCAAACAAAAAGAGCTGGGTATGGCGACACGTGTACATGAGTACATTAAATTTAAAATGAAAGCTTCCAAATTATTCATCTTTTAGTCTGAAAAAAAATTAATTCAAGAATAAAATCCACCCAATATCTAGTAGTGCACTTTTATAGTCCTCTTTTATAGCTCTTCACTGATGGTAAAGTGAAATGTCTGACTCATCTTTTATCTCTAGATGCTTCAAAGAAATATATCAAAAATTAATATGTTCATCACCTGCTCATGGATTTAGAAAAGATTCCATAGACTTCTTTCCAAATATCACAATGGCTGTTACTCATTTTAAATTACACATCAGATTCTAGACTTAACTAAAATGTCATAAGGAAAACAAAAGCTGCATCCCCTTGCTTAAGCCGATTTTCTTAAATACCACTGTCAAAGCTCACAAGCTTCAGAAACGACAAAGGGAACAAAATTGTACCACTTTTTCTCTGTGTATTATATATATGTGATATATATCATATGTAATGTATATTCGTATATGTACTTTGTATATATACACGTGTGTGTGTGTATATATATATATATGTGTGTGTGTGTGTATATATATATATATATATATACATACATACACATACACTTTGGTTTGGAGTGGGTTACTGAAACCCACTACTTCAGCCTAGCCAACATAAAATTCATAAAATAATAATGAGAATCTCACTATGACTAGAAAGATGGAGAGCAGGTTAATGAGCCATTCACTGTCTTTCCATTAGAGTAAGCTGATTACAATTAACAACTTCTTGCTAATACATGCCTGTTCCTAAGACAGACTGGAAACCCTATAGAATCATGGGAAGCATGTGCTCAGAAATGCAGCAGTTGTTTTACCTTTAGTCTGAAATATGCTTGGGCATCTTGAATAATTGCATTAATTATGATGGGTACCAGATTAAGACATCCTTGTTATCAATATATTTCTTTTAAAACTAAAATAAATAGAAGACTTTTTAAGTTGGAGTGCAAATGCTTAAAACATAGATACTCTGACTTTATAGCAGTGGTTCTCAGCCTGTGGGTCACGACCCAAAAAGACCATCAGAAAACACAAGATATTTACACTGTGATTCATAACAGGTAGCAAAATTACAGTTATGAGGTAGGAATAGAAATAAATTTATGATGGGCGGTTCACCACAACATGAGGAACTTTATTAAAGGGTCACAGCATTAGGAAGGTTGAGAATCACTGCTATATAGGATTATAAGGATAAACACAGCAATGTGAACCAATCAGAGCAGCAAAGACAGTACTTTTCATGTGGGTAGTGTTTTGCACTTAAATCTTCAAGTGGAAAAGAGAGAGGGAGGAAAAAGAGAAAATACTTCAAGTAAAGATCAGTGGTTTCCAATGAGAAGCTTTTGTGCTTAGATTTCTTCCTTTCATTCATTAAGGGAAGCAAGTGCTGGAATTCCCCTAAATTAACACCAGGGGTCACAGTCACCCACAAAATGACTTGCAATCTAATCAATTAAATAGCATCTCTATTTTAGCATCCTTTTGTCTCCTTTTTTTGGCTACAGTTCTCTATTTTCTTTCTTATACCCTTTGACAGTGGTTTTTCTATATATGTTGTATGCAAAGCTTGTGAACAGGCACACACACCTAACACAACCAATCCCTAAACACACACCCTTGTAGAATGGGTTTCCTGAGCTGCAGAAACCTAATTTTAAAAGCCTCAAGTTGGTTCTACTCCACTGTCTTATTTGATTCAGACTCCTGTTATATTTCTCCTTATTATTTGCTTGTTTGTGGGATTTGCCTGTACTTGCTCATTTGCTGTCCTTTTAAAAAGCATGACTCTCTTGACCTGCATCATTGGGGTTTATCTCCAAAGGCAGGCAAAGCAAGAGAAAATAATATCAGTTTTCTACACTGTGTGGTTGGAGCAAAACTTTGAACTAAAAAGTAAGTATCTTTTTTTTTTTTTTTTTGGCCTGGCTGAGTCAATTATTTGATAGTACTGAACCCAAAAGCTGTGATAAAATGCAGTGCCTCTGAATTTGCTTTCCTTAGCAATAGATTCAGGGGAATCAGGATAGTATCAGTTGTTTCCTTAGTACAGTTCCTGAAAGATAACAATTCAAAGGGCCACAAAACAACTGTGTGTGTGTGTGTGTGTGTGTGTGTGTGTGTGTGTGTGTGTTTGAATCATATTCTCCAGTGTCACAATTAATACAGTATATTTGAGATGAACATTAAGTTAACACATGTATTCTTGATGCATGTATGCAAACCTACATCATGATGATAAAGTATTAAACATGTATTAACCTATTTTCCAAACTGTAATAGATCTTGTTGGGCTCCAGCCATTAACTTAATTAACTTTTCAAATCATTGTTTAAATTCTCTTCCTCATTTTCTACAGTTTCTCAACTTATTAACCTATCCACAAAAGTCCCAAGAATGCTAGCAAAGCACAGAAGTAAAATCCTATTCATCTTGCTAGCAGAACGGAACTCAGGTTATTTATTAAATGGATGAAAAGGCTGAACTTAGTAATGGTGGGTTTTTTAAGTCTGTGAATTTCATAAACATTTATCCCTTTGCTACTAGACACAGAGAGGAGGGGGATTACTGTTTGAAGCCCAGTGAATAGTATAAAACTGTTTCTTATGTACTGTTACATTTGTATCTCACAGAAGTCCAGGCAGGAGACAGAGAAGGTTTTATCTTTATCTTCATTTTGCAGGTAAGGAGAATACCTGAGATAGAGTGTCTGCCCTACCTAAGGTGACATGGATGAGCTACAAGGACATGCCAGATCTCTAACATCTTTGGGGCTGTGTGGTGTGTCATTCCCACATCCTTGGGGCCTTGCTCCACAGCAGAATAGCTCATGGCTTGCATCCACTCACTCAAGAATAGACAGTGGTCCTCTGAATGTTTTCTCACTGGCTTTTCTGTTTCCTGTGATCTTTATCCTCTCATTGGCTTCATTTAATCAACATGATAATTTGAGACAATTTAATATAAGTGTGGAGGAAATGGAAGTACTTTATTCCTGCTGGTCCAATGCCTAATTAAAAATGTATTATATAGAGAGAAGCAAAAATAGAAGTGTTTTTCTTTCTTAACAAACAACATGATTCTGATATATTCAGCTGCACTCCATACTGTTTCACTGACTTTACTACCAGTCAGGGGATTCCTTATTTGGGGCTACATCTAAGAAAAAATGGAAGATAGTGAGTGTATTTCTTGGATGTAGAGAGGGCTATGTTGTCTTGTATTATACAAATGAGAAGGAGAAGGCTTTGGTTTGCAACTCAGAGGACTTTCACTGCCGTCATTCTTGAACCCACACTGCATGATTCTTGCCTCACTTCACGGCCAATTGAAGAAAGTCAGAGAAAGGAGCCAAGCTTTACACCACAAGAAAAGACTGTTATGTCTCCCTGAAGGGGTAGAGTCAGCAAAAGAGAAACCGAAGACCATAATAATTTTAAAATAGCCTTAAATATTGAGGACACATCACATCTTCCCCACTCTTTTTTCTGATTACAGCTTTGCAAATTACATCGACTTCAGTTATTCATCAACCCTGGATGTGTCTGCTTTCTCTTCCTCTAATTCCCTCTCATGCATCAAGCTCCTAGAAATTCCCAAATTCCTCTATCTTTATATTTATCTCCCTTTCTGGAATTATTTGAAAACCATCATCCCTCAATAATTGTCTTAGCACAGGGAACAGTTGATGCCCGCTCATGCAATGGGAAAGTACTATGGTCTGCAACATTGAGTTTAATGTAACAATGTCACACCAGGGGGAAAGGTGCCAATGTTCACACCTTGTCACTGCCCTGGGCCCATCCTCATCTGCACAGCCATGTTTTTCTTGAAAATGACTTTTACTTAATGCTATTGCTGTCTTATGGATGTAAAGATTGGTATTTGTATTTATAAATCCATACTCCTTCTCTTGTATTCATAGCTTGTTTAAAATAATAAAATGATTGAAAATTCTTACGGTATAAGGGTTATGGTATGCATTATACTTGTAGTACATGCAAAATGGTAGCATGAAGAAGAAAAAGAGGGGAAAGAAGAAGAGGAAGAAGAAGAGGAAAAAGAAGATAAAGAAGAGATACTAGCTGGCTCTGTTTGGACATATGGTGTCTCTATTTCATGAAATTGTTAATATAGATCAGAAATAGGTTCTGATAAATTATAATATATATTGTAAGCCTTAGAATAACTACAGGAATTGAGTGTTAGAAAGTATCAAGTGTTAGAAAGTATCAAATTCAAGGAAACAGTAAAGAGAAATTTAAAAATCTATACAGCATATATACCGAGCAAAAAGATCACAAACACATATTTCTCTGATTAAATATCCTAACTAAAGTCATGTAGGGAAGAAAGGATTTATAGAACCTCATAATTCCAGTTTACAGTTCATCATTAAAGAGAATTCAAAGTGTCAGGAACTTGAAGCAGCTAGTGACCTCCATAACCAAGAACAAAAAGAGGATGAATGCATGTATATTGTTACTCAGCTCGTTGAGTTCACTATTACACAGTTCATAATCCCCTGCTATGGAATGGTAGCACTCACAATGGACATGTATCTCCACCCAATTAACATGATCAAGATATTTCCCCACAGATGTTCCCACAAGCCAACTGGACCTAGACCTTGAAAATTCTTCACTGAGACACTTCTCAGATGATTTGATATTATGGCACACTGACAAAACTACCCATCATACTTATGCAACTATATTAATAACATTAAATATAAAAGGGTTGAACAAATGAAAAGTAAAAGTTATTATAGAACATTTTTAAAGATACAACTATATGCTTTCTTCTGGAAATGCACATTGTGGAAATACAAGTAGGTTGAAAGTTCAAAGGTAATGCTATGTAAACAAGTAAAAGATAAATTATATGTATATGGAGAAAGAGAAAGAGAGGAAGAGGGATATACCATGAAGTCCTTTAATTACTCTGTAATATTACATGTATTGTTTTAGTTGAATCATGGTTAGAACGTTTATAATAATAGCTACTTTGAATTTATTTCTATATGTACAATAATGATTTAATGTTTATTGGAGATGAAAAACATTGTATCTTGGTCATTAATTAAGGTTAAAAATTCTGTTATATAGAGCACTCTGTTACAAAAACCCTCAGTGTTTAGAATTTTACCAAACACTAAGAGTAAACTACAGCTTTTTGTGGTGCAAATGCATGTCAAGAAACCTGTGGTGGCTACTCTTATGCTTTCAGTATCCTAATTGATTTTCTGACCCACTGCATATCAAAAGCTTAAAATAAAGCCAATAAGATAGACATTTTGAGTCTGATAAAATAAACTAACAACAGGGATGTGATTAAGAAACTAACTGCATCTATAAACAATATTTAACACGCATTACAATTTGTAGAACATCAGAACTCACAACACAATTAGAGACAAGTGGTCTTTTATACATGATTAAATTCAAGTGGCATTCTTGGATTCATGATTAAATTAACATATGTGCCAATGGTAATCCTAGGTGATCAAGAAAAAATTAAAATAGTGAGGTGAGGTTTGCTTATAATCCTAGCACTAGAGAGTGGGCAAGGCTGGTAGGTTTCTGTGAGTTTTAGCTAGCCTGGACTACACTATGAAACCCTGTTCATAAAGTCTCACTAACAGGGCTACCTCAATGTGAACTAAACAAGAGCAAAAACAACAGATATGATAATATGGACAACAGAAAACCCAGGAACTTCAACCCCACACGAAGAACTATAGGTAACTCAGGACTGCTGAGAGCCGGAGAAAGTCTTACCCAAGGAGCAGGATACCAGCTGGATTTCCAATACCAAATGGTCAGCCCTGAAAACAAACCTATTGGTAGCATTATACAGACTGGGCAGGTTGTGCTTATGTATTTTAGGAATGTGTGTATAACAATAAATGAAAAAAATAGGCCATGAATTTAAAAAGGAGAAAGTAGGGATATATGGGAAGGTTTGGAGGAAAGAAAGGAAAGAAGGAAATTATGTAATTATATTATCATAAAAATAATGAAAAACAATACAAAAGTAAAAACAAGATAATAAAAATAAAAAAATAAAAAAGAAAATCTTAGGGAATATGTATATTTTATATTTATACATATACATATACATATACATATACATATACATATACATATACATATACATATACATATACATATACATATACATACACACACACATATATCTCCACAATTTTGAAAACAGAAATTCTGGGATCATAGCCTTTATCATACTATTTTGATTTGCTGTGAACAATTCTAAATTTTTCAGGATTTATGGAAATTGTATTTGTTGAAGCTTTACTGTGGAGATGGTACTTAAGGGTTACATGTATTGGCAAACAGAGATTCATTAAGAAATCTCTTTAGAGTAATCTGCCCTTTAAATTTCCAAACTACTGTGACCCAGTCCATGCCAGGCACCAACACCACACAGTCATGGAGAGCTTAGATGAGCTCTGCAGTTCTTGGCATCCCTCCTGCCTGTGCCAGTTCCTGGTGTCTTTCTGGGAAGCCGGCCTTGGCTTTTTTCATGTTTCTCTCAATACTCTGCCTAAGGCATCACTGTAACATGATGTATGACCAAATGATTAGGAGGATTGGTAAAATATAATTCTGACCATACCATTTCAATGAAGAATTATAAAACATTTTTGGTTTTTGCTTCGTTCTCCATTTTAATCAATAGTGGGTTGAAAAGATTAAAATTTCATAAAACTTTCTTAATTTGACCATAAAACTAAAGCTAAGAATAGTCAAGAATACACTGTTAGAATTATTATACTTTCAAATAAAAATTTCTCATTAGTTCTATATTTTATAGAAATCACTTGAATTTTCCCATAACGTTTTATTGTCATGGATATTTTCTTTGTTACTTGGTCCAAGATGACAACTTTGTTTCCTGAGTTTTTAGATTGTGGAGTGAATAACTTATTGAATCATTAATCTTTACATAAACTTAAATGATTTAAGCCAGGATTTGGAGATGGTCTGGTTGTGATATGATAAGTAAGTTATTTGACCCTGAAAGCTTTAATTTATAGTTTCCTTTCTAATGTTCACCCCAATCCTCATTCCAGGAAAGCTTCCACACAGACTCTATTTCACCCTTTTTTAGCAGACCCAGCTTAACATAAAGAACTGAATGTTAGGTCAACATCCACCTGTCTGTAGGAATTTAACATCTATATAAGTTCTCTTTTTGAAAGCAAACCTATCAACTTCTTACAGGCATTTGGATTGATGATTCTCAACCTGTGGGTCACAATATCCAGAGGCTATTGGAAAACAAAGACAATTACATGATGATTCATACCAGTAGCAAAATAAAAGTTATGAAGGGCAAAAATAATAATAATTTTAACATTGGGCGTCATCACAACATGAGGAACTATGTTAAACAGTGACATCATTAGGAAGGTTGATAACCACTGCTTTGGACTATAGTTCATTTCCTAGATGAAGTATTTGCTAGTCTCTATTGATAGTGAATGAGTAAAAGAAATGTAGTATGAGTATAGATACATATTTAAAGGGAAGGAAATCCACCATTGTAAAGGATGAAACAGAACGACATGCTAAATGAAATAAACCAGAAATAGAAGAAAAAAACTGCATTATTTCCCTAGTATGAGGAATCTTAAAAGGTCATACTCATAGCACTCAAAGAATAGTATTATAATTATGAGGGACTGAGGTGTACAGAAAATGGGAAGGTATTGGTCAAAGATTCATTTCTCTAGGATGTATAATTCCTGGGTGTCTAACGTACAACAAGAGTGAATACTAATGTATCTATTCTTGAAATATGCCAAAAGTGGATCTTAAATCTACACACAAACATATACATACACACACATACACATACTTACACATACACACACACACACACACATTCAGATTATAATTCTGATACGATAGATTTTTAAAATTATATTGGTTAACTATTTCATATTGTATATATTAAATCATGTATGCTTTAAATTCAGTTTTTCTTTCTAGAAATATAATTTTTCTTTTGGCTATTGATCATTTTTATTAGAAGATAGCTGCTGCTTAAATCAAATTAACCATGAGCTACACCATATACACATACTCTCTCTCTCTCTCTCTCTTTCTCTCTCTCTCTCTCTCTCTCTCTCTCTCTCTATATATATATATATATATATATACACACACACATACACACACATATGTATGTACATATGTGTGTGTATATATATATGTTTGTGTGCATATATATACATACATATATACATATATGGTAACAAATATATGTGCATATAAAATATATGCATATATACATATATATGTATGTATGTTGTGTTTGTGTTTCTATATTACATATGTGGAAATTTTCTGATTACAGTGATTTGGTACCATACATTATAAAGTATATTTTAATCATATCATTTACCTTTTTAATATAGGTATTTTGCCTGCATATATAGCTGTGCACCACACGTGTGCAGTGCCCTTGGAGGCAAAAGAAAAATGCATCAGATCCCTGGGACTAGATATACCAACTATTATGAACCACCATGTGGTTGATGAGAGACAACCCTGAGTTCTCAAGCAGATCAACCAATGTTCTTAAAGCCTAAGCAATTTCTCTATAACTCCTCTAAGTCAAGTGTACAATATAGTATAATTTTTTTGTTAAACTATTGGTAGAGGCAATTTAAATGGGACACAATTGAACAATGACAATCTGTTCACCTTTTGGTACATGACCTATTTGGGCTTTTTAATAGTTGAAATTATTGATAAATAGAATCAAAGAGATAGATAATTTTTCAAGACCATGTTGACTTTCATTTATATCATAGCATTAATTCTCATTGTGTAATGGAACCATTTGAACTTTGGAGTACACATTCCTCAATTGAAAACTTGACTTGAGCGATTTATTCAGAGGCAATTATTCATCTTTCTAAGTAAAATGTCTTCCACTATTCATGGCAAGATCGGTAAGACATTATTTTGAATGCTGATTTCTCTCTTCCTTCACATATTCAAGAATAATATGGGACCTCGTATCTCAAACTCAGTCTTATTGATCAGGGAGGTAATGAGTTGTATTATGTGATTTGGAGATACAGGCATTGGTTTCCAATTCAGATATGTCTAAGGAGCTGTTCTGAAACAAATGAATAAAACTCTTTATTAACAACAGTCTTGATTAGTGGAGGTTTTTGTAATTTGGAAGTGATTTTGGGACCAATAAGAAGTCAGATTCACCTGACTATTGCCAATGAGGTCTGTGTGTCCGATATTGACAAACGTCAAATTTTAGAGAAAAACAATGTTTTAGGATCGGAAACTTCTTTATCTGGCAAGGACAGAGATGTTAGAAGTAACCAGAAATGAAACCAGAAAGTTTTCCGAGTGGAAAAAAATCTCGATTTTCACAAACACTGTACTGGAGAGTGAATGGCAAGACATCAGAAGGAACTGATCGTCTAGATGATGACAAAAAATGATACTAAGGATTGTTAATATTTAGCGAACATTTACAAGGATTTCTCTTGTCAGGTCTGACAGAGGAGAAGAAACACCAGTGATGTGATCATCGCTTAATAGACCAAAGATATTAGACACATGGCAGCAGCAGAGAGGGCCACCGGAACTGATGACACAAGGCCTAGCATCCTAAAGCAAGCAAAACTATGCTGATCTCCAAGGAATCATATTTTCTTCTTTCTAGAATTTCTCCCTCATTTTTCTGGAATACATCCTTCAGAGACTTCTAAGAAAAGATGTCAAAAGCTCATGAGATTTCTAGCCCCTACTTCACTGTACAGGACAGAGAGCTTGGACTGCTACATTCATCAGCAGAAACTAGAAGTAAAGAAAGGCAAGCTCCCATTCCCACAGAGAAGTTCCAAATGCAGGAAAAATGATAGACTTGCCAAAGCTTTATCACAACTTTTCTTTGGTTCTCACCAGTTATGGCCTCTCTCTTGCAAGCTGATTCTTGGATCTAATCTTCACCCCTAAAGAAGATACAGAATAGTAGAACAAGCTACAATGGAAGAAACACTATATTTAAGTCCAAATCCATCTCTTTGAGTGGAAAACTATTTAATCTTAGCATGTATCTGGAATGTGAAAATAGTAGCTATCTCTCTGGAATAGCATGTGAAGGCCCAGCATATTTGGTACATAGTAAAGGTTATTAAAATATCTCTTAGAACCACAAGCTAGACATGTATAAAAGATTAACTTCTTTTACATGTGCATTATAAATACTGTTTTTCCTTGGCCCTCAACTTGTGTGCATGTGTAGAAGAGATCACATTTTCCTTGTGTTTATTACTAATTTACAACTAATCCATTTAGTTCCAAGCAGTTTTTGCTATTAGGAGTTAAGACAGAAATTACATTTGAGTAATTTGTGCTCACTTACCAAATTGTCTATGAAAAATAAAAAGGAAACACAACATAAAATATGAATGTGAAAGTACAATATTGGCTTAATGGACTTTTTTTTAAAAAGACTCATAAAAGGTCCTGTGCAGGGTACTCAAAGTGCATATTTGGTTAATTTTGTTCAAGGAAATGACTTTAAAGCTTTTGAGGAGAAAAAAACAAAAAGAAAGAAAGAAAAATTGGGCAACTTCTGTTGCTAGAAAAGTCAATGCATTTAATCATTTATTCCCAGGGACTGGCTTCATCAAAGGGACAACTGAGATTTAGACTTAATTTTTCTCTCTAATGAGTAAACTCAAGCTAAAGGCTAAAAGAAAAAGAAAAAAGAACACTTACTATATAAACATACTTGTCACAGAGTGATAATTTATCTGTAGTTAAATTCAACACAAGTCAACACAAGTGGTATCATGCCTTGCCCCCTACCTTGAATGAAAGTACTTTTACCCGTGGTCATTCACCATTGCATCTCGAAATGATTACAAGTCAGAAAGCAACTAGACTTTTGGCTAGGTGTTTTAACTTTGTGAATTTGTTCAAAGGGGCCCTTCTTAGTGCCAGAGCATTCCAAATGAGACACTTCTCCAGGTTATTTCAGGAAAAGGTTAATTGTGTATTCCTGATTCTTAAATAGGTCATGTTCAGTTTTTCTTGACCTGTTTTTTACAACTAGCTCCAAGTCACTTAATTACCTTTGAAGAAAGGGAAGGTACTTATAAAAACTATAGGAAAAAATCCTATCACACCACTCTGAAACTCAAAGCTTCCCATGGCTTCCTCTCCTGGAATAAGTTTCCAAATTCCTACCATGGTTCAAAAAAAAAAAAAAAACCACCCTCTAGAGTCTAGGTCCCGAGTTTCTTCCTGTGACTTGTGACTCTCTTCCACATACTCTGCAACTCTCTGCTACAGTATTTTCTAAAAACTCCAATTTTTTTTTAGTACTGTGATCATTTATCACATGGTCTCCTTCAGGTGGAAAGCATTTCTTCATATTTCTTAATTGGTTGCTGTTTTCTCCTATGTAGGCCTTGTTGCTTTCTCAAGGACACATGCTTGGAGGTCTGGTTAAAACATCTGTCCCATTGCTCATTTCAGGTCTTCTTACCATTGTCCCCTACTTGTTTTTCTTCCCACAATTAACAAAGAGCCATTATTTAATGTGTTTCTTTGTTCCAGTCTCTCTATCCCTAGGATGTAGAATTCATGAATGTTAGTATTGTGTCTCATCAGTCCTGTTAGACATAATAGATGTACAAAAACTTTGGAGTGGATGATTAAACAGCTAGAGCTAATAAGTTAAATTAGAGCAAGATGCATTATTGGGCATTCTTCATTTCCTAGGAATTACACCTGGCATTCAAGTATGTCATTCAATTCCTTTTACAACTCAGAATTTATAGCAAGGCTTTTAAACAACCAAGATATTTTACACTTCTACTTTCTTGAATGAATCTCGTATACATGCCTGTGTTTATAATGATTTCTTTCCTATATTCTTCTGAAACCTATCTGAGGCCAAATGTCCTACATAATTCAAAATTTTCTCTTTAGCGATTAGCGATTCTCTTTCTGATTAGCAATTTTTATGTAAATACACTTCAAAAATTCATTAAACACTGAACAATATGGTAAGCAACTGTTTTGTGCATATACTTATAGGCAGTAACAATTGTCTTTCAGTCTTACCAATATCAGTTATTTACCTTACTATGTCTTCAGGGGGGTCACCTTTCTTGTATTTCATCATTGAGTTTTTATGAGACTAACTTGATATTAGTGTTAGTAATGTGACTTGATTCTGGATAAACATTCAAGTAGGTTTCTTTCCTCAATACTGAAGACTTTTTCTTTGTCCTAATTTCAAATGACTTTTGACTCATCCATGACCATTTCTTAGAGTTCTTTCCTTTCTTGGTTCTCATGGTTTCATGTCCACGTTACCCTGGTCCACAG
Organism: Mastomys natalensis; assembly: GCA_021653895.1. Lineage (NCBI taxonomy): Eukaryota > Metazoa > Chordata > Mammalia > Rodentia > Muridae > Mastomys > Mastomys natalensis. The sequence goes on from JAJTUV010001036.1 coordinate 759,865, forward strand.
TCCATATAGCTGCATTTCCATTTTTTACCTCTCCTTACTTTCATCTCTAACTTTGGCAGCATTTCTCTGGCATCTCTGATCATTTTTACATGACTTCTTTGCTATGGATGAAGCCTCCACTCTTAGCTTTGTCAGTACCAGAACCTTATGGTTTATTTACTGCTTTGGAAATGCACTGCTATCATCACGTTGCCCAGGCTGGCCTTCAGTTCCTGTATTCAAGTGATCTGCAGGTTCAACCTCACTGGTACCTCAGACTATAGGGCTTGCATCCCCACACCTGGCTAGAATTGTATTCCTGAGAGTGTTAGACAATGGCATACAGAGTGAGCATAATCCAGTGAATGCCATTAACTCTTACAATTGGAGGTCTAACTGCTGAAAGCCATGCAGGAGGAATGACAAATGGCTTTAGAATTTATGGAATATGGTCCACCAGTTAGCACAGTTAGGACAGGTCTGCCCTAATTGAGGCATGACCCTGAGGACTATGTGTCCTGAAGATTTCATGCTGTTATAGAGTTCTGCTCTGCTTGTTGCTCTCACATCCCTCTTAATCTAAGAATTATATGAAAACTCTAAGGGGCTTGCAGACCCTCACTGGACTGTGTGTCTGACACTCACAATAATAATGCTTGATCTCTTTCAGACAATGCTGCTGGAGCAGATTAATGATTCAATCACTGCCCTAAGAAAGGATTTAGACATGTAGATTGTCAGCAATGACCACTACCCTTAGAAAACATTTGGAAAAATAAAATTGTTAGTGAAGTTAGGTTAAAATGTTTCTGCTACTGGCTCTGATGTAGAAAATCTTAGGAAACAATTTGAAGTTCAGAAAGGCACACACTTATTAATTAAGCTAGGGACCTTTTATGGTCATGAAACAAGAACACTGGCAGCACTAGCTGAGTGACTCTCACTGAGGCTGGACTGGTGATGATTGATTTCTTAAACCCATTTTATCTTCAGCTTCCTGATATGATTTAGTAAGAACTAAAGTATATATGACTCATTTTTATATAAAAGTTTAGATTTATGATTCTTTTAAGATTCTTATATTACTTTTAAAGATAAATAATAACATAATAAAATAATTAATCCTCTATTTGTAACTACAAATTGTTGCATGCCAGTAAGAAAAGCTTGCTGAGAAAACTGCCTTGCTTGCTCACACTTTTAAAATCTGTAACAAGTTGTTTAGTTACAAATGTACATGGGTTCTTGGGAATAATTTGTTTTCTTTACCAGTACTCCATAATGTTATTTCTTGTAAAGATATTGGGGAACATCCTGTTTTGTCATAGTCATTCACTAGAAGAAAAATAGAATGTAATCACTTTGTAACTTTATACTGCTTGAAAGATTATGTTGGGATATATAAGCCATGGAAGAAAGAATAAATTTATTGGAACTTTATTCTTTCTACCTTCCAAGTATGTATGTATGTATGCATGTATTTGTATGTAGAAAGTTCCTGGAGTCTGCCTTTTGCTTCATTTACTCAGTGTGTATGTATGTGCATGTGTGTGTCTGAATTTTCTCTCTTTCCTTTACTTTCTTGCCAGCCCCAAGGAGTTAAATGAGTTTAGAGTCTTTTTGCTAGCCACAGGGAGTGACAGCCCCAGTAAATTAAGGTTTGTTCCCTCAGAGAAAAATCTACTGAATAATTTCTCTAATCACTGGCTGCCATAGGTAGCAGCCCCTGTCAGTATCTGAACTGAACCCTGTCAGTGTCTCTAAGCACTTGACCCCCATTGGCTGCCTGCCTCAGTTTATCCCTGGATGCCAAAGCTGACCTTTGATACTTAGACAGTAGGAAAGATAAAGAAAAATGAAGAATTGCATAGTCTAATAGGTATTTAAGAGATTTGTGAGACAACCAGCTGTCATCACATAAAAAGTACAAATTCCCTCATAAAGAAATAAGGATTGTTAAATGGACCTTAAGTATCCTAAAGAACAAAGACAAGCAGAGCCCAGCCTAGCAATGAAAGTTTTTCCCACAGCCTTTGTTATGCCCATTGATACCCACTGATATAATAGGATTAGAATCTGGGAGCAGTCAGACTCAGCTGAATGGAAAGGGCTCACTCAGTCCGCAATAATAAGATGGAACTGTAAAGAGTGCAAACTGTGTCCACTTGGCCTGAGTGTAGTCAACATGGAAACGCATGAGTTCTACTTCATCAACTCACCTGCTGTATTCAAGTATCATTGTTTAACAATAAAACTCATATCATCAGCATTGGTTAAATTGATCATGTAACGGTTATGTATTGATTTTACCTCTGAAAACAATTCTGACTATGGAGATAAAATACATCAAATGTACTGTATTAACACTTACTTTGAAAGACATAAGAAAGCCATAATAATTTATCTACCTTTTTTTTTCAAAAGCTTGTATGTGAGGAAGTTTAGGATTGTTAACAAGTCTGATAGATTAACATGCAATCAAGATTAAAATATAAGATATTAGAGTTTTGATTTTAATTTGAAAGTTGTAAACAGATAGCTAACAGTGATGTGGATCAGATTTCATATATTGGATGAAAGTTGCCTGCCAGTGTCTCTAGTTAAAACCAGGGCATGTTTACTTTGAAATATAATTATTTTGCTATTGTATATGTGGCATAAACTTGTGCATAATCTATAATAACTAGTACTGTTTCCTAAACTTGTAAGAAAATTAAAAAATGGTTGTCAGTCTTATAGACTGACTATACTAAACCAAAGAGTTTAAATTTGTTTTATCCATAACTTTTAATTAGTCCTTCTGTATAATGATGCTAAGTGTTGCTGCCTTCTTTGTATATAGATGTCTCTTAAACATGTAAGTTGTGTAAATATTGGGAGGCATTAGATGTTTATAAATCTGTATAAATTTCTTAATTTTTCCAAATAGTTTTACTTGTGTTGGTTGCATTTTTGTAAAGCATCACAGCTACCCATAGTCCACTGCTTGATAATTTTGTTTTTACAAAGTCTTATAACTAAATGACTGGCTAGCATTTTACAGAAGTATAGCTTCTCTCAAAGTAACTTGCTCAGCAGATTGGATGTATTAGGACATTACCCACAGGACAAGCACAATGTTCTTTGGGTGTGCCCGACTTAAGAGCCTCTTACTCTATATTTTAGCTGCATAAACTTGAGCCTAAATGGCTTTTGTCACTAACCCATTCAAACAGAATGAATCTTTCCTTAGCATCATAGAACAATGGAAAAGAATCTACCAAATAGTCAATCAGTGATATTTTGAAGAATATTGTTCTGAGGCGTGGGAGTAAGTTGTCACAACTGAAATAGTCATGCTGTTCACAGTATGTTGGGCCACACTTTGGCCCTGGTTTGGGCTTTGTGGACAAACTCAAGCCTGGCTTGTGGGAGAGCCTAAGCCTAGCTCCAGTTTTGAGAACTATCTTAGTCACTTTTGTATTGGGGTGACTCAGCAAGATCTGTTTGGCCTTGCCTCTGCCCTGCCATTGCTAATGTAGAGCTTTGCCACTGGCTCTGTCAGTCACCTCTATCACCCTTCCCTGCCTCCTACATCATCTCACCCCACCAAAAATCCCCTCCCTATGCTCTGGGTTTATATAAGTGAGAGGCTAATGCAGTAAAGTTGAGTTCCTGCTTTGACAAGACTCCCAGCCCTGGTATGTTTCTTCACCTCTTAGGAAGTTGAAACAGGAAGATTATGATTAGCTTAGGCTGCATGAAGAGACCCTGTATCAAACTGACAGGAAGAAGTTACCTGTGCCAGCCCTTACAAAAGTAACTAAGCATGCCAACAGGTTGAGAAACTGTTCTTATGCATGTCTGTCTTTCACTAATTGTGTCATTCCTTTCTTGCTTCCTACTTACATTTCGTTTACTATATTGTTGCAGATATACTTGCTCTACTTCAAGACTGAGGGATTAAAACAGCAAGTGGAGACTTATAACTGGTCTGTAAGAAACAAAGATATTCTAAAGAGATACTTGTATCTCTCAATCTGATCATGAGAATATTGAAATAATAGACCCCAAAGAAATGGAAATTTCCCCAGAAATTGCATGCTGGGAAAAGAAAAAAGACCAGCTCTGTCTGAGAAGGAGATTTCACACAATTCTAAAAACTTGTCAGAGCACATTATAGGAATGAGACTAAAGCCCAGATAATGATGAGACAATGGTGGGTGGGACCAAATCTTGACCAGGACTGCTCAGATGTGCATATCCTTGGCCCCATATTATGCATCATCTCACTTCAAAACCCTAAAGGTAGACTTAGATTGTCAATGGATCTCCTTGTCCCTCCTCACTCTTCTTACAACCTGTGACCACATGAAATAAATCTCTGTTTTCAGTTTCCATTAAAAAAGGACATGATAACATGATAATTAACCTATCATAGGTTGGTAAGAAGACCAAATCAGAGGTAATATATTATTTTCTAATTAAGATGTCAAATAATAAGAACTTTAAATATGGTGAGAGATTTGGAAGTAAAAAGAAAGTAAGCCATATTATATTTAAGGAAAAAGTTGAGGAGAAGAATGACATCAATTAAGAGACCACACTAGTCATCTTAATGACTGTTACTACTGATAAGGTCCTTTATGAAATAGGAAGGAGGAGGGTGAGCCTTTGGAGAAAGCCTCTGTGCTAAGTGTCAGTTCTGTAACATTGACACAGTTGCAAGTAGGGCCCTGAATGCATGCACATGCATGACTGTTAGTGCCTGAGAATTCTTTATGTAGAGACAAATAGCTTCTTGAATTTAAAGTTAATGTTGTTTAAATTATAAATTTTAAAATGTACTCTTTTAAATCCTTACGTTTAATGGCGTCTCTATTCATAAATCTGAACAATCACATTGAAATAGCAACAGTTATTTATGAGAGAGCTTTCAGTTTGGTGTAAATACCAATTTCTTCAATAAATGCTATGTACAGAAATAAACAAACACATCTATTGGTAATTCTGTTTACAATGTTGCTTGAATAGAAAACATTAGGAGCCAGCCCCTGTGACATCAGGCCTCCTTTGACATCCAAGACAACTCAAGCAGACTTTGCTTATGCAAAACAGAATGGCCAGGAGACCAAAGGGCATCTGTTTGTCACTTCTACAAGAAATATTATTTTTTGAAAAGGAAACATTGGTTGTTGATTACCTTCAATAGAAACAAAAACATCTCAGAATGGAATGCAAAGCATAAACCAGACATGAACAAACAAATGGATGCAGAGACCTCATCTATGTGCACATCAATCTTTATCCATTTTGAACTTTTATTTCTTTCATTCTCATTTTTCTTTAGCAGTCAGTTTTCCAGATTTTCTTCTCCTGCTTCATCTTCGTCCTCATCCTCACATCTTCTTTCTCCCTCTCCACAATCAGTTTAAAACAAATAAACAGCAACTACTCATTAAGGTTCCCTGTATATTCTCAGACATATCAACATTACTTCCTTCAGATTATAAACCTTCGAAGACATGAATCACCATAATTTGCCAAATAAAAATGACTTTTATAGATATAAAAGTACCCACAAAGGTTAACAAGACCTGACTTCCTGTGGGTAAAACTAGGTGTTATGTAAGTCCTGCCTGGAGGAATGGAATTTCCCCAAGGAGGAATTAGGTGAATCTTGTGATGAGAACATTCCTTCCTGTTTTATATTTTGGGTAAATACTAGGGAAAACAGACAAACTGCATATTCTTGGGGAAATATAGGAAAGAATTAGTGTATGGAACCTATGCATGCTTAACTCAATGTATTGAGGCAATTAAAACTAGTGTTCACTGCCAACCTATGGTTTTCAGATGGTGTCCTCAGCCCCTAAGTCCACAGCAGGTATGTGAGAAGCAACTTGGACAACTTTGATGCAAAGCATGGTGGTGAACCAGATGGTTTTGAATTTCGAGGTAGCTGGGCAGGGGCCTAGGAAGCCCACCAACATCTTAACCTTCTCAAATTACTTCAGCGAAAACCCAGATGGAACTTTGTCCTCCCCATCATGCCAGTTAAGCTATTCCATGACCTCTCACCAGCTTTGCCTGCTGAAAAAAACTTGTTATGGTTTCTATTCCTTGGCAGATTGGCAGGATCTAGACTAACCTAGGAGACTAGCTTCTGGGCATGAGGTATCATCCAGTTAACCTTGACAAAGGTGAAAAATACTCCATGGGTTGGGGTTATGTGATAAATAAAAATGAAAAAAGCAGGATGGGCACCGAAATTTGGTCTGTGCTTCTTGACTTTGGATGCTATTGTGAACAACTGTCTCAAGCCACTGTTGCCATGATGGATTGTACCTCAGAACTGGGAGCCAAAGTACTCCTTCTTTCCTCAAGTTGCTCTTGTCAGACATTGAATGTGAGAAATGATACAAATGACAAAGATATCAGCACCCTACATATTCTCAGACAATCTTATGACCTAGGAATTTCCAGAATCTTTGTTGCTCTTCCTTTTCTCTTGGCTCATGCTCCTTGTAGGGTATAGTAGTAGAGACTTCTTTCCTGTCCAACAAATGGCTAACTATGTCCTCAGGCTACCCAGATGAGGAGAGTGGCCCATGAGACTAGACAGATACATCAATATTCTGCATGGTCTTTCTGTCTCTGTCATGTTCTCAGTCTCTTTTATTCAGCCCTACTTCTGAATATGAGCACTGAGCATTGAGAGGATTTTGTTCTTTAATCTATCTGGATTGTAAACTTAAATGTTAGAATTCAAAGAATAAGTAAATGAAACAAATCACTGTAATTATCATTGCTTTTCTACCCTACTCCGCAAAGTTCAGACTCACCTCTTTCTTTTGTGGAACTTTCTGGTTTGACTTTTTATGTTTTGCTGTTTTCACACATATATTAAAATTCTTCATTATAGTTTTAGCAGTTTTAAATTCAAAGGAAATCTAAACTTGATTCTTTTATGATCTCAGCAATCTTAGAACTGAGCAATCTCTCTCTCTTCTCTCTCTCACTCTGTCTCTCTCATATAGACATACACAAAATAAGCAGGCTAAATTTACCACTAGGCACTATATGACTAAAAAAACATTCTATATTAAACAGAAATCTTTCATTTTTCAAGAAATTTAGTCCTGATTTAGTTTTATAGATTAATTTATAATTTATAATTTATAATATGTTAGATTCTGTGAGATGGCTCAGTGAGTAAAGGGGCCTATAGCCAGACCTGATGATCTAAGTTAAATATCTCAGACTCATACGGTGGAAGAAGAGAACTGAGTCCTGCAAATTGTCATTTACCTCCATACACATCTGTAGCATACACATATTCACCTACAAATAAATAAATGTATGGAAGTTAAAATAAGTTAATAAACTCTAGACTGATAATGTTGCTAGAGGACAAACTTTATCTACTCTATCATATTGATTTTTTGGGTGTCTCCTGTTTGTCAGGCTGTCCTTAAATTTGCTATATAACAAAGGATGATCTTAAATTCTCAATCCTCCTGCCTCCATTTCTCAAGTGCTAGGATTCTAAACATGTACGGTTACACTCAGCTACTTGGTCACTTTTCAAAGAGGAAAATTAATTATTGTTTTTATGTAATCAGAAATTCAAAAGTACTCAAGGGCACTTGAAAGCAGTTGGTTCTCTTAAGTAGATTGAATTTATATTATAATTTATAATAGAAATGTGCATAGCATATTCTGCTTAGACCATGACACTGCACTTTCTTACATTGCCCTGATATCATACATTTTTATATCAGTAGACTATACATTGATGAGGCTTATCAGTATCTGTCAATATTAGTAAAATGCCAAATTGATTTCATGGCCCCATGTAGCTCTCTCTCTGCGTGAGAGTCTTTACCCTGAGCCACAATGCCTCTTATATATGGGCAGGGAATAGCAGAACTTTCATACAGTAGCACAATTCAATCCACTTTCTGATGGCTTCTCAAGGGACACACTTCAAACTCATCTCCTTTTCACATATTCAAACTGTGAACTCCTTCAGTTATTTGTTGCTCTTAAGTTTTTGTTTGCTTAATTTATTACCTTTTCTTCCAAGCTTATTTTTAGTTGTTCTTATGCCTCAAAATTTTGCCTTGCTTATGGTTTTTTATCTTGAAGCTGGATTACTCCAAGCATTGAAGAAGGATCTTTAAACTTCCCAATGTCTCAGCTGGTGTTGGCATGAGAGCATAAAAAGGAGAAGAAAATCAGGAATGTTGGTATGGTGCTAATTCATGATGATAAAGTGGGCATGCTTTGTAAATTAAGATATACACATGGTCATTCTCCAACTTTGCCATTCACATAATAAACAATGGCTACCAGTTAATATTCTCTGCATTAAATGGTGATGTAAAATTGAGTAAGCCAAGACGATCCCATTCAGCAGAGAGCTATAGTTTAATGAGCAAAATCCTGCTCACAGGTAATTATCACACTGGGGAAAAGGAACCAAACCCTCCAATGTCTCCAGGAGGCAGAGGAGGATGTTTCTGCAGCAGTGGATGAACCTTTTGCAAAGTGGCTTTTGTACTGCACTCCAGTGGTTAACTGTGAACATGTCAAAAGAGTTGAGAGCAATCTGCTACAGGAAAGAGGGCAACATTTGCAGAGGCTTGGTGGTGTGAGAAGAATAATATGAGGACTAAGCTACACATTAAACTGTCATCTGCATTGGAGCATTTAATGGGAGAAGGAAATGAAGCACAAAGAAACTCGTAGAGGATCACAACATCCATTCTAACACCCCTGAAATACCAAATTGTGTATAGTAGGAAGGTCACACAGTTCAGCTTCAAGGCATGATAATGAATGTCTAAGTGTGGAGTGGCTATAACTGAGAGTTCAAAACAGTCTGAGGTATAAATGGGAAAAAGTACAGAATATTCCATTAAAAGGTGTGTGTGTGTGTGTGTGTGTGTGTGCTGATAAGATTTGTTGGCAAGGAGTACCTTATGACAAAAATCCTCCCAGAAGCTGACTGATTGAGAGCATAAGTTTGACCCATCAGCTACTCACAAGTTGGGAAGTATTCTAAATGTGACATTAGCACTGTATCCTATACTAAAATTTATTTTGGGTTAGAGAGATGGCTCAGTGGTTAAGATCACATACTGCTCTTGAAAAAGAACTGGAGTTTCAAGTCCAACGCCCTCTTTTGGTTTTCATAGACACCTACAAATACACACACACACACACACACACACACACACACACACACACACACATCATATACACCTAAAAATAAAATAAATCTTTTTAAAAGTCATGTTATTCCTTGCCAGATGGCCATAGCAGGGAGAGTATAAAATACTGTTATGAAATTGAATCTACTCTTTCCAAACATGCTTTTTTTTTCATTTTTTATTGGATATTTTATTTACATTTCAGATGTTATCCCCTTACCTCATTTCCCCCTCCCCACCCAGGAACCCCCATCCCATCATCCCTCCTCATGCTTCTCTGCTGATGTGCCCCTATCTATCCCTCAACTCCCACCTCCCCACTCTTGAATTCCCCCCCACACAGTGTCCAGCCTTCATGGGACCAAGGATCTCCTCTCCCACCTATACCCGACAGGACCATCCTCCCTTACATATACAGCTGGAGCCATGGATCCCTCCCTAAGTGCTCCCAAGCTGTTGGTTTAGACCCTGGGAGCTCTGGTTGGTTGGTATTGTTGCTCCCCTCTTGGGGCCACAAATGCTTTCAGCTCCTTCAGTCTTCACTCTAACTCCTCCATTAGGAACCCCTTGATCAGTTCAATGGTTAGCTGTGAGCATCTGCCTCTGAATATGTCAAACTCTGGCAGACCTCTAAGGACACAGCTATATCAGGCTCCTATTAGCATGCACTTCCTGACATCCACATCAGTGTCTACCATTGGTGATTGCACATGGGATGGATACCCAGGAGGAATGGTCTCCAGACTGCCCCTCCTTCAGTTTCTGTCCCATACTTTGTTTCCATATTTGCTTCCTTGAGTATTTTGTTACTCCTTCTAAGAAGGACCAAAGCACCCACACTTGGTCTTCCTTCTTCATGACCTTCATGTGATCTGTGAATTGAATCTTGGGTATTTCAAGCTTTTGGGCTAAAATCCAATAATCAGTGAGTGAATACCATGTATGTTCTTTTGTGATTGGGTTACCTCATGCAGGATGATATTTTCTAGGTCCATCTATTTACCTAAGAATTTCTCGAATTCATTGTTTTTAATAGCTGAGAAATATTCCATTGTGTAAATGTACCACATTTTTTGGTATCCATTCCTCTGTTGAAGGACATCTGGGTTCTTTCCAGCTTCTGGCTATTATAAATAAGGCTGCTATGAACATAGTGGAGCATATGTCCTTGTTATGTGTTAGAGCATCTTCTGGGCATATGCCCAGGAGTGGTATAGCTGGATCCTCAGGTAATGCTATGTCCAATTTTCTAAGAAACCACCATACTGTTTTCCAGAGTGGTTGCACCATCTTGCAATCCCACCAACAATGGAGGAGTGTTCTTCTTTCTCCACATCCTTACCATCATCTACTATCACCTGAGTTTTTGATCTTAGCCATTCTAACTGGTGTGAGGTGGAATCTCAGGGTTGTTTTGATTTGCATTTTCCTGATTATTAAGGATGCTGAACATTTCTTTAAGTGCTTCTTGGCCATTCGAGTTTTCTAAGTTGAGAGTTCTTTGTTAAGCTCTATACCCCGTTTTTTAACTAGGGTTATTTGGTTATCTGGAGCCTAATTTCTTGAGTTCTTTGTATATATTGGATATTGGCTCTCTATCAGATATGCGATTGGTAAAGATCTTTTCCCAATCTGTTGGTTGCCATTTTGTCCTATTGACAGTGTCCTTTGCCTTACAGAAACTTTGCAATTTTATGAAGTCTCATTTGCCAATTCTTGATCTTAGAGTAGAAGCCATTGGTGTTCTGTTCAGGAACTTTTCCCCTGTGCCCAAGTATTCGAGGTTCTTCCCCACCTTCTCTTCTATTAGTTTCAGTGTGTCTGGTTTCATGTGAAGGTCCTTTATCTACTTAGACTTGAGCTTTGTACAAGGAGATAAGAATGGGTCAATTTGCATTCTTCTACATGTTGTCCTCCAGTTGAACCAGCACGATTTGTTGAAAATGTCCTTTTTCCACTGGATGGTTTTAGCTCCTTTGTCAAAGATCAAGTGACCATAGGTGTGTCGGTTCATTTCTGGATCTTCAATTCTATTCCATTGATCTTTCTGCCTGTCTCTGTACCAATACCATGTAGTTTTTATCACTATTGCTCTGCAGTACAGCTTGAGGTCAGGGATGGTGATTCTGTTGAGCACAGTTGGAAATCTGTTGAGCATAGTTTTTGCTATCCTGTGTTTTTTGTTATTCCAAATGAATTTAAGAATTTCTCTTTCTAACTCTGTGAAGAATTGGGTTGGGATTTTAATGAGGATTGCATTGGATCTGTAGATTGCTTTTGGCAAGAAGGCCATTTTACTATATTAATCCTGCCAATCCAAGAGCATGGGAGATCTTTCCATCTTCTGAGATCTTTGATTTCGTTCTTCAGAGACTTGAAGTTCTTGTCATACAGATCTTTCTCTTGCTTGGTTAGATTCACACCAAGGTATTTTGTATTATTTGTGACTATTGTGAAGGTTGTCATTTCCCTAATTTCTTTCTCAGCCTGTTTATCTTTCACATAGAGGAAGGCTATTGATTTGTTTGAGTTGATTTTATAACCAGCCACTTTGCTGAAATTGTTTATCAGGTTTAGGAGTCCTCTGGTGGAAGTTTTGGGGTCACTTAAGTATACTATCATATCATCTGCAAATAGTGATATTTTGACTTCTTCCTTTCCTATTTGTATCCCTTTGACTTCTTTTTGTTGTCTAATTGCTCTGGCTAGGACTTCCGGTGCTATATTGAATAGGTAGGGAGAGAGTGGGCAGCTCTAACACACCCAACCCTTAGTGATTAAGAAAACTGAAACAAAGGAAGAGACATAGCTTCCTTTTCTCTGCTGGAAACCTCAGCGAAATGACTTTCATGGGAGCATAAAAGGAACCCTGGCCAGATATAGCGGCCTAAGAACAGGTCACAGCCTAGTAGCTGTCCTATAATACCCACAGAGAAGAGGCAGCAGACAATGGCTGAAAGCAAGAACACTGGGAAGGAAAATAGAGATTTTAAAACACTGGAGGGCAATGGACATGCCAGAAGACTTAGGTTTGGAGCACCAGCAGACAAGTGTAAAGTGCCAGGATCATTCAAGGATGGTGTCATTTGTATCCACAGAATGAAGAGTCATAAAGAAATTTAAGCTGTAAGAAGAACCACAATTTAGCAAGTAATGGAAGGAAGGATACATGCATGCAAAGATTGTGATGTTGTTGGAACTTTGTAAGGAATGGTGATGGGTATGAACTAAGACTAAGGCAACAGAAACACAATAAATAACTGTAGAAGGTAGGCACAAACACTTCTTTGCGGCCAGCTGAAGGAATTTGATTAATGTCTATCAGCACTTCCTATCCTAGGCCTGGTAGTGTGAGAGCAATGATCAGATGTTTCTGAAGGTGACCCATGATTCTCATTTGTGCTCCCCTGAATGATCTAGATGAGCTCAATTGTAGGGGATAAAGTTTCCCTGTAGGAATAGCTGCATCAAATATCAGTAACTCACAGGAGCAGTGGCCTCTTTCCTGCAAAAGAGGAATGCATTCATTACCCCATGGGCACAGAATGAACAGGCATTGTTAATGGCTGTCATTCAGATTGAAGTTTTGCTACCAAGACCATTTTCTCTTTCTCTGACAACATTGCACTAGCATCACATCTGTCTTTAGCAATGGGGAATGAGTGAGGAAGAGCAGTGGCAAGCCAGCCCACATTGAGAGAAGCCACCTGAGATGATAGAAAGATGTAAGGGGCAGGGTCATAACTACACTCTCAGAAGCATCTCAGGATGATGGGGATCTGCAAGGGGCTGGGTCATCATTACATCTCTTTTCTTACCATTTCATGGCTTTATCAGTTTCTCAGCTACTTTGATACTCTACAGAGTCCACTCTGTAACCCATGGTTTATGTGCTGCTGTAAAACTTATATTAGACACTGGAGTATGACAGATGATAGCCATTAAAGGACCCACATAACATGATCCAGAGTAGTCACATGAATGATTCAGCTGCATCTGGCATACCCTAGTGCTATAAATTGTTGTAATGATATTTCATAAGATTGGACTGCAGTTAGATCAAGGACTTACCAAATGACCAAAAGCCACCCACAAATTGGCTATTGCAGTGATAGTTTCAAAGAATAAAAGTTCTAAATGTTCCTCCAGTCATCACAATGAGCTTTGATAAAATACCCCACATTAATTAATATGACCAAGGTCCTCTGAATCTATCTATCTATCTATCTATCTATCTATCTATCTATCTATCTATCTATCTAGTAAGTGCCAATTGCTTTTTCTAATGAGTGAAGAAGAGTTAAAAAACCAAGTAAATAGACTGGCTGAGTCAGGTAATAATGTTTCTAAAGGTTAATTAAAATTATGAATATTAATGTTTACCATGCCATTATTGTATTTCATATAGTTCTTTAATTACTAAGTTATGTTAGGTGAATAATCATTTGATGGTAAATAGAAATGGTGTACTAGTTAGCTTTAACTATCAGTTTGATATAGTCTAATGATGCTTGAATCTCTGGTAGAGATCATCAGTTGAGAGATTTCCCAGATCAGATTGACCTGAAGTCATGTTTGTAAGGAATTGTCTTAATTGATGACAATTGGTTCAGCCCACCATAGGCATCACTAGTCCACGGGCAGGTAGTCCTGTTTCATCTTTGATCCATAAGATGATGTATAACCTAAAGCACAGAGGGGGCTGCTTTGAATGGCAGTGGTAATGGCCTCACCACTAGAATCAGGAAATTACTGATTGGACTCTGCAAGGTTAGTAGGATCTGGATTTTACTATATACAACTCTGTGTCCTGTGAAAGTCACAGTATAGGCAGCAAAGTTACCCCTGAGTGTCTACAATGTAGTTAAAATGAACTCAGAATATTATGATGGACTTGTAATTTTGTCTGTGCTTTGAAGTGGTGGCATTATAGTATTAATGCTGATAGATGTAAAAATCATTAAGCTAGAGTTTTTCCCTAGGCCCATCCTAAGGTGATACGCACTTTGGTTCCAGAAAGCTGTAACGATCTGCTCCTACATAGGCCTTCTAAATAAGATCAAAATTTAGACATCTATTTCAGATAGGGCAGATGAGAAGATTAAAATCAGCAATGCTTTTAATACCCACTGAAAAATTGTTTCAATTGACAATTCACCATCTATCCTTCAGGGTAAGTCCTGAGATCATTTGTCTATGTTTCAAAGTGTCAAAACTAAGAATTATTTTCTTTTGGACTCAAAGAAAAATGGGACATTTTATTGACAGTAAAGCACAATTGTTTTCTCCATTTGTGTGTGTGGTGTGTGTGTGTGTGTGACAAACACACAGAGATGGAGACAGATTGACTGATTGATTATTGATTGATTCATTGATTGATACTTGGCTGTTCCAGTAAGCCTGCCTTTAGGAAAGTCTGAAACATGGTAGGAGAAGCTGGGTAGAGAATGCTATTCCTTTCATTTATTAAGGAACACCTTCTTTCTGTCTCAAGTTAGAATCTCACTGTTGCTAACAGAATTGTTTATTTGACAAATCACTATATATGCCATTCATGTATTTGGCTGCTACACCATAGTTCCATATGTAAATAGAAAAGCAAACAAAAACAAGACTAAAGGCTTTGAATATATAACTGACCTTTAAGTGCTGTAATTTCTATTAATGCAAAACTTTCTCCACATAAGTAATTTATTGGGATGCCCACTGTAGTCAGATGTCTACGAAATTAACCAGAGAGTGGAACTTATATATGATCAATAAAGAGAATTCTAATTATGATGACAAGGTTTGGTGTCTCATGGTTTAAAAAAAACAAACAAACAAACAAAAAAACTGTAGCAAAGCATAGTTTTCATGATATAACAATATTTTAAGAGAACCATAGTTGGTCATTTCCTCCAGCCCCATCCTCACAACCCACCCATACCCAGAGACAGCTTGAACTCCAGGAGTTCTGATACCACCAGGCTCACCGGAGGTCCATCACAGCCAGGCCCACAGATCAGGTGCTCCAGACACCTCCCACACTGAGAGACAGCCTGACCCTACGAGGTCCATCATAAGCATGCTCACAGGAAGGACATACTCTAGTCAGAGACAGCAAGGCTAGTTTACAACAGGAATAATCAGACTTTCTGGAATTTAACGAAAATGAAGGCATAACCAAACTTATAGGACACAATGAAAGCTTTGCTAAGAGGAAAACTCATAGCATTAAGTGCCTTCATAAAGAAATTGGAGAGATCCTATACTAGTAACTTAACAGCACATCTGAAAGTATTAAAACAAAAAGAAGCAGACACAACTAAGAGGAGTAGAGAGCTGGAAATAATCAAACTCAGGACCGAAATCAACCAAGTAGAAACAAAGAGAACTATACAAAGAATCAACAAAACTAGGAGCTGGTTCTTTGAGAAAATCAACAAGATACACAAACCCTTAGCCAGACTAACCAGAGGGCATAGGGACAGTATCCAAATTAATAAAATCAGAACTGAAAAGGGAGACATAACAACAGAAACTGAGGAAATTAAAAAAATCATCAGCTCCTACTACAAAAGCCTATACTCAACAAAAGTGGAAAATTGAGATGAAATGGATGATTTTCTAGAAAGACACCAGGTATCAAAGTTAAATCACAATCAGGTAAATCATCTAAATAGTCCCATAACCGCCAAGGAAGTAGAAGCAGTCATTAAAATCTCCTAACCAAAATAAAAAAATAAAAGCCCAGGGATAGAAGGTTTTAGTAAAGAATTCTATCAGACCTTCAAAGAAGACCTAATACCAATACTTCTTAAACTATTCCACAAAATAGAAGCAGAAGGATCACTACCTAATTCTTTCTGTGAAGTCACAGTTACACTGATATCTAAACCACACAAAACCCAACAAAGGAAGAGAACTTCAGACCAATTTTGTTTGAGTATCAATGCAAAAATACTCAACAAAATTCTCACAAACTGAATTCAAGAACACATCAAAACGATCACTCACCACGATCAAGTAGGTTTCATCCCAGGTATGCAGGGATGGTTCAATATACAGAAATTCATCAACATAATCCACTATATAAACAACCTCAAAGGAAAAAAAATCACATGATCATCTCATTAGATGCTGAAAAAGCCTTTGAAAAAAATACAACACCTCATTATGTTAAAAGTCTTAGAAATATCAGGAATTCAAGGGACATATCTACACATAATAAGAGCACTATATAGTAACCAATAGCCAATATTAAATGGGGAAAAACTTGAAGCAATCTCACTAAAATCAGGAACAAGAAAAGGCCTCCCATTCTTTTCCTGTTTATTCAATATTGTACTTGAAGTTCTAGCTAGAGCAATTAGACAACAAAAGGAGGTCAAACAAATACAAATTAGAAAAGAAGAAGTCAAGATATCAGTGTAGGTGGATGATATGATAATATACATACATGACCCCAAAAATTCTACCACAGAACTTCTACAGCTGATAAACAGCTTCAGAAAACTGGCTGGATATAAAATTAACCTAAACAAATCAGTAGCCTTCCTCTACACAAAGAATAAATGTGCTGAGAAAGAAATTAGGGAAACAACAGCCTTCACAATAGTCACAAATAATATAAAATACCTTGGTGTTTTACTAAGCAAGTGAAAGATCTGTCAATAAAACCTTCAAGTCTCTGAAGAAAGAAATCAAGGAAGATCTCAGAAGACGGAAAAATCTCCCATGCTCATGGATTGACAGGATTAACATAGTAAAAATGGCCATCTTACCAAAAGCAATCTACAGATCCAATGCAATCCCCATCAAAATTCCAATTCAATTTTTCACAGAGATAGAAAGAGTGATTCTCAACTTCTGCTGGAATGACAAAAAACCCAGGACCCCATCAAAATTCCAACTCATTTTTTCACAGAGATAGAAAGAGTGATTCTCAACTTCTGCTGGAATGACAAAAACCCAGGACCCCATCAAAATTCCAACTCATTTTTTCACAGAGATAGAAAGAGTGATTCTCATCTTCTTCTGGAATGACAAAACACCCAGGAGAGCAAAAACTATTTTTAACAATAAAAGAACTTCTGCAGGACTCATCATCCCTGACCTCAAGCTCTGCTACAGAGCAATAGTGATAAAAACACATGACATTGGTACAGAGACAAGTAGGTTGATCAATGGAATAGATTGAAGACCAGAATGAACAACACATCTGTGGTCACTTGACTTTGACAAAAGAGCCAAAACCATCCAGTGGAAAAAAAGAGCATTTTCAACAAATGGTGCTCGTCTAACTGGCAGTCTGCAAAGAGAATGAATCAAATTGCTGACAATTCTAGTCCTTAGATAAACTCAATCATAATAAACCAACATGAACCAGAATCTAAATCTAAGAGAAAGAGAAAGAGCTGAAAATGAGGGGAAATCCTGATAAAACATTAGTTCTAAGGGTCAAAATTCCTACAAATGGCCTCATAAATGTAATTCTAAAGCAAGATTTAAATGGGACATGCAACTAAGATTGGAAAAATTCTAATTGAAGAGGCAATCCAATACAAGAATAAATAGGAAAAAAATGACCATTAAGAATGGGGTCAGAGCAACAAGATATTTCACTAGATCTGATGGGTGAATACAAAAAAAGTAATCAGTAAGTTCATTCAAGAGAAATCAAACGACCGATTTTAACAGAAGGGCAGCTAAACAAAAATTCTGATGAGGAATGTTATGGGGATGTAAGAAGAGGAAATTCCACATCTTGGATTCTAAGAAATCAACACTCTGTGAGTCTCTGTTACTAGCAAATCAGCAAGGCTAGATCAGAAACCTCTGTGACAGCATATCCAAAGTGTATATAAAAGAAACATCCTCCATTGTTCATGGCGATTGTATTTACATATCAACTCTGGAAACATCTGTGCTTCCTAGAAAATTGGACTATAGATTAATGTGGTCCATTTACATACACTCCAACTATTCAAAAATGGACTCTATAAATTATGCAGCATTGATTGCTAAATAGCAGCCTATGAATACAGACTGCAAACCCAGAAGCCCACAGATTGAGAATGTGGTACATTTATAAGTGGAGTATCCTCAGCTATTAAAAATGAAACTCTCATAACTTATGAGCAAAGGATGGGACTAGAAATAACTGTGAGATAACCAGACCAAAGGACAACATGGTATGTACTCAGTAAGTGGATATTAGCCCCAAATCTTAGAATGCACACAATACAACTCATAGACCATATGAAGCTTAACAAGAAGGAAGGCCAAAGTGTGGATGCTTTAATCCTACTTAGAAGGGGGAACAAAATAATTACTGGAGGTAGAGTCACAGGATGTAGAGGAAGGGAGGGACCTGGGAGGGAAAGGGAAAGAAAAAGGGGGAGGCAGGATCAGAAGGATGGAAGGAGGAAGTTCACAGGTCCAGGAGAATGAATAGAAATCTGTAGCAGTGGGGATGAAGACCTGGAGGGGTGTGACCACTAGAAAGTCCCAGATGCTAGGGAAGCAAGAGGTTCCCCTCTTCTTCTTTCTCCTTCTCCCTCCTTCTTCTTCCTTTTCTTTTCCAAGATAGCATGTAATGTGCCCTAGGATGATTTTGAATTCACTGTGTCTGAACTAACGACTTTCTGTTTCCACATCCCCAGTGCTAATATTACAGCTATGCACACCATGCAAGATTTCTTAGGGACACAGATAGAGTTAGGAGTTCTGAAGTAGGCACCTACACTCTCATGAGTTCTCATTCCTGTTTGTCTCCTCAGAGGCAAGCCCAAATCCAATAGATACCTGTGTGTATCCCAGGATACCTGTGTGTGCATCACAAGGATCTATTTAATTGGGTGAGCAACTTTTCCACCAGCCTTCCCTAGACACTCCCATCTCTGTTTTAGGGTAAGCATCCCAGCCCTTAAGCACCCTAGAAGTTGCTGCTTCTCGTACATAGATTTCCCCTTCAAAGAGCTTTCCTTTCCTGTCCTTTCTTTTCTTTTCCTTTTCTTTCTTTCTTTTCTTTTTTATTACTTCTATTGTTTTACAGTCCAGTTGTTATCCCCTCCCAGTCTGCCTTCCCACAGTTGCTCATTCCGTTCCTCTTCCCACTGTCTCTTAGAGGATGTTCCCAGTCCCCACCCTACCCTTGCCAGGCCTCCCCACCTCCTGGGGCCTCAAGTCTCTCAAGGGTTAGACACCTCTTCTCTCAGGATGCTAGACCAGGCAGTCCTCTACTATATATGTGTCGGGGCCTCGGACCAGCTAGTGTATGCTGCCTGGTTGGTGGCTCAGTGTCTGAGAGATCTCAGGAATCCAGGTTAGTTGAGACTGCTGATCTTCCTATGGGGCAGCCCTCCTCCTCAACTTTTTCCAGCCTTTCCCTAATTCAACCATTGGCTGGGTGTAAGTGTCTGCATCTGTGTCAGTCAGCTGCTTGTTGGGCCTCTCAGAGGACATCCATGCTAGGCTCCTGTCTGTAACCACACCAAGCATCAGCAACAGTGTCAGGCCTTGGAGCCTCCCCTTGAGATGGATCCCCAGTCGGGCCAGCCACTGAGCTGTGTTTTGCTCAGTCTCTTCTCTATTTTTGTCCCTGCAGTTCTTTTAGACAGGAACAATTATGGGTCAGAGCTTTTGACTGTGGGATGCCAACCCCATGCCTCCACTCGATGCTTTGTCTTTCTATTGGAGGTGGACTCTACAAGTTCCCTTTCCCCACTGTTGGGTATTTCACCTAAGGACCTTCCTTTGAGTCCTGATAGTCTCTCACCTCCCAGGTCTCATATACTTTCTAGAGGGTTTCCCCTTCTTCCCCCCAGGTTGCATATTTCCATTCATTCTGCTGGCCCTCAGAGCTTCTCTCCTCCCCACCCACATACCTGATAATGTTCCACTTTCCCTCCCTATCCCCTCTCCCTGCCTCCTGTGATTGCTTCCTTCTCTCTCCCAAGTGGGATTGAAGCATCCTCACTTGGGTTCTTTGCCTTGTTAACCTTTGTGAGTTCTGTGGATTGTATCCTAGGGATTCTGTACTTTATGGCTAATATCCACTTATTAGTGAGTACATATCATGCATATCCTTTTGGGTCTGAGTTACCTCACTCAGGACGATATTTTCTAGTTCCATCCATTTGCCTGCAAAATTCACAATGTCCTTGTTTTTAATAGCTGAATAGCATTTTATTGTGTAAATGAACCACATTTTCTTATATCCATTCTTCTGTTGTGGAAACCTTGTTTCCAGCTTCTGGCTATCACAGATAAGGCCTATGAACATGGTGGGGCATCTTTTGGGTATATGCCCAAGAGTAGTGTAGCAGAGTCTTCAGGTAGATAGATCTATTTTCAGTTTTCTGTGGAATCTCCAGATTGTTTTCCAAAGTGGTTTTACCAGCTTGCAATCTCACCAGCAATGGGGGAATGTTCCTCTTTTTCCACATCCTTGCCAACATGTGAGGTCACCTGAGTTTTTGATCTTAGCCATTCTGCCTTGGTGTTAAGGCGAGCCGTAAAATCACCATTTTCAATAGTTAGTCCACGCCCAGAGGATAATATTTTACTTCCTTCCTCTCTGTCTTCTTCCCTTTCTTCTAAGATACTCTCTGATCCTTAGAGAGGGATGGTCTAAGTGCCTTCCTCAAGTTGTGTTGTAAAGCTTTGTAGGTTAAAATTTCAATGTAAGTTTAACCAGACTAAATTCCAACTATTCCTTTTGGTCAGCTTTAACAGAAAATCTGACTCCTTGAATTTTTTGTAAACCCTCTAGAGACAATCATATTTTTCAGGGAACATGAAATTAATGTTTATCACATTAATGTATCTTACACCATAAACTATTTTGATTATCAAGTTAAGTTTTAATACTATCATCAAATATTTAATTTTTAAACATTAACATACCAACTCAAGACATAAGCAGTGTTTGGTAGTTAAAATATTACCAGAATGAAACAGGACTCTTATTATTTTTAATTTATAGGTGAAACCACTCTGGTGTCTATGTTAAATTTTTTTAGCTACTTAATAGCAAAATTTAGTTCAAATACCAGACATGTGAGCCCAGAGTCCAGTTTATACTTTTCTAATGAGGAGCCTTAACACTGACCGTAGCGTTGCAGGCCTATGCCATCAGACCGCCCATCCTGAGAAGACTAACCTCTCCAAACCTGTGGATCAAATGGGAGAAAACCAGTCCGTAGTTCCCAAGTCTGGTTTATGAAGTTCAATGGGGAATCTCACTCCTGAGTCAAGAGGAGGCTCAGGCAACTCCTGACTCCAGGAGAGCAGTTCTCCATCTGTGAGGTTGACAGATTTGACTTCATACAGAATGTCAATGGAAAAATATTTATTACTGAAAATAAATTCTTAGAAACCAGACCTAAAATTCTAAATTGAAGAATTTTGCATAAACCTTATGGTCTAATGGTGGTAGGTAAAGAAAGACTCAAACAGATTACAGACAAACTATTCCAGGTATGAGATGGGCGGTCTCCCAGGGCTGCTTATAGTTTTGTTTCTTTTTATTTTCTTTTGTGTGAATGAGCTTCTTTGAAGACAGACTGTCAATGTGATATTCTTGGTAACTCTAAAGTCAATGCTCCTATTTCTGGGTGCTACACTATGGTCCTTTCTTTTTCTCTTCTGGTCCCAAGTGGTGCTGCAGGAGCCGCGGGTTACTGAACCACACCATACACAACCACTTTCGCAAATGGCACAGAAATGGCATCAAGAAACCAGGGTCACAAAGATACGAATCTCTTAAGGGGGCTAACGCCAAGTTCCTGAGGAACACGCGCTTTGCCAAGAAGCACAGCAAGAAAAGCCTGAAGAAAATGCAGACCATCAATGCAAAGGCAGTGAGTGTACCCACAGAGACCATCAGAGCCCTTCTGAAGCCTTCTAGCCCAAGATGCCAAAGGGCTCCAGCCGCAAACTTAGCAGTTTGGCTTTCATCACTCAGCCCATGCTTGGGAAATAAATTCGAAGCTATGTGGTCAAGGGTCATAATAGGCTCTGACAATCAAAGCCCAAACAAGGTTCAGACCAAGGCAGGGGCCACATTTCCAGCTAAGTCCCAGGTTTCAGCTCTAGCTCAGTCTCCCAAAGGTGCCCAGGACCCTGTTAAGGCCCTATAAGAAAAGGCTCCTGCCAATGTGAAGACAGATGGACTGCTGAGACACACCTACCTACATACCATTTGCAGATGACCAGTGTCCTATAGTGTTTTTACAAATAAACTTGAGGCAAGATTTTAAAAAAGGACCATGCCAAATGGGGTTCTTGTCTCCCTCTGATTTTACTTTAGGTAGCTCACAATTCCTATAAGCTTTCTTATTCTATATATGTTTGTCTGAGATAGCCCTTTCTTGGAAGATTTGAATGTGCCAGTGAAATTACTCAAGGAATCAAAAGAATTCCTAAAATGTTTTCTCTTTGACCCTATCTTCTTAGGTACATGCTTAATATGTGTGTAAACAGTTTGACTTAATTTCAATGAAGCTATCATTTCAACAGCCAAAATATTTGATTAATGTACATAAAAAGATATTAAAATATTTCTGAGTTTTCAATATTGAGTGTGATGACTATTATAGTCTATATTTAAACTTATTTCATGAAAGGTAAAGATACGGTAAAATATTTTATTTGCGATTAGCCACTGATAAAAGAATGAAATAAGAATATGAATCACAGATAATGAAAATATCTCTGCTTCATGAGACTCACATGATACCTACTATTCTTAAACGGCTCCTGATAATAGTCTCTAATTTAAGTATGCAAGTAGGACATAGAGAAAACTTGAAGACTACTTCTACTTCCCATGTATCATGTAGTATGAAGCTACTCATTTTCCTAGCGTTCTGTGCTATGTGTTCAGTGGGTCTTTCTGTTATCTTTAATATAAATGCTCAACTTACATTTGAACCCCAACTAGGTTCAACAATAGGGTACAGGTTTGCTTAAATGCACCAGTAACAGTAGTTTATAAGAATTGCAATATAACACAATACACAACAAACTAGGTCACAGAAGAATAGGTGTATGTATGGTGGTCATGTTTTCTTGGCCCAAAGATGATTAGAAGCCTTACTGTGGGGATTCTAACCTAGCTGCATTAGAATGACGGCTCCCTTTCAGGTCTGTTGATTAATCAGCCCACCACTCATGCTAAGCTGTGAATGAGAAGGACAGCCACCGAAGCTTTTTGGTTTTGCTGTATAAACCTGCCTCCGTTTCACAATCAAATTCACTGGCTTCTGTTCATTTTTGGGATTTGTGGATTTAGTTCTCATGGTTTTGATGATCGCCCAAAGAACTTGAAAGTTCATGCCATGTAGCAATTTATTCTTTAAAAGGAGTAATTTTGACTCTTATGCTTCAGAGCATAATAATCAAGAGAGAGTCAGTGAGCAAGTGAGTGGGCCTGGGCTGTCTCTAAACACCTACACTTCAGACTGGCTATTATTGTTCTATACTTTTGCTGTCTTGTAATAATTCTTCAGTGGTAAAAATCATATTCTTGAAAAGAAAATCTTCTGCTGGCTCAGTGGTGAGAAAGAAAGAAAAATAACATGGCACAGACATACATGGTTCTTAGCTAGAAAGTGAAGACGTTTGAAGAATGAAAACTTGTATTAGAAACAGCTAAATTACAGAGAAGGCAAAAAAGTGATCCATTTTCCCAGAAGCTCGGAGGAGAAAAAAGGAAAAGATGAAGAGGTAAAGTAGAGCGTGCTTTGGGAGTAGTGAAATGATTTGCCATGACTCTGTCATGGTAGACATCACTCTATGTGTTTGTCATAAGTGGTCGAGCTGAACAGCATAGAGAGAGGGGAGAGGAAGGAGGGAGACCTGATTTTTAATGTATATTATAACCTTTGGTTACTAATCACAGACTTCAGGATTGGCTCATTAATTATAACAAAGTTTCCACTCCACTACAAGGTGTTCCTGGAGAATGGTTTGCAGAGGGAGAAGGGGCTACAGAAGAACTACACATTTTCTGCTCCCCCCCCTACAATCCTGACTGCCTTAGAGAGAAAGCCCGTTTGTAATAAGGAGAATTAGGAAGTGTTCTCTCTGCTCACAAGCTTTTCATCAAGTAAGAAATATGTTCACGAGTGTTATCTTTGTATGAAAAACAGACCAAAGTACAGGGTACCACAAAGGTGAGTTTGGAAGGAGTAGAAAGCCAGTGCATACATTTCTATAGAGCAACTAGTGAGCTGCCCGATAAACAGATCAATTAAGAAATGTTTACGGAATGGCACCATTCTGGCATACTAAATGGGGAGGGGTCTTAGATGTATAACATATTTTCAGAGTTAAAGAGGAACTTTTCATACGTTAAAGGTTTAAGAAATCGTGATTTAAAATCTGGAAAGAGCATATCCTGACAACCTGCAGACAGGGGTCTTCTTCTTGAGTTGCTTGGAAGTACGTTCCTTGTTCAAATATGCTGCCACGTCATCTCGGTTTGTATGTCGTCACTGTGGTATGTTTTGTATGTCAGCGTAGTTTGTCCTCACTGTGGTATATTTTACATTATAAGCAGAAGGATATAATACAATATGGGGTTGGTTTTATTTGAGTATCTGAGAGACTTTTGTTGCTTAATGCATACAAATGACACACACTCATAGATGCAGGACTGTTAAGAATCTAAAGAATTCAGTGAAAAATTTCAGCAAGTTATCTTCTTTGGATGGGGGAATGAAAGAGTTCTAGGGACAATTCATCAGAGGATAGTTGAAAACGTTGGAAAAGTTCCCTCTGTGACTAGGAAGGTCTACTTTCTTTGAAGTAAGTGACATTTGCTGCAACAGCAGAAGGGAAATGAAAGTTCTATTAATTTTCAGAAAACACGTTTAAGAGATGAAGCTAAATGTATAAGAACAACACAAGTAGAATCCCAAATGAACAAAGAAAAATATAATAGCAACTCCACCTGATAGCATTTTATTCCCTACAGAAATCAAAACAAGATTCCCGAGAGGCAGAGTAGCTTATAAACATAATAGCAGTATAGCAAAGGAGGCAAAAAGCATGTTTCTAACTTAAAATGTAATTAACCAGGTACTCTATATTTAATGACAACTGGTGTTTTCCAATCCCATCATAGAATTTTCACAGACTACTTTACCGAGAAAATTAGCCATCTACATAGCTATAACGTTAAAGGCATCATTTTGAAAAGCACCACGTAAAATAAACACTGCCCTGAAAACTAGGTGGTTGCTAGGAAATAGTGTCAAGCGCAATCCTTTCCAGTTATGTCTGATTTTTCCATTTTATATCTTCCTCAATCATTAGGGCTTAACCCCTACAGGAATTTACATGAGCATAGCTTTCGTGCCTCTGCAAATATAAATTTTCCAGGGGTTCCATTCAGTCCTTAGAAGGCTCTGGACATCAGTGCTAAGAATTTTGGGCAGGGTCAGTTGTTCTGGAAAAGGACAACACTGGGCTTCTTGACCATATGGGGGTTTATACAGCACAGGGAAGATGGAACTCTGTTGAGTCCCAGTGGAAATTTATCTTTTCTTCTCTTTTAGCGGGATGAATCAAAGGAGAAAAGGCTTAAGAGTAAGCCAAATCAAGTGCTTTGAGTTATTTTAAGAAGAAGCAATTCAATGCAATAGTTGCCAAACCAAAAATGCCTGGACAGCCAGCTCAAAGATCCAGCAGCAGGAAGAGAGGACAGGATGCCAGAAACTGTAGCCAAGGAACAGGAGGGAGCAAGGGCAATTTCCCTACTGTGAATTAGCATTTCAATGGTTCACCAAGGGGCTGAGAATTACAGAGAGGTTTCTCTCTGTGAGTTCCCAAGATTAACTTTTCATTCATTCTACCTAACCAGGAGAGGCACCCACGGGGCATGGTTGGATGATACAAATAGGAATGGATATAACTCAGAGGAACAATTCCTGGTGACATCTGGAATCTTCCTTCACTCAGTAGTAATAGTTACTGCATTTGTAGCACCCAAAGCATTACTCCACTCTTTATCTTATTGAGCCTCTTGTCCCTCTGTGAGATGGAACAAGTTTTCCCATCTGCAGATGAAACTAAAGTTTTGAGCTTTCCAATCTGTGTCAACAGGAGGAGGAAGAGCAAGAACCTGAAAGGCTGAGCCAAGAGCCTTGAAGATGAGACCAAAGTTCCACTGCTAATTGATGTAGGAGGACACCACTTATGAACTTGCTCTCATTAAAGGAGCCTTGTGCATGGAAAGCTAGATAAAACAAAGTAGATGGGGAAAAAATCTTCAAGCATAGAGTGGGAAGAGATGCCATGAGAATGATTTCCCAAGAGTCAGCATGTCAGCCAAGAGTGGTGAAAATAAACTTATAAAAGAAAATTTAATGTCATCTAAATATACATGAAAAGGTCTTGCCAGAGGATAGCCCTCACATGCATCCTTTTGCTGGGTGACTTCATATTTATTCTCATGGTTACTAGTGGGCTGAAGTTTTTATTCTGCCAGCCAGTTGTTGTTGATAGAATTTTAATTTCTAACATCTGAAAAACAAGTTTCCTTCACCACAAATGAGATAGAAAATAAAAGGCTGCTTCATTCACATTTTCTCTGATTCTTTAAGAACCAAATATATATACTATATATATATATATATATTCAATTATATTATGATTATATAATATTATATTTTATATATATTATTTATTTCCTCATAATATATATATATTTCAATATATATGTATGTATAAATATAAATATATATATATATTTTTTTCTGGGTTAAGTATTTTGAGTCAATGCCACTATCATTTTAGGAAGAAACTTATCAATGCATAATATTAACAATAACAACAAAAATTATGCTGTCTGATGTAGAGAATGTCAAGGTCTTAGTAAATAAAGTAAATGTTTAAATGAGCTTCTTCCAGCAGTCTCTGCACATATGTGCAGACAACCAGACACCCCATGAAAAGTGTACCTGTTTCCAGGCCTTTGTTAGATGGAAAACTGTCAAGTGGTAGCAAAAGAAGGGAGTCTTTGATTGATGAATACACTCAAGTCCCATGATGTATTGTACCTGTGATAGCGTCATTTCTCATTTCCTGATGCACACTTGCCTTCAGGGAAAGGGAAATGAGGTTTCCTTTAACAACAGAACATTTTACTGGACCCGGGCAGCACAGTTGAAGAACACGGAGTCCTGTTTCACACAGCCCACTCAACTGCTAGATCCAGTAACACTTAATAAGCAGGCATCTGCAGTTTCGTTTGCCCACACTTAGTATCATTGAGGACTTACAATGTACACCCCAGCCAGAGTTTTCCCACTATTCTCTAAACGCATTCTAGTGAATGAGTATTCAAAACAGTGTAACCCTTAAAGTATCTTAGTGGGATCCTGCACAGACCCCCTTCACACTATGCCTTTAAGAATTTGAAAACACTTCATGTGGTCTGTGAGTTGTATCTTGGATATTGTGAGCTTTTGGGCTAATATCCACTTATCAGTGAGTGCATACCATGTGTGTTCTTTTGTGATTGGGTTATCTCACTCAGGATGATATTTTCTAGTTCCATCCATTTACCTAAGAATTTCTCGAATTCATTGTTTTAATAATTTAATAATATTCCATTGTGTAAATGTACTACATTTTCTGTATCCATTCCTTGTAGAAGGACATCTATAATTTCCAGAGTCTGGCTATTATAAATAAGGCTGCTATGAACATAGTGGAACATGTGTCCTTGTTATATGTTGAAGATCTTCTAGGTATATGCCAAGGAGTGGTATAGCTGGGTCCTCAGGTAATGCTATGTCCAATTTTCTGAGGAAGCACCAGACTGATTTCCAGAGTGATTGTACCAGCTTGCAATCCCATCAACAAAGTGTGGGTGCTTTGGACCTTTTAGAAGGGGTAACAAAATACTCATGGGAACAAATATGGAGACAAATCGTGGACAGAAACTGAAGAGGAGCTGTCCAGAGACTGCTCCACCTGGGTATCCATCCCTTGTGCAGTCACCAAAGGTAGATGCTGATGTGGATGCCAGGAATTGCCTGCTGACAGGAGCCTGATATAGCTGTCTCCTTAGAGGTCAGCCAGAGCCTGAAATATACAGATGCTCACAGCTAACCATTGAGCTGATCATGGGGTTCCCAATGGAGGAGTGAGAGAGAAGACTCAAAGAGCTGAAAGGGTTTGTGGGACCCATGGGGAGAGCAACAATACCAACCAACCATAGCTCCCAGAATCTAAATCACCAGCCTGGGAGCACATAGGGAGGGACCCATGGCCCTAGCTATATACACAGGGGAGGATGACATTGTCAGGCATAGGTGGGTGAGGAAGTCCTTGGTCCAGTGAAGGCTGGACGCCCCAGTGGGGGGAAATCATGGGTGGGGAGGTGGGAGTAGGAGGGTGGGTGGGGGTATATCCTCATAGAAGCAGGAGGAGGCAGGATGGGATAGGGGGTTCCTGCGGTGGGGGGAAAATGGGGAAAGGGGATTACATCTGAAATGTAAATAAAATATCCAATAAAAAAAATTAAAAAAAAATACAACAAAAACAAAAAACAAAACAAAACAAACAACAACAAAAAAAGAAGTTGAAAATGAATCTTATATTGTTAGGCATTCCTGAATTTATTCTTGAGGAAACAGTTTACATTTGACCCTCACTTTAATGCATTTGAGATTATCCTTCCAATACAGAAAATGAAGCTTTCATTTCTGATGGCTGAACTGCTCTTCTAGAAGCATCTTTGAAATGTGCAGGCAGCTCCATTTGTCACCTGGGGTGTTGTGGCTGAGGTGCAGGAGTGCTTCTAGCCCAGTTCTCTTGGACTTTGTTCTCAGGGTGGGATTTACGTAGTGAGGATAATCTCATTGGGTTAAGAGAATAAGAAGAGGATCAAATCATCTGGCTGCTCCTAGTTACCTTTCTCATTCATGCCTTGACACGATGGGGCATGATGGGGCATCGATTAGCTGGACAGCTGTGTAGGGTAGCTGTGCTTGCTCCTTTAAGATTGTAAGGTTGAGTCACTGTGATTGCATTAATGCAGTGGGAGTTAAGTGCTAGCATTGAGAGGGAGTAGATCCTGAAACTGGAGAAGAGGAAAGAAAGTCTCTGTTGCATTTAAACTGAGCCTTAAAGGACACCAGACATGTCCTCTTTCTCTAAGTGCTATGCTACCCTGACCTTTTAAAACCCAGCTTGTCCCTCCAAGGTCCAGACAAGCTCTATCTGGAAAGGCATAGCTGGAGCTATTCCAGACCCATCCCTGTTTTCCCTCTGCTGTGAACTAGAAGTCATTAGAAGTGTGCTAGCAGTAACATCTTTACTTGGATTACAGTTGTCTGCTGTATGATTAGCTCATCTAGACAGCTCTCAGTGATCCACATTCTTGATAGTCCATTGAATGGTTCAGATTATAGGTCCTGAAGGGGTTTCTATGACAAATGAATAAATGGTTTCATCTGTCTTTCTCTGGCCTGTGGTTTCACGTGCCTGCCTCTTCTTCAAAGTCACGGTCCAAGAAAATTGTTTCATCAGTCCTAATATTTAGGGAAACAAATAAAGAGCTTTACTTTATATTGAGTGAAAATTAGATTCAGAGTGTGACCATTTTTATTTTGAATGCTGGTTTGTTACAGAACTATACATAACTCAGGGGGAAAGCTCCAGTCAGAACCTTAGAGTCCTATTATTATATAGCTCCCCATGAGCAAGAAAGATGAAGCTGGGCTCGCCCTGGTGACTGGCCTTACTTTTATTGTGGAACTTGAGTTTTAGTTTAACTGTTAGCCTCTGATATATAATGACCCAATCTTGTTTCCCTTAGATAAAACAGCCTATAGAAAGCATTTTAAAGGCATTATGCATGTTCTCAAATGGTTATAAGGGGACGGGTAGAATCGCTGACATCCCCTAGATTAAATATATTCAAAGCTACTTCACTATTGGTAAGAATATAAATCATACTGTAAGATTTATTTATTTTTAATTTCTCGAGGCTTAAATAAAGTATTAGAATAAAATAGTGTAGTTCCTTTAATAATTGCAAGGCCTGTGGTAAGTAAACAATTGCTTTGGCAGAAAGTTGTGATAATTCACAAAACGTTTTCTACAAATTGTAAAATTTGTGTTGTCAAATTATACTAGAATAATGTAAATTAGGTATTGTAATCAAGACATAAAACAGAATAAAAATCCGTTTATTTTAAAGTTAGTCTTAACCTATCAAGTCATCTATACATCACCTGTCCATACCAGTGTCAGCATGTGGATGTGTGTTGCCTTGATGATCTGAGCAAACATGCAATTCCTCACATCCCGTCAGCCTCAATTCTTTCTATATCTATTATCATCACAATTTATTACACCTGGCTTTGATCAGTTTTATATACAACAGAGTCTCAGTTTAGACAGGGTGCACTTCTGTTAGTCCAGTCTTTTGATACTGGAATGTGGGTTCATTTATTGAAATGTACTTATTGTACAATGTCAGAGGAGTTAGTGACCACGGGGATACTTTTAGAAGAAAAACAAAAACAAACAAACACATGGAAATATAGTGGGGAGGACTGTGAACTGAAATTTAGGCAGGCACAGGCATGAGGAGATAGGGCAAGAGGAATGTGAGTGGGATAATCAAACTCGTAATGTTTGGCCTTATAATGCCCAATCTTAGAGAGCCAGGTTTTATAATGGCAGAAAACTGAGGTTTGAGGAAGTAGAAAGGTTAGAATAGATGTATGATATAGAACCGGAAACTCATATCTGGACTATTTTCTAGAAAGACTCAAAGCCACTTCATCCAGACATCTGGGAGTATACTGGTGAGAGAACTATACCATCTCAGAGACTCACAGTGGTAGCTGTCCTCTTCAGGTAAAAGTCTAAAGAAATACAAGCTACTGTAGTAGTAGCCAACCATACCAGTGAGCATGAAGATTTCACAGTGGCAGAAAGTAGATGGCATTTTATTATTATAGGTACAGGTGACATCATTATCATTACAAGGCCAGACCGTAGACATCTGGTGTTATTAGAAGCAATATTATATAAAAAGTAACAATCATTTCACTAATTTTGAACAAAAAATTTCAAGCAGAATTGTCCTCTCAATTGCTGCTTTGAAATGAATCACTATTCTTCACTTTGAATCCAAATCTCAGTCAGTTCACAGGTCTGTGGACTTAAGGCAAAGCTAGGAAAATTTGAAAGATTTGCATTATCCTTCATTAAAATGTAGATGGATGGGAGTTGGGAAAAACATGACTTCTATCCCAATCTCATTTCCATTATGTCCTTACACCAATCCTGAGTTTTTTTATTTTTTATTTTTTTGGTCCCAAGTACATAACTGGGCTCTATGTGACTATTAGATATCCAGACTCTTACTTTATGGTAAGAATTTGCTAAAATCACAGCAAGACATTTGTAAACTGGTAATTTGTAAATTCCTAACACCAGTGAGCCAGTGAACCAAGAAGGAATGCTGTGTTATGGGGGGTGGGGGTGGGGCGTGGCTGGGTAACTTTCCTTGGTCACCACTGGAACAGAATTGATGTCACACAGAACAGGCAGAAGAAATATACAGAGAACCAAAGAGATGCAATAGGGTTTTTTCCTTCTTTGTCTGGTGATAATGCTGAGTGCATTATGGCAACTACTATCCATGCACCAGAGTACTTCCTGACAAGTTAGACAACTAAGGCGTCAAATTTTAAATGTCAGGAATGCAAGAATCATGCTGGTCTCCTCTCCCTCCACCACCCCGGTACATTCTTCATAGTGATTTCCAGCCTACCTCTGAAGTAATACTTTTTTCATAATCTCCTCTCTTAATACTTGAGGTCTAACCAACTCCCAATTTTTATTGTGGTGTCATCTTACTTGCTCTGTGTTAATTTAATTAGTGCCATTGCAATCCCAGTTAGGTTTATTCTCTCTGAACCTATTGAAAAGTTTTTAAGGGACCACCTTGACACAGTGGGTGATTACAAGATTTATTTCTTGGAAGCGGCAACATGACACTATCACTCTCTTCTTTCAGTGAATCATCAGCTCTCAGCCGTTTGGTTCAAGTTTCTTTTATTGTATGCAAGTTTGGCTCTCATATGCCTTTAGAAATCTATCCTCACCAATTATTCTTATAAACCCTACTTCAATATAAACTTGGGCTATGCATTACAGTGTAAATTATAAGGAACCTAGGACAAACAGATATATGTTCCTGTCACAGCCTTCTAGCCCGTAGTGATGATGAGGTGATCCTTGTCACCTGACACTGAGGTCCATTTCTTAGTATTGTAAAAATGCATATAATTAATACCTACCCTAAAACCTTTCAAGAATGGGAAATATAATCATAGCTGCAAAGTACTTGGTAATGTCTGATACCTAGTAGAAAAGAAATACATACTATTTTATCCGTCTTCTATTCTTCAACATATACTACACCTTCCAGGAAATAAAGGTTTCCAAATCCCAACTAGCTTATTGGTCAGGATGCCATTTTAGTTGATTTTGGTAAACTGGTTTCACCACATTGCCCTAGCTCCAAGCTTGGTGACTGTGTGCTTCACTAACATTATCCTATCTCTTTGCAGATCCTTATCTATGAATCCTCCTTTGGTCTTTCCCATCCCAAATTATTCTCTATTACATTGGAACTTTTCAAAAAGGCTTGTCTATCATTTCCCAGGGGAGCCAATGTGGCCCTTGTAATGTAGAGTAGCCTATAATTAGAAAATTATTTTCTTTTAGCCATTGTACTAATGGAATACCTCAGAGGCATATTTTCCAAATTCAAGCTAAATTTTCAGTTGCAAGTGGTTATCAATTAGACATTGCTTCTGGGTTCAAGATGGTGGCTTGTGTCCACTTCTTCCAGCTGTACAGTCCCATCTGGTGTAGACCGCTGAAGGCCCTATGCAATGCTGCCCTCACCTCAGTCTCTGTGGATTTGTATGTGAGCTGATCCTGTCGGTTCAGAAGGTTATTTTCTTGGTGTCCTCCATCTCCTGCAGCTCTTAACCCTGCCTCAGCCTTCTCTTCTGCTGATTACTCTACTGCAGGAGAATGTTCCACTTCGAATCTAACTGCCTCAGAACTCTGGCAGACGAGAATGGAATTCTAAGACGTGGCAAGGCTTCATTTCATTGCTGTTTCCCACAGAAGTATGCCATGTAAAATGAAGTGAACTTATTCACATCCTAATATTTATTTTGTTTTCTTTTCTTCTGCCACCAGCCATCATGTTTTTCTAATTAATTTTAAATTATGAGTGCATACAGTTTATGGTATTTTCTTCTGTTAAAATTGTTCTAGTTTTAGCTGTTTTCTAGATGAAGGGACTCCTAATAACCTGGGATACCTATCTTATATTTTGCTTACAGCAGCACCTACCACAGGTATTTGGCAAAACTTACTTGTTATTTTTCTTTAGTCAAATAAGCCAATTTGTCTTTAACCCACCATAATGTTTTTCATCACCTTTAGGCTAGAATTTACCAAGTGTGACTAGATCAGTTATATTATCTTCTTTACATGTCTTCTGAATAACTTCTTAGCTAGGAGAGTAGATAAGTCTTAGACTCTTGTCAGGGTGGGTGTTGCCTGGAGCCAAAGTCATGTTATATCAGCTTGTCAGACTTTCAAAAGCCAATAGGCGAAATGGTCATCTTAAAAGTCAAATTTATGCACAAAGCTTGACAAGAAGGTGAGAAGGCATGGGATATTGTCAAAATGTTGCTTGAAAAACAAGAAACAAAACCTGAATAAAGATATCATAAAGTTTATCAAAATGAAGTTAGAGTGGAAAACAAAGTTATAAGGAAAAGTAAATGCTTTAGCAGCAAGGAAGCAGGGAGGCTGAGTGCCCAGGTAAGGGTGGAAAACAAGTTTGATTCTTGGATGACCTATGATCAGGTCTCCCAGAGTCCAGAAGACCAAAACCTAATAGTATATGTGATACTCTAACATGGTCCTATGCGTACATCATAAATAAGGAGTGGATGATCTCTAAGCTGAATAGAGGTAGATTTACAAAGTCATAAAACTTACTTCTGTTCCTGAAGAGTCTTTAAGATTGCATAGAAGTGGCCAAGAATAATGCCAAAGGCACAAAGGAACTGAAGTTGAAACAAAATGTACGGTCATGATTGGAGGCAGAAAGTGAGAGCAAAGTTAGGAACAGTGGTATCAGGGAAACAGTGTAGGGCTAAATGAGATAGCTGAGGCCAGTGGGACAGATTGCATGTTGTAGATCCTAATGATGAGTGACTTTTCAGAATTTAACTGGACCCTAGGACAGAATAGCAGAGAAAGGAAGAGAGAATTCTAAGATTTGGGGATATATTTTTTGCTTGATTAAAAACAATCTGGAATTAACAGCTTTTAAAATAAAAATTGCTTCTATCTTTAACCAACTGGGATGATCCCATCTCCTTTAGTTAGTGATTTGATTTAGGAATTGTCCTGCAACCGACACCTAAACTAACTGGGCTACAAATATTCTTTGAGACAACATCATTGTTTCAGGGAAGATCACATGAAAGGAGTTGATCAAATTAGGACATATATTCATGTGTGAGTAGAGGTCCTGTATTATTTATTGATGCTGAAAAATGCAGAGGGGGTGGACTTAAGCAAAATGAGAGGAGTGTTGAGAACAAAGAAGGAAGGAAGGGATGGAGGAATGCTGGAGAGATGAAAAAGAGCGTGAGAGAAACAGAGAATGAAAGAATCCGAGGGATAAGCATTCTTGGTGATAGCATTAAGGCACAGAATTAAATTACACTAAATTTAATTAATTACATTAAATTAAAGTACATCAGAAATGAGCCCACAGAGAAAAATATAATACATGATGTAATAAATACCGCCATTATTTCTTCTAAGTTTATATTTTAAATATGCTTTTAGATATTTTCAATATTATGATCAAATAATACATTTTTAAAAAATAAAATTTCAAAGAGAATAAAATGTGACCCTCATGATATTAGAGCCCAAAAGTCTCTTCTGGATACATTTTGCTGGTTTTTGTATTTGATTTTTTTTGTAGGGGAATTTATTATTTATTAATTACTTTTATTATTTTATATGTACTCTTCTACGAGTTGCATCCCAATCCACAGAACTATTTATCATATTTGTGATGAGATTGCACATTTTTGTTCTCATCTATTTTTCATGTATCATGTAGTTTTAGGAACAATTTTATATCCTTAAATCCAAGGCTTGCTAGAAGGAAGAGAGACTTGAAAACCTCCCCATTCAGGTGGTGATCTGGTGATCACTTAGGACTTTGCAGTGATTTCTTGCTAGTGTGTGCACTGGTGAGTCTGCAGTCACTGGCATGCACAGCCACGGTGTAAGAGGGCCAGAAGGATGTATCGAGCTGCTGACTGACTATATAGCTCTTTACACTTATGCCCTGAAATCACTGGAGTGGGACCTTGTGGAAGCAAAGACATAAAAAGCCTAGCCTTTAATTGGTAATGCTTCTGTGTTTCTTGCCCAGAAGAGACATTTCTGCCCAGTAAGAGGCATCCTTAGTTCATATTAAAGAACATGCATTCTTTGCCAGTGTTTTTTGGCTTCTTTCCCTGAGTTTACAGGACAACTCTGCCACAGATAACAAGAAGCCTCTATAGATGGTTCATGCTAGGCACTATCTAAGCAAATAATATATATTAACACCGTATATTCATGATGATCATATATAGAAAGTAGGTCCAGTCATGATATAGTTCAATATCTTATTTTCCAGAGAAGGAAAGAGACAGGTAAGTAGCTGTCCTGGTTTACAGAACTCAAAGAATACTGCAGAGGAAAAGGTTGAACTAATATAAGAGCCACGGGAGATGGAAAACACCAATAAAATAAGACCCGCTATATCAACATGATTAACACACACATGAATTCACAGAGACTGGGGTTTGGGGACAACACTGCACATGGCCTTCACAGGTCTGCACCAGGTGGGATCATACAGGTGAAGTGGGCACAAGCTATCATCCCTAACCCAGAAGAAATTTCCAGTTGATAACCCTTTTCAAATAAAACTTTAGTTTTCTACAAGAAAGTCTCCTTGGGGAAACAAGCTACCCTTAAGGGTAGATTGCATGCTTAGCAGTAGATGGCCGGCAGAAAGTGAACTCAATATCATCCTTGGAGGTTCCTTGTCTCATAATGCCATGTCAGGACTTTTCTTTTTTTATTTTTAATTTTATCTTTTTAAAGATCTTAATTTAATTTTGTTTATATGCATTTACTTTTCCTTTTTACAATATGGGTCTTTTGTGTATATATTATGGCTTCCGGCTTAGTGATATTATGGGTTTCCTGAGTGTGTCTCTATATCTTTGTTTTGTCTTTCTTTTTCTTTTGTTTGTTGTTTGTCTGATTCTGATGTGTTACTTTTGTTTTTCATTGTTATATTAATATTATTTTTATTATTATCTGTTATAAGACCATTTTCTAATGAGAGATAGAAAAGGGGGATACAGGTGGGAGGGGAAGTGGGGAGAAGATGAGAAGAGAATAGGGAATAGAAACATAATCAGGATATGTTATGTGAGAAAAAAATCTATTTTCAATAAAAAGAAAAATAATTTTCCTTTTGTATTCAAATTTTTTTATAAAACCTATTTTGCTCATGTCCCTCCCTTCAACTCCTCCCAGATCCTCCCCACCTCCCTCTGGACATACCCACTCAACTTTATGTTCTCTCTCTTAAAATAAATCCATAAAAATGAAAAATTGAAAGAAACAATAAACCAGTAAGATTTTTAAAAAACCTGCCAAAACAAAAATTCACAAAACAACTACAAAGTTCATTCTGTAGAGACTAACTAGTATACTGGAATGCCCTGGACTGTGGTTGGTATACCAAGTAAAGTTTTAATGGAAAAAAAATTGATTTCCATTTGCTAGCAGGTATCAACTACAAATAGCTTCCTAGTTAGAAGAGGAAGCCCATGCCCACTTTCCCCTCTCATTGCTGAGACTCCTTCTAGCTTGAACCTGTGAAGGTCTTGTGTTTACTGTTATCGTCAGTGAGTTCATATGTGTAGCACTCTTGTGTCTGGAAGATACTATTTCCTTATGTCATTCATCACTTCTGGTTCTTATAGTCTCTCTGCCTCCTCTTTTGCATATAATCTTGAGAGGGAGGGCTTTGACAAAACCTTCCATTTAGGACTAAATGCTCCAAAGTCCCTCAATATCTGCCTGGTGTCTAGTTGTGAATCTCTATGTTAATTACTATCTACTGAAGCAAAAAGTTTCTCTAATGATGGCTGAGCAAGGCACTGATTTATGGATATAGTAGATTTCCATTAAGATTAATTTTATTGCTATGTTCTTTTAGCAGAATAATAGTAGTGGATTTTTCCCTTGTCACATGACCTACCTAGACTCCAGTTCTTGGCAACTTTAGTAGTCCCAGGTATGGTTTCCATCTCATGGAGAAAGCTGGAGGATTAAATAGGCGAAAAATAGAAGAGAAGGGCAAGGTAAGAGAACACAGGAAGGGGGAAATATGAGGAGGGACAATTTAATAGCCACATTAAAACCTACTACTGTAGAAGCTTCTTAATATATGAAATCTAAATAGAATCATCATAGAATGGTAGAAACAACAGTATTTTGCTTCCATGCAGGTTTGTGTACCACACAGTATGTATGTATGTTTGTATGTATACATACATACATACACACACACACACACACACACACACACACACACACACACTGCATGGTGCCAATAGAAGCTAGAATATAGCATTAGATCCCTGGAACTGGAGTTAAACGTTTTTGTGAGCTACTATCTGAATGCTGAGAATTGGACTTATGACTTTTAGAAGAGCAGCCAATGCTCTAAGAACTATGTCAGCTTTCCAGCCTCAATTATCACATTCTTATTCTTTACTTTTATACAGAATATGGTGAATACATTTGTATAGATTTTCTATATTTAGGAGTTTTTTTGGGGGGAGAAAGTCTCAGAATTATGAAGTTTTGTGTAAGAGTATTTTAAAACTCTTGAAAAATTTCAAATTACTTTATAGAAGCATCACTATTTTAGAAAATATTTAATCTCAATCTGGGCTTTATCCCTGTCTTCAATCATTCAGTTCTTGGATAAAAGACACACAACTTTTATATTTATAATAAACCTTAAATAGCACCAGAACTGGGGGGATATCTACCCTTTGTGCTATTAGAATTTATTTTCCATCATTAACTACATTCCATAATTTGCGATGCTCCATCTTGGTAGCTCTTAAGTACAATTATGTAGCCCTCATGATCATATTTTTATGACTCACCTGCTGCATAGTGAGTTCCTTCTCTTTCCATTGTCTTCCCTCCTCATGGTTCTCCTCTGACCTCAAGCCCCACTTATCTCAATTATGCCAAGCTATAGACTGTAGATATCTTTACTTAACTACTAATTTAAGTTAAGTAGCAAAGTCATATTGTGTGTGTGTATTCTTTTGTTCCTGGGAACAACCAGGCCTTAGGGGCCAGTATTTGGCATTGTAATACATAGCAAAAACCCAAACCTCAACAATTCCCATTTTTAGTACAATTAAAGGCTCTTTTTTTTCTCTAACATATAAATTGAATCAATTACAACAATTATGAAAACTGTAAGGTATGACATACATTTATAATGTTCACTTCATTTACATTTGGTGACTTTGATAAAGTATTCTTTCATCTATCTTGGTGAATTTAGAGTTCTGTGTCTAAATAATTTTCTATCCTAGTTTGTATTATCAACCTATAAATATCTTCTTGGCTCTAGAAAATTTTCTTAAATGCTAAATAACTTATTTAATGAGACTAATTATCTAGGTTTCAACCCCAACAAGGACCCGAGAGAATTAATAAATATTATTTGAGTATGTAGGAACACAGCTTCCAAAAATTAAAGAAATGACAGAGACAGTTGACTGCCTAGACAATCCCCAATATTCTTTAGAATGTTGGAGCATTTTATCTTCAGCTTTCTGACCCAGAACACCTGACAGAACTTAAGTGAAGCAGGACTTATGAAGGACAAGCTTATCCTGTCTTGTCAGAGTTTAGCCATTGACTATCCTGCATCCATCTGTACTTTTTGGACAGCATTTTGTCTGTAGATAAAATTAGAGCATTTCTTGCCCAGTAGCTAGCTTGTCATAATTGAAGCAAATCTACATCGAGGTTACTGATACTCATCCTCTTCTTTGAAGTAGAATGGGGTACCGCCAGGAACAGACTTGTTTCACAGTTAAAAGATCTTTTAATATTGGAATAATTTTAGATGCCATATTCTGTGGGTCTCTGACACTCTTGAAGATCATCTATCAGTACATAGCATATCTGAGCAAGCAAATATTGCCTACCTCCAGCTACCTATTATCTGTACATCCCTGGATGTTTATTTTTGTGATAATCTGGATTAATGTTTAACATGACTATGAGTTTGATTGACTATTAACTTGCATTATTTAATTATCCTTAGACAGTTTGTAATAGCAGCTTTTAAGAGGACTGGGATTAATCCTTGTATATTTAAATGAGTTGTATAAGCATAATATTGATACAAGCATTGAAACATGCAAATATATTATAATGAAGTAATCTTAAATTTAGTATCAATATACAAAGATTTATATTAATGAAAACCTTAAACCTGTATCAATATACAAAATTTTGTACCAGTATAAGAAAATATGACTCAATTCTTCATCAGCTATAAAGATCTCAACCATTATAGACTGTGGCTATAAAATATTTCTATTTAAGAATAGATTCAATAATCCATCTCAATTTGTCTAATTTCTTCTAATATTACTATAGCCCATCAGGAGAAAGCCTTATTTAACCATTTAATTATTAGATCTTACTATAGTCTTCCACTGAATTATTATACATGCTAAGAACAATATTCAATCATTCTTTTTGACTTTTTAAAAATAAATGAATAATATTTTATAACAATTAAGATATTCAGATAAAACTACTTATTTAAATAATAAATCTAAGACTTGGAAACTTGAGTTTTTATTTAAAAATTATTTTGAAATACTAAAATAATTAATAAGCCTATTAGTAAAATTTAAAAAATCCTAATGCTATACAGCTAGACAAATATTGTATCATTCTTCCAACTAGCTAAGGAACAAACTTCACAGAAAGATATTAAAATAAAGTTGTTGCTAAGCCTGCATGCAAATGGAATCATGCCTAAAATGTTTGTCTCATATTTCTCAAATAAAATTATGAAGATTATATATGTGAGTGAAATAGACTGTCATATATTTTTTGTCAAAATATGAAAAAATCATTTCTCAGATACTAAAAACAATTTCATTAACTCTTGCCCTTGAACTTTTGGTGCTTAACTTAACTTCCAACTGTGCTTTCCAGAAGATGAACTTAATGAAAGTGGTGAGAAGCTATTAATAGAACCATTCACTCTTCAAGTTCCTCTGTCTACCCCTACCATGCACTCATGGCCTCCCTTAGGAATGCACTTGGGCCAGATGGCCTTCAGTCCAACTTCCTGTAAATATTCTATTTTTACTGATAATAATTTAAAAAATGCTAATTTTGTCTTGCCCAAGGCCATTTGTATAGAGACCTCTTGGTGCTTCACAGATAACAATTAAGTCTTAGGAATGTAACATCTTTTCTAGTCTCACTTAATGCCTAGGGGTCACTATTGAAACATTTGATGAGATTAAGCTTAGATGCCAGCAGAGGTGGGAGTTTAGATTCCTTTCCTCCATCTAGACTCTAGCGTGTGTTCATTACACTGGGATGAACTCAAACTTCTAATTATTCTGGGCTAAGGACCAAGCAAGAGAAAAATCTCGAGTTCCTTCTTCAGGGTGGTGATAACTTACATCAAATGGCTATATTAGGCTGACCACTTTGCAGATCTAGAAAAACTTCTTGATGCTTAGAGCTATGCTTTTCAAACAGAAAATAGACCTATAAAATTAGAGCTTAACTTTTGGTCCTTAGCCTCCAAAGTGCTTAGACATGGACTTCATCAGGTCTATCAAATTGGGAAGTAAGTAGAAAAAGGCATATGACCTTTATTAATCTTTATTTAAAATATCATTTCCTTTGACTACTAATATAACAATTGTATTTGTAGAATTTATGACATTGTTACCAATAAAAATCAACAGTATATTTCAAATCACTGTACATACTTCAAAATAAAATATTTCTGTGCATTGATACTTTGTGGTTGAGCCAGTTACCTCAGGTTTTAATTGAAAAGTTCATAGACTGCTATATTGTGTATTTAAAATATTTAAAAGCTATATTTTAACAAGTATTTTTCTTTTATAATACCAAGAACTTTATGAATCAAATCATAAGTCTTGTAGAATATGCATTCATCTCAATTATGCATAAAATATTCTCTAGTATAGACCACATGTTGGGTCACCAAACAAGTCTCAGTAAACTTATTTATTTATTAACTTTATTATAAAATAGCTTGTAAATAAATACAAACATCACACATCAAAATTAATCATACTCCAAATCTGTAGAACTCAATGAATTTCTGTTTAGTTAAAATAGGCTGTGCATTTTCAATTGAATTTTACACTTTCAGTATAGAATACAATGTATGCACTTATCTACCACCAAGCAAAACAAAGGCAAACAAAACATAACAATAACAACAACAAGAACAAACCCCTCTATGACAGACTTAGAATTAAGAAAACGTTTGGTTAAAGCTGCCTCAAAAAACTTAAAAGAACTAGTTAACTTTTCCAAGAAGCTTCTTTAGCAGCAAGGGATTGAAATTCCAAATTACTAACAGATATAAAAATGGAAAATATATACGTACATGGCAAGAAAACTATATGTTGGAAATAGAAAATAAATAAAGGAATTCAGAAAATGTTTAGAAAAGACTGATAACAAAGTAGACCACTACTCTATCTTACTGACACTACAAAGTCTTTCCTCATGGTTAAAGTTACAGTTTCCA
Source organism: Mastomys natalensis (assembly GCA_021653895.1). Taxonomy (NCBI): domain Eukaryota; kingdom Metazoa; phylum Chordata; class Mammalia; order Rodentia; family Muridae; genus Mastomys; species Mastomys natalensis. Next base: position 802,048 of record JAJTUV010001036.1, read on the forward strand.
ATAGTCGCATGTGTGAAAACAATATCTAAAATCAAGAATGTAGCGTATCTTTTCCAGAAGTAGGAAAAGAAGAGCAAATTAAAGCCAAAGATGAAAGAAGACAGGAAGTAATGAACTGGAATGTAGATAAAGAAAAGACCACATGAAGATAACAGAATTAAAGAAACCAAATTATGATTATTTAAAAACAGAGCAGTGAAACTAAAATATTGAGACAATAGCAAAATATTGGACTGTAACAAAAAAGAGAAACCATGAAAAAAGTAAAGTCAGAAATAAAAATGGTAACATTATTATTAAACCCAGATCAAAATAAAAAATTATAAGAGACTATATGAATAACTGTATATCCATACATTAGTAACCTACATGAGTAGGAATTCTTAGAATTACACAAAATTAAAAATTTGGTTGAAGAAAAATTAGAAAATATGAACAGATCAATAAAGAGAGACATTGACAGATTAAATCAATAATCCATCTTTGAACAAATAAAAGTTCTGAATGAGATATCACTAAAAAAATTCCATTGAACAGAAAAAGAAGATAATCATTCTTCCCAATTTCTTCCAAGTAACACAAGTAGAGCAGATATTCGATAGCATTTTATAAGGCTAGTATTATATTGATGCCCAATACAGAATATAAAAACATATATATGATAATATTTTCTCTTAATAAAAATAAATTCAGGAAAGTTATAGGACCAAAGGTCAACACATAATACAGTTGCACTTTGCATTACAGCAATGTAGGATCCCAGAAGAGTAAGAAAAGCATTCTATTTACAACAGCATCAAAAAGGATAAAATGAATGACAATAAATTAAACCAAGGAAGCCAATAGCTTGTGTAATGGAAATTGTAAGATATGGCTAAAGAACAATATAAATATCCAAACAAATGGGAAGGCGCCCCACACTTATGGATTGGAAGACTTCATTTCATTAAGATGATACTACTAACATAATTTATATACTGACTGTATTGTGATCAAAAGTGCACCTCTCTCTTTTCCAGAAATGGTAGAACTGTAGGCTTTAGACTTAGTTCCCCAGTAAAGCACTTCCTTAGCATGCAAAGTCCCAGGATTGACCTCCAATGCTACAAGAACTAGAAAAACAGATTCTAAACAGGTCTTTAAATTCATGTGTAAACCAAATAATATTATTATTGGTAAAATAGATGAACAATTCTGAATTCAAATAAAACAAAGCAATAGTGATCAAAGTGGTATGGTAGTGACATAAAGCTATACAAATGGACCAGTGAAACAGTCCATAAATAGGCCCTACATTTGATGTTTAGTTGATCTTCAACAAGGATTACAAAAGTGTTTGTTGGAGGAGAAAATTATCTAGGGTAATTGAACATGCACTGAAAAGAATGAAAGGAACTCTATCTTATACTGTACAGGAAACAGCTAAAAGGGTAACAATAATTTAAATAAGGAACTAAAATCACAGAATTAAAAACAATATGAACCTTGGATTTATCAGTAGATTCTTAGATATGACATAAAAGTACAAATAACAAAGAGAAATAGATAAATTGGATTTTTAAAAATTTAAATAACTTTGTACACCAAAGAACAATACTGGGGATTTTTAAAAACATATCTACTCAAGCCATCTCCACAAAGATGATTTTATTTTTTCCTTTCCAAATCTCCCTGTGTTTTATTTATTTCACTGAGTTTTGGGAGCACAAGTTAGAATGCAATTGAAGCATAAACAGAATTGGGAGCAAATCATTTTGACTGGGCCATGATGTTAGGTGAATATACTCGATCTTTCAACATTACATATAATGTAGATGTAGGTCTTGTAGATGCAAACCATTACTGGGTGGAAGCTTCGCAGTTTACTGTTTTATCCTCACTTCTTTCCTTTCCTCTCCAACCCTCCCTCACTTTACTCTTTCCTCTTTTTAGGCTTACTCTCTTTTTAAGTTATGAACTGATGCTGAATTCTGTCAGATGCATTTGACGTATAAACTGATTTTCTTAAGTAAAGGATTACAGTGATTGATTTTCAAATGTTGGCCACCTGACAACTCTGGAAAAAGTGTACTTGGATAACATATTCTGTCACATATGACAGAATTTAAGTTGCCCAGCATTTTGCTGAGGGCTTTTAGTTTTGGGGAAAGAATAGGTTTAAGGTTATCAAGAAAGTATTACTCTTTCTCTGTATCTCGAGAGACTTTGTAAAGGATTTCTGTGTCTTAAGTTTTGAATTAGTATATGCTAATTAAAGTTGGTTAAGGGGTTTAAGAAGAAGTGTTAAAAGCACTGACTGCTCTTCTAGAGGATCTGGGTTCTATTTCCAGCATCTACATGGCAGGTCACAATCAATTTATAACTCCACTCTTAAGGGATCCAATGCCATTTTCTTGTCTCCATGGAGAGGAGGCACACATAAAATATACAGACTTACATACTGTCAAATGCCCATACACATAAAACAAACAAAATTAAAAAATAATTAAAGGCATAAAGGCTCTATGAGCCTGGAATTTTACTTTTTGGATATGTATTAGCCAGAAACTCAATTTTCAGAGCAGACATTAGGCTACTCAAGGCATTTATTTTGCTTATGTGAGCCTTGGCAGGTTTTTAAATATGTCCCTACAGAATTGGTTCATTTAATCTGAGCTATCAAATTTATCAAATTTTATTGATCCTTTCCCCAAGAGAGAATGCTTGTGACTTTTCTAAAATTTTATCTTCTAAATTTCATTGATTTTGCCTTTTTTGCTCAATTACTCCTGCTGTTTATTTAAAATTCCATTTGCTCTCATTTTCTTACCTTGTAAAAGTGGAGACAAAATTATTTATTGGGCCTTACTTTTCTTTTCTAACACAAACACTTAATGCTATCAATTTCACTCTCACTGTATGGCACAGAGTCTGATATGATATATTTTCATTTTCACCCAATTATGAATATTTAAATTTCCTCTTGTGATTTCTTCTTTTACCATGAGATAATTTTAAATATGCTTCTTAATTTACAAATATTTGACTTTCTCTTTAAAAACTGTTTTTAATGAATTGTTGAATTTTACTGTTACAATAGCTCATTGATTAAAAATAACTATTCCAAACTCTATGTGTTTTCTACTTAAACTTTGGAAACTATTTTAATAATACCCAGTATAGTGCTGTTTGATTCAAGAAAATCATTCTTGCTTCTCCTTTTAAAAGTCTAGAGTTTTTTCTACCCGAGAATCTGGTTTGTTTGTGTGTGTTTAATGTATATATGAAAACATTTTATTTTTGTTCTGCAAATATTCTGTACATTGGGAGTTGTACATTAAGTTGGCAGAGAATCCCTTCTAAGTGTTTCAGATGTCTTAGTACTTTTTCTATTTTTCTTGAGAGACAGTTACAGTTGAACCAACTAACTATAATTACAGATTTGTTTATTTACTTGCAAGCTGGTTATTTTCATAGATTTTGAAACACAAGTCTTAGGTACATCCATGTACCATGTTGTACTCTCCAAGAGAATTGATTCTTTCAGCATTTAGTAGGATTTTTTGTTCCTCACACACCTTATGCCATGTGAGATTCAATTTGGCGTTCAGCTTTATTTCAAATAATGATTGTGTGGTATGTATTTTCTTATATATACATGTACGTATATATGTTTCTTTATAAAGTTAATTTCTTTTAGATAATATGAAATTAGTTTTTTTTTATCAGCATGATTACTAGTCTTTTAATAATTGTGTTTAGAATGTTACTTAAATTATGTTTAATTATTAATATTATTTGGCAGTTAAAATCTTCCACATTTGTCTTTCATTTGTTCCATATAGTATTTCTTTTTTCCTTTTTATGTGTGGTTACATTGTAAATAAGTGAGTATTATTAATAATTGTATTTTCACATCATATTAAATACAGTTTTTTAAACACTTTTGCCACTGACTTATGATTTGAAACAGTACTTAATTTTTTCAATCGATCTGAAAGCTAGCAGCATGATACATAACACATATGATCCCCATGAGTCTATACTCCCAGTTCTATGTGTTTATGAATGCACAATGCATTGATGGTGTATTTACTGTCAACAGTCCTTTAGCTTATAAAACAAAGGTCAGCCCACCATGCAACACAGGCCAAATGAACCAGGCACATTTTGCAAACAGTAAAGGTAATTCAAGAAACCCTGAAAAAATGCAAGAAAGCTGAGTGTTTGAAACTTACTTTCCATACTTATCAAATATAGCTTCTAAATTTGGGAGGGAAAACACAGCTTTTATAATGACTAGGGGAGGTATTAAAGAAGAGTCATTTGTGTATTTGTATCATATAAAATAACGTAGGAAAATAGCTTATGCATTTGTTAAGGATTCACGGTCAAGCTCATCATTTGATGGCAAAGCTTGATGAATGGAGGATCCCAACTACCGTTCCCAAGCCCTCCTCGGAGAAGCTTCTCACAGATGGCTGAGATGCTGAAGGAGGGTGTGCCTCTCTTTTGTTCTGTCTTTAATGCCTGATTATTAGGATAGCCCTTTATACAGCTGTCAATTGTGTTCCTGAAATGGAATTTCCCACCATACACTCTAGCACTGTGCAACTGAAACAAATCAATGTCACTTAGCTTGGTTATAGCAATGGCTTTGGTATTGTGTGCAAGACCCTGTCACAAAACTAAAGGGATTTGATGGTTATTGTGCGAAGAAGGCATCACAGTAATCGTGCAAGTGACACTTGAAGAAGAAAGTCTACTGAGGCAGAAAGTGAGAGAGACTATCAAAATTAGTTTTGCAGCTGTGCAGGCAAATTCTTGCTTTTATATAAAACATTGAAGAACCTTGGGATCAGAGGACGTAAATCTAATTCAAGATATTCTATGTTAGAAGTATAATAGTGATAAGTAATGAAGGCTGATGACAGAGATGAGAAAAATGAAGGCAGAAAGGAAGCTAATGTATGATGAATGAGTTGGTGCATTGGACTGGACATTTCCTTAGTCATCAGCACTTCGTGCTTTCCTCTGATTTGGCTTTGATGGTTAGCCAAGGCGCAGGAGCCTTAGTGAATGTCAGTGTATACCCATGCATACTCTGTGCAAGTGGGGCCACAAAGGAGTCAGTTTGCTTAGCATTAAGTAAGAGATGCTAGGAGCAGAATCAGAAGGATATAATAGGATTTAGGGTGTTATTTTTTTTTAACATAGTTGGGAATTAGCATCCCACCAAGGAAAAAATTATCACAAAAACCTCTGAAGGAAAATTTGTCACCTTAAAAGGAAGTATTTTGATTAAACCACCACTTGGAAACTTCTCCATCCAGAATCAAGTACTTGAATTAGTCTGAAGTTATAACCCTTAAGAGAATACACAAATCTTTTTTTCTCTCTCTGCAAGTAGAAATTGCTGAATCATTATTTAGTGAGTATTATTCCTCAAGGAAATTAAAATATTTTCATCTTAAAGTACCAAGGTGTCTTAGAGTTTTATTGCTACAAAAAAACACCTTGACCACAACATGTCTTATAAAGGAAAACATTTAATTAGGTCTGACTTACGGTTCAGAAGTTTAGACCATTTTTGTCAAGACAAGTGGCACGGTGCTGGAGGAACTGAGAGTTCAGGCACCAGGAAATGAACTGGTTTGAGATTCTGAGACATCAAAGCCCACCTCTACAGTGATGTAGAGCAGGGCTATACCTACTTCAACAAAGCCACACATCCTATTAGTGTCCCTCCCTATGGGCCAAGCATTCAAGCACATAAGTCTTTGGGGGAGATTCCTATTCAAACCATCATAGAAGAAGATTCAAGAACAAAACTTGAATAAGACTTCTATATTTCATTAAGCAAAAGTATATTTTGAAAGTACCACACTATTAATTAACATGAATTATAAATATATTTCAAAATTAAGGGATCATAATCATCTACTATTTTTCTGTGACATTGGTACTATAATACTAAGTTGATTTTTTTTCTCATTTTGAGATACAGTATCAGTAGCCTTGACAATGATCAAAGTAAATCAAAAGCTTTCTAACCAAAGGTAGTGTTCCAAGCTGGAGAGGACTCTTACGGTTTAAAGATAGATCGTGGACTGCTGATAGACACAAAGAAGCTTTCATGGGGCAGCCTGATTTTAGGAAAGTCTTATTAAGAAAGAAGACAAAATGTTCTTAAAGCACCTAATTTCAGCAGTCCAGATGGAATAATGAGAGAAATTAAGATGGAAGGAAATTTATATATTATTTTAAGAGTATGGTATAGGGATGTATAAAGCAACTTGGGAAAAAGGCATAATTTTACTAAAATGTGACTGGTGACGGAACTATGAGTGGGTGGAAGGCATGACATACACTTGATGGGAATCAGCAACATCCTGTGATGATTTACAGACTTGCCTTTCACTGAACTGCAAGAGAAGAAACATGAGTAAAACATGCCTTGCTCTACAGTTTATAACTTCACTCTCCAGTCTCCCAGTCCCAGGGCATCTCATACAGGGCCCAAAAATCAGTATGGAATGGGAAGGAAGTGATGTGAATGATTGTAGACAAAGTAATTGGTAGGAAAAAGGTTGTCTAATGAGACAATTCTGGTCCAAAAAGAACAGATGATCTTTTAACAAAGCAGCTTTGGCAATCTATAAACAGAGAATGGTTACTGATTACTTAAGTCTGATCTTCTCAGACTTAATAAATATCACTATGAATTTCTTTTATTAGCTTCTCCATATAGGTGCTCATTCTCCAAAAATACTGTATCAGTTGGATCTAAGACAAGCAATAGAATGAGGTCAAATGCCTAGACAGAGCACTCCAGAGAGGCTCCGTTAGGCTCTACTGTGGATGAAGCCTCTAGTGTAGCAACCACTAATCTGGATTGGCCAGGAAATCTCAAAACACCACTGGCTTGAATCAAAATTTTATGGAGTTATGGAATACAACAATTAACAAAGATTGTAAAATATCAGTTTTTTGAGTTGGTTATATGTTATAGTGATATTAATTGTCATTACTTAGTTTATTTTTTAAGTACAATTACAAGAAAACTAGAACAATGCAGATGGTTTGCATTTATGATGATCCCTGTAATTCTGAGTGAAGCACATGCTTCCTTCTGACAGTGAGATCAGCCTTGAAGTCTTCAATTCCTCCAGGGTAGATAGAATATAATTTCCTTTGGGCAAATCTTCAGTGGAGCCTGGCAGAGAAGCAAACACTGGCAGTTGGGGTAAGATCCATCAATATTGGTTGCTCAGAAAGCATCTACCATGTGTGATGATTTAGCATCTTAACTGGTATCATTGTACCTATAGGTTTGACTAACAGTTTCTAGGTGACAGAGTATTTTTTAATACAATTATCTTTTAAATAAATTGCCTGAATAGAGAAGATTTATTTCCCTGTCATTGGTGGGCATCATTCAGAAGACCTGATGAATAAAGGGCTACAGAGGGAGCTTCTCCTGCCTGTCTATTAGATGGAGACATTACTCAGTCATGGCTTTAGAATCAGTCATTGGCTTTTTCCAGATCTGATACATGCCAGTTTCTCTCCTATCTTACATCATCAGGTCTCTTGGCTGCGTACCTTGCTGACCACAACTCTTGGAACTTCCTAGCACTTCTTAGTGTCCATTGCCACCTAAATTAATTTTTTTTGTAATAAATCCTTTTATTACCACACATAATCATGTGCCAATGATAGGGATGTGTTCTGAAAAAAATATTGTTGATTTTGTTATTGTTTTTGCATCATAAAGTGAATAGGCAACAAATAGTATAGATTAATGAATTAATATTATCTCTTGACATCATGAAGAGATGTGTCAGGCATGAAAGTCATAAGGCTATAGCCAACATAGCATGACACAGTGCTTTATAATAAACCTTTTTAAATAGATCGAGAGTGTATATATACTCTAAAATAATGATGATGATAAAATAGTAATCACAGGCTAGTTTAATGTCTTAGTGAGTAAAAGCATTTGCCACCAAGCCTGATGACCTAAGCTCAATTCCTGAACTCATGTAGTGGAAGGAGAGAACTGACCTGTACAAGCTGTACTCTGGCTTGAATGTGAGTGCTATCATATGCAAATACATTCATATTACTATGCACACATAACTATGTACACATGCACACAAACAAATTGGTAAATATACAAAGTATTGTTATGTATTATCATTATTAAACATCTATTCTACATAATTTTATATAATTGTCTTTTCAGTATTGTTTTGTGATTGGCACTGCAGTAAGTATATTTGTATAATCATCATCATGAACTCATTAATAATGCACTGTGCTATGCTGTTACAGTGTCCACAGTTCCAGTAGAGGACAGAAATATCCTGCTTTATTATATCTCTTTAAAGTGCTTTATTTTGATTTTATAAGTAATATTTATAATTATTTTTGTAGGACACTATAAATTATTATATATGTATAATGAGTATATCATAGTAATTAGCATTCCTCCTATAACATTTTCAGATGCAATTTTATATAAAAGCTCCATAAATTGAAATATTGCTATGATATACAGGTTTTCAAATACTCCCTATTGTGATTTTGTTTTCTAGATAGCCTGACTAATACAATATGTATAAACATGTTAATTATATCATATAATCTTCTACCATTTATATTTTTTAAAAAGTTAGTGAATGTGAGATTTAATTGATTGTCAATGTGAAAGAATTCAGAATTATATGGAAGTAAATCTTTGTCTATAGAGGATTATGCAATAGATTAGATTAATTGAAGTGAGGAGATCCAATCTAAATGTGGGTAGCAGCATCCCATCAGTTGGAATTCTAGACTGAAGACAAAGACATAAGACCTTTCAGAAAATGAGATTCCTAGGAAAAAGTATAACAGTCACTGGAGACCATCTTCTATATCTCATCAGTTCCTGTCCTGCCTTCCTTCTAAAATGGTGATAGCAAGAGGGGATACTCACTACTCAGCAGTAGAAAGGAAAATGGTATCTACAAAAGGGAAATAGAAAGTGCAAGTGCAAGGATGCTTTATTGATTAAACTTATTTGTTGTTGTGTTTTGTTCTGTTTTTCAAGTTAGAGTTTCTTTGAATAGAACTGGTTGTCCTGAAACTAGCTCTGTAGACCAGGCTGGCCTCAAACTCAACAGAGATCCACCACCTGCCTCTAAGATTAAAGGCATGTGCCACCATTACCCAGCAATTAAACTGGTTTTAAACATCACTGCTTTGCACAATCCTATAATATTTCTTTGTGAAAATATATACATATTTGTATATTTTTGTATTTTATACCTGTGTTGTGTACAATCTTGTGAGTGGAACAGTTATTATTTGCAGATAATGTCAGACAAATTTTTAATATATCTTCAAATTTTAGGCTTGGTAAGTATACTGTTGTTCCATATTTTTAATAACATACTCTAGTAATGTTTAACAAGCTAGTTTAAACTCTACTTCTCAGTAGGCAAAGATAAAAACTGCTAAAATTCGAAGGTGGTTCCTAAATAAAAAATCAATCAATAAAGTAAAAACCTAAAAATATTTTAAAAGTAGAAAAAAGCTATGTTTATTACTTATTGTGATACCTTACACCATTATTGGGATTGTTTTAAAGATAATATTATGCCATTATGCTTATTTTATCAACAAGGAAACTTGTAAAAAAAAAAAAAAAAGCAAGTATCTAAGGATGAACTCAGAAAAATAATTAGTATTTTTATAGAACTTACTATGAGGTAAATTTTTATGATATATTGAATAATTACTCTTCTCCATCAAATATTTATGCCTTATTCCTTGGACCAGGTTATTTCCTGTGTGTACAAAATACTTTATGTACTTTGAAGGTATAATGGAGTTACATATATTGGGATGAGGAGATTATTTGTCTTAGGTTTTTCATGAGGAGGATGTTGATGTGTCATGACTTGTTTAAAAGAAGGCATAGGAAATTTAGATAGAGAAGAAAGCAGTATGACTATTCAGGTAGAAATAAAATGATACAGTCATAATTTCAAGAATATAAGTAATCACTGAAAGCAAGAAGAAGACAAGATTCTCTTAAGAGCTTCAGAGAGGTCAAGTTAGGCCTGCTAACTCTCAGAAGCTATCCAGGAAAGGCTAAAGGCATGCAAGTGACTTTTTTGGAGATGGTTTGTCATTTTTCATGGCCAGTGATGGGTGAGGTCTGAGGCAAGGTCCAAGAGATTTCATCCCAGTATTGCTTCTTGCTACTGATATGTCCTTCCTGTCACGGTTACATAGTCTAATGATTCCTGAGTATCATCCTACACTATTAGGCAGATTTTCTTCTGATTGACATGAAGATGTACTCTCATGTAGTAATGCTGTGTAGACAAATTGATGATTTCATAATTCATCATAATAATTTTATAAAATCTCTAAGTTTATACAAGTAATTTTGAGGCCTCCATAAGTTGTAAATCCCTAGGATCTGCAAGCTTTCATGTGTCATGGGCTAATTGCACTAGGATAAGAAAACAGGCTTAGAAAAACTTTACAATCAAGAATAACATTTCTTCTAGGTTAGCTGTGAAACCATTATCTGGTAACTAAAGGTCATAACCTAGGAATGGACAATTTAGCGTAGATGTAAGGACAGAAAATAAAATATTGACTCATTTATACAAAACTTCAAAACAATAAGACACAAGGTAGTGATTTGTCTCTTGACAAAAACAGACTAACTTGTGACATAAAAATTACTGCTTTAAACTTCTAATGAACTTATGAGTCTAAAAGATAAATAATCAATGTTTAGCCAGGTACTCAGTAGAAAGATATATAAACATTTCTGCTGTAATTCTATTGATTTATGACATAAACTTTTCCCTTAAACTTACTATAAACTTATAGAATGTAAATATGCTCAGAAAACCATGTGATCAATTGTCTTTAGAGAGTATAAGAATAAAGAACCAAAATTAAATGATAGTGAAGCTTTCTTCAATTTAATGCAGAATGTTTTAGCTTGCTCCATGGACATTTGTTCTATCCGTCAAATATGTGTATGCATATGTATGTATGAAGTTGTTGGAACTTGCTTTATGGAGCTTTTGCCCCATCCACCAAACATATATATGTGTATATATATATGTATATATGTAAAATGAATGGAGATCTTTTTCTATTTCATCCAAAATAAATGAGTATTTTTTGGCTTGTGTGAATCTTCACTTTTATTTATTTTATTCTTTCTTTTTCTTCTTTTCTACTACCAAAGGCCAGAGTTGGTCCCTGGAAACTAACATCATTGTTTGGGGTCAATAAAACTAATTTTGGATGTGATCTAGGTATATTTAAAAATAAAATTGCATAATTCAGTACCAAAAATGAAGTAAACAGACAGTGAAGGAAACAAAAAGTAAGTACCTTATTACCTTTAACACAGGGTTATCAACCTTTAAGCAGGACAAAACTACTGAAAACATGCAGTTATATAAAATTTAAAGACTTATTTTTATTTTATTTTCTCATTTTTATTGGTTGAAATTTCGTGAATTGAATTTTGATCATATCCTCCCTCTTTCTTACTGTCCAACTTTGTGCTATTTTTTTTTTCACAAAGTCCAATTTGTGTTGCCCATTACTCATAGATGTGTTATCTTAAACTGGAACCTACTGAGGCTCACAATGTTAAAGAAACTATCTCTCTTGTAGAAATTATCAATGGCCAATAATTTTTCATTTAAAGTGAGAGCGTCATTGCCAACTTCTCTTCTCCTTGATGAGACTTTTGTCTAGCTTGAGCTTCAGTAACTCTTGTGCAAGTTGTCGTAACTACTCTGAATTCATATGTTCAACTGTCACACTGTGTCTGGAAAACACTGTTTCCTTGTAGTCATCCACCATCTCTGACTATTACAGTTTTCACTCTTCTTCCTCAATTATCTTTGGGTCTTCAAAGGAGGAATGTTAAATATATTTTGCCATTTAGGTCTGAGAATTCTACAATTGCTTATTATCCTCTGCAACATGATCAATTGGAGTTGTCAGTGTAAATCATCATCTTCTTCAATATGAAGATTCTCTGATGAGTATTGAGTGATACACTAGTCTCTGAACATAATAATGGGTCATGAGGAATCAGTTTAATCTTGTGCCTAGTTAGCAGAATAAAACTAGCAAGTTCTCCTGTAAGTTCCTGATAATCATGTCAGATATTGGTTTCTTTCTGTGCAGGTAAACTTAAATCTAATCAGGAAGTGGTTGGTTACACCCATGGCATCTTCGCTACTAGTGCAAACTAGTAGGCATGTCTTTTCAAGTCAGTCATTATTGTAGCTAACAAGGTTCATAGTTGAGTATAATTAAAGATTACTTTTCTTCTCCATGGCATGTATAGCATCTCCTAGGCAATAGAAATGAAACCTTCAGGTAAATACCAGCCTGTAATGTTTGGAAATAATCCAAATCTCATTGTACCAAACAGTATTCTCCTCTCAAGAATGTCATTAGAGTTAAAGGATATAATAAAGAAAAGATGATGTTTTGTCCTTACCAAAAACCTCTACTCATTTAGTCCCATCTTGCTTCTCATATTATGAAACTAAAATTCAAATTGTAGATACAAATAGATATGTTCTCATTAAAGAACTCATATAATAGGTTAGGTTTTCAAGCACAGATAAAATTTACCTTACATACTTATTTACTTCAGTGAACTTGAATTTTTATAATCAAGAGGGACTAGAGGGCAGAGCTACATGAACAACAGAATGAAGAGGCAGATAGGGCCACACAATGGCACTTGTGTGGGCAAAATTATGCATAGAGGACTAGTAGCTTTCAGTTATATCAGTCTTTGCATTTTGTTAAGATGCCAACACATTGCAATCTCTACCTGTTAAGTTTTGAGTATTCTGAAGTGTTCAATTAAAGTACTTTTTTCAGCTTTAGCAAAAGGACTATATTCACAATAGACAGAAATACAGAGACAGCAAAGGAAGGGTTTTTATTGTGCACTCAATGGAGAGAAAGTTATTTCCCCATTATTTTGAACTGACCTTATTCAAAAGCTTACATTTTTTTGCAAAAAAGACGACAGTATGTCTTACCAATTTATATCTCATAAAATTCTGCTTTAAAGAAGCAATTTGTTTAGTTTACCTAATGTCTTCAATTTGTCTTCAAAGTGTCACAAAAAAGAAAGCAAGAAAGGACTAGGAATATGGACCACGAAAGGATGATCATTATAAAGTTCTTATTACAAGTCACATGCAGAAAAGCTCACTCAATGATTATAATTAATGACCATGTCTCAAGTCGGAAGAAAAAACATATAAAGTTAAAAAAAAAATGAAAAAGAAAAACTGGAAGTTCTAGAAGAAAATGAACTGTTCCTAACTATAAAGACAGAATGAATTTCCTAAACATCTTTAAATGGATCTTAAAATACTTGCCTAATTGGAGGATGTTTTCTCATCCATGGATCTATTTTGCATGGGCTCCCTCCTTAGACATATCACACAGCTAGCTATTGGTAAGTAGTGTACTCACTATGCTCTTGCCTCTGGCTCTGCTCATTGTGAACAAGGGAGTTGACTGAGGACCCTTTTTGACCTTCCATGTTATGTACTGTTGTAAGGGTAGCCTGTTGCTATAGAGACACTCCCTGTTTCTCCACTTTTCTGGAAAATTTCATAAGGTGTTGTTTGGCTTATACACTATTTGCTCATTGAGTTACTCTGAAAAAGGGGGATTTATCACATGAGATAAAACAAATACTGTATTTGTTTTTCTTAATTTTTAAAAAGGTATTAATCAAAAATAATTGAGTGGTCTTATTAGAAGAGGGTTTGGCTTAGCTCTAGATTATATAGAGCACCTAAGAAGAACCAGGTTGGAAATGGATCAAAAGAGTAGGTTTTTAGGAGACAATCCTGAGGGTGGGATGGAGAAAAGATTCTTCATCATACATTGACTAAATTAACCCAGTTGTGCCACACATATTTTATATTGTTAAGTTAAGAAGAATATAAGTAGCAACTGACTTGTTCTAACCCCATGAGGTACAAGTATCTGTCACTTTTAAGATTAACAGATCATGGTGTTCCCAATGGAGGAGTTAGAGAGAAGACTGAAGGAGCAGAAAGGGTATGAGGCCACATGGGGAGAGCAACAATACCAACCAACCAGAACTCCCAGGGTCTAAACCACCAGCCTGGGAGCACATAGGGAGGGATCCATGGCTCCAGCTGTATATGTAGTGGAGGATGACATTGTCAGGCATAGGTTGGAGAGGAGGTCCTTGGTCCTGTGAAAGCTGGATGCCCCAGTGTAGGGGAGTTTGAGTGTAGGGAGGTAGAAGTGGGTGGGTGGGTGGGGGCACATCCTCATAGAAGCAGGAGAAGGTGGGGTGGGATCTGGGGTTCCTGGGAGGAGGGACATGGGGAAAGGGGATAACATCTGGAATGGAAATAAAATATACAATAAAAAAAAGATGAAACTAATAACAACAACATTTCAGTTAACTTCTCTGGACATTGAATTTCTCTGATGTTTCTTGAGATAAGATGGGTATCTACACTGCCCCAACCCCATACACATTTCAAACTAACCAGCAGCAAATTCAAAGCTGTGTTTTCTTTTCATCATCTTACTGACTTGTTCACCAAGAGTCAGATCAGATCAAAGGGACTTAGAAAAAGTGTATGGTGGCATGGGCCAGGAAAGGCTTGTCTTATACCCAGCTATGCTGACTTCAAAGCCAAAGAAATTAAAACATAATCTTCTTTCCATCTCCTTTTATAATTTTCATATGTCTTTTGGGGGCTCTCTCTTAAAGTATTTTCATTAAACTTTAGATTCAGAGATGGTTTTGTAGGATCATAAATATTTTAGTGCTATGGCTAAAGTTAGAAATTAATTACCTATGACAACTCCTCTTATTATAACAATAAGGATAAAACCCAGAAATATCAGATAACTTTTTTTCCAGGTCACAGAGATGGTTGGTTGTCACACTAAAAAAACTATTCAGGTGTTCTTTTTATCATAGAATGTTTTCTACTTCTCAATGTCAGGACTAAAAATGATCTTCAAAACATCAACCACTGTCATTGTTTGCAAACACAAGTATCAGCTAATGTCTTAAGTAATTTTAAACCCTATAAAATTTAAATCAACCTTATGAAGAAATTTCTAGTTATTGTAGTTTTGTTTATAAGGTATATAGCTAAATGCATTCCCCCAAATCATTTATCTATCCAGTTTCAAAAAAAAAAAAAAAAAAAAGATGTTACTCCCAAGAAGTCTGGCTCAGAAGTCCAGATTCTCATCTATTCTGCTTAGTTGACTCTCTTGAAAAACGTTGTTAAAGCTTAAAGATATTTGGAAGTTATAAGACATTTTTGTACTTCTACAGAAAATTGCTCTAATGAGCCAAAATATTAATTTGCTAAATGAATATACTGATATAGTTCTTTATTTCTTCAGGGTCTGAGGATAACTCAAACTTTTGAGCATAAATGATCAAGAAACCAAGTTAATGCAAGGAGATTGCTTTCTTAAACAGAGCAGTTGTAAAAATATGATGTGAAAAAGCTAGAATAGTAAAACTGGTTAGGTATAGGAATGAAATAAAATAAGAAAATATTTATAAATCTGGATATGGATATCTCTAGGTTTGTGGACAATGGTGAAGGCCTTAAGCTAATTATTTTAGTAACAGGTCCTGACAACACATGATTTAAGTTTTTAAACAATGACACAGACTACACTCTAACCAGTCTTCCTTATTTTTCCAAGATAAGGTTTCTAGGTCAGTCAGGTTATTATTGACCAACTAAACCAACCAATGGCATATGTCCAGCTTACCCTCATGTAAAGATAACATCCTTGCACAGTTAGCGTTAATGGAAAACTGATTGGACTTAAGGTTCTTGTCATGTTGATATGAGGGAGCTAAGCACTTCTGTGACCCATCCAGTTAATTTACCTTTTAATGTTGTCAGGTATATTAGTAAAAAGAACTAACACTGCATCGGTAAACTATACTTCTTCAAACCCCTCACAATCAGCAGTATATTGCAATGGAAAGAATTTTCAAGCGAATTGGAAGATACAAAAATATTCTGTATTCTGTCTCCACAAACAGTGACAGTCCCTGGCCCTCTGCCTTGTTATTGTCTTGTCAGCACTTTTGATTACAGTGGATGCTATTCCTATGGTGACCTCAGCCTTTCTCTCATTGAACCATGTACCCAGAACTTAAGGGATATATGGTAGTTGGATTAGAGCAATTAGATGGGTGTATTGTTCAAGGGAGGACAGTTCAAAGTCCTAGTCTCATGATGAAAAGGGAAAGGGGCTTGTGCAATCCTCATGTCTGGAGGAATGTGGGGAACAGTACTCACTTTACCAGGGAAAAAGCATTTTTATGCTGTCAATTAGTAATAATGTAATAATTGTCACAGATCTCTGGATTATAGATTTAACTGTTAATGAAATACTCGAAAGAATGCTATTAATTTACACTACATGTATTATATTTATCACAATTTATACTGAAGTGTTTAACAATATTGAACAGATAATATAACCATACAAAAAAAATACCAGCAAATGCCCAGGGCACAGCAGTGCTCTTGCTCCATAGTCTTGAACTTCAGCAATCTCCCTTCCCTCTGTTCTCCAATCTCACCTGATAAGACTCAGAGAAGATCCCTGGCTTGGTTTGTTCTATGCAAACATAATAAATACAAGAAGATTGGAGGACTCACAGTTTTTAATTTGCAAACAAAAGCTACCTGCCTACTGGAGCACTTAGCTATAAGGTGTGATGTCTGGATATAAGATAGAGAGAAATGAAACAAGAGAAAAACATCTCAGAAAAATACCTTGTTCTTCAGAAAAAGGGAAGCAAGAATTCCAAGATGTGGTATTTTCTCTTCTCTCATTTATGACCCCATTCTAAAAATGTACATTCATATTCTATGTTTGGTGCTTGGACGTGTCAGAAGGACAAAATATTCAAGATGCATATTATCCAAGATCTTTTTTATTGGTTATTTTGTTTATTTATATTTCAAATGTTATCTCCCTTCCTGGTTTCCCCTCCAACCCCCTATTTCTTTCCCCTCACTCTGCCTCACCCATCCACCCACCCACTCCTGCCTCACTGCCCAAGATCTTTTAAATATAGGTAATACAACAAATATATGTATATACAAATAACTGTATATACTGGTTAGCTACATGGTTTCAGGCTCAACTAAGAGGAATAAACATATGATAGGATCTGGGGAAGAAGATTCTAGAAAAAGAAAATGACATTCAGCCAATAGGCTGAGTAATAGAACAAATATGAAGTCAAAAGGGGAGCCAAGATTCTGTTCTGAAGGTTAGAGAAAGACACTGAGATTTAATTTCAAGCAGAGGACTAAAGTGGACTGATTTAATTTTTAGAAACATCTCTCCAAGGGCTGTGCAATGAAAGGATGGGTGATTGCAGGACCATCGAATGAGACATATGGGGACTACAGAAGCTTTGAAAAAAAAAACTGGTATCTTGGAGTAGAGCGATAGAAATTAAGATGGCATAAAGGGATGCAATTTTGACAGTGTTTGAGGTAGATCTGAAAAGAATTTCTGATAAATCACATTTGTGATGGGAGAGGAAAGAAGAAAGGTGTGTTTGAGTAGCTTTGCTTTGTTTTTCCTCTTTTAAGCTTTTACTCAACTACTGAATTGCCTAGGTGGCAGCCAACAGGACACTGATTTACAGTCCTCAAAATTAAAATTAATTTATATCCTCCTGGACTTGAGATGCCCCTAATTTATGTCTCTATTATCCTTACTAGCATGTTAAAAATACTTTCAACTATGTCCAATACCAACTTCTCCTGCTATATGGTAGCCATCACTCCAGAATGAATATCTTATTAGTGTACAACAGTTATTATTTGTCTCCAAGAGAACAGAGAAGTTCTTTATAGCTCTTACGAGGCTTTTCCTGATCGGTTTCCTGTACCTTTCGTAGGCTTTCAGATCTCTTACTGTGTGTTTTCCCCTCTACAACCTCACACTTAGGCCATGTGGCAAGTCCTTGACAGTTCTCAGAACAAACCATGCTATCTTTACATTCTTATCTTTTATATCCAAGTTTCTATTCTCTGCAATCAACTGATCTTTCCAGTATCCTGCCATTTTCAGTCTAATTTAAATGTACAATTCTGTGCATACTATTCTGAAGTACAATAATGACATGATTGTAATGCACTTCCGCCCCCCCTCCCACACACACAGGATTTCTCCTATATACATGATATACTCCTTACAAACAAGCAGCCGATTTTTTGCTGTCTGTAGCCCATGTACAGCCATTAAAACATGGCTAGCCCATAAACAGTGACAGTCCCTGGCCCTCTGCCTTGTTAGTGTCTTGTCAACACTTTCAATGTAAGTTCTGGGTACATGGTTCAATGAGAAGAAGGCTGAGGTCACCATAGAAAAAGCATACACTGTAATCAAAAGTGTTGACAAGACACTAGCAAGGTAGAGGGCCAGGGATTGTCACTCTTTATGGCCTAGCCATTTTTCACAGTGACTGATACATGTTGAATGACAAACATTAATTGAATAATTAAATAAAAAGCCTCTTTTTCTGTTTAGTGGACACTGAGCATCTGCATAGATGTAGTGATTGGCTATAATATCCTTCAATACATATCCTCGATTTATTCTGACAATTTTCCATTCACTAGTCATAGAGTGTCTTTCTTATTCTAGTTTTAAACAGTTGATTAAATTTCACAATTAAACTAACCAGGGAACTAGTGGGTAACTCTGCATTAATGTTATTCTTTTTTTAGGTAGATGAGAAATAAGGATATAATAAATTTAAAAATCTGGGTATAGAACATTTTCTAAGAAATTATACAGGTTGAGTTGATAGAGACAAGTATTAAATTGGAGAAGTATATGCTACTTAGATGAGAGATGACATTTAAATTGACATTTACATGATGAAAGAAGAAATGAAAAAAATCAATATTGGGGAAATTTGGGAAAGAGGGCTCCAGGCTGAAGGGCTAGGTACTTCAAAGTTTCTAAGTTAGAGATGTGCACCATGGTGATTAAGGAGTAGAAAGACAGTGGGGTGAACAATCATGGACCCCTGGAGTGACTTGGTAAATTTGGATGTACATTGGAGGTCAGAGCTAAAGAAGACTATGCAAAAGGTAGAAGTCTAGAGTTCAGATTTCAGGACAATAGAATGAAATTGGAAGGCTGTAATCTGGTTAGTGGCTACCTGTTAAAAAGGGAACTTAGGCTACGATGAAGAAACTAAATTAATAGGAAATACATAGCAACAGCAAAGCAGAGAGAGGAGAATGTCTTACAGTGTCTTCAAAAGGCAGAACTGCAGTGAGATATGGGAGCCTAGATGAAGCTTTATATATAGTCATAATCATCCTACTGAGAAGACAAATACACAACTCTTACCTGAGCACTTTATTAGCAAAGGCAAATACAAAATTCTTGCCTGATCATTATACTGGCCCCATCTCACTTTCCTTGATTAGATGAGAAGACCATTCACTCTCCAGCATGAACTAGTGTTTTTCTATCACATTTGCAGAAACATATCAACTTTTCTAGAGCCCCAAAGGCTCAGGAAATAGCTTTTTCTGAGTAGTTCACATCGAGGATGAAAACACAGACTTTATGCTGTTGACATATGACGTCTTTGAGCAGTATTCATATGATTTTTCTCATCAAAGTCACTCCATCTTTCCAGAATTCTCCTGTTCTCACTACCTTTCATTTCTTCTTATTATTCATATTCATTATGTCTGCTTAAGTTAACTATTGAGCTCTTTAGACAGCAACAGCCCAAGAAAGATCCACCACAGTGAAGACTCGGAATGGGAAATATTAAGAGAGAAAGGAGAAAAAAGACTGCTTAGATTTTAATTTGAAACGAAAAGGGATTTCTTCTTCTTCCTACTGGTGAATTAAAATATTTCTGTACAATCCCAAAGACTTTTGAATATCAAGATTGTTCATCTTCAAGTTATGTTAAAGAAATAATATATGTGCTAACATGAAAAACAGTAGGTCCAGAAAATGAGGATATGATCCAAAGCAATATTCAGAATTGACTATAAATATTTAGCTTTGTTAGGATCCTCAGAGGAGCACAGCTCTGTTATCTGAATTTGGGAGCTATCTTTAGCATCATCACATAGTGCCTGGCTTTAGCTACTTCCTTTTTAGACCCTGTCTCCATAGACAGGTCCTTAATGCCACAACTCTCTGACACTTCTCCAGTAGATCTTTCTCTTCAATCATTTCTAATTAGAAAGAATTGGGGCAAATTTAAAGACTTTTCTCTATTATACAGTTCTGCCATTTTACAAGAAGTGCTTAAACACAAACAACTTTTTTAAGGGAGCGAATAATCGACTTTTTTTTTTTGAGTTAACAGAAATCCAACCATATAAACTTATCAGATTATTTCAGTTTTTCTTTTAAAGCCAAGCTTCTTGATAGTTACAGAGTAGTGAGAGTATGCCAGTCAATAAAACTATGAACCTACTTTGTAGAGGTAATTGCAAACACTGTCAATCATCCTTCATCAGGAGAATGATCAGAGTTTACTTAAATCATTTTTAAAGTTCATTTTAGAAGATAAAGGAGTATAAGGATATGCATAGGTGATATTCTTAAAGGGCAGAGAAAACTGTTTTAGTGAAAGGTAAGTCTAAGTGTTAAATATAGAATATCCATATAAGCTTTAAAAAAACCTTACATCTTTCAGGATTGCTCTTTTTAAAAAATAAAATAAAATATGTACTGTGATAACATCTTTGAGAACACTAACTTACACACAGACATCATTTCAGTTCAGCCACATGGCTCTATGAATCGGGCTTTAGAGAAGAAATTAGAAGACATTATTGGGGTATAGTCTAAGTGTATCTGTCTGATACCACTTTTAAAGAAATGAAAACCATTTTTCATTTTAGATAAGCTGAAAGCTGTTCCCTACAATCTCATGAGCCATTTATAAGTCTGTACCTACAGAGAATGAATATAATGCTCTTTAAAAAAATATCCATTCATGTGTAAACATTTAAAAGTCTCTTATAATACACTTACTTATTTAAAGTATAAAGAGCAGAAAGAAACTGATATTGTCTATCTTTCTATGCTTTATATTGAGATTAGTCCTCATTTAAATAATCTATAGCAAAATATTATAATAGATTTGTGATTTAATTAGTTTCTAGAAATATGTTTACAAGATGACAACATAGCATAGCATTTTTGTCAGTGAGTTTCTAAATAAAAGGACTATAAGTTTATTCAGTAAAAATATTTCAGCTGTCAAGTTTCACTTACTGAACCTTTAGCCCTGAATGACCATATTGATGAAATATATGTGCCACAAAATTGTTGATTAAATAAAGATCCATGAGACATAATATGAAAAGACATTAATTAGTCGCAAAATAAGTACTTGGTATCTATTTGACAAGCATTCAACAGCTTTATACAACAATGAAAATTTTTATGAAAAACAATCGTTAAATAGTCATGATCTGTATATAGAATGTCAATTGCACAAAACAAAGTAGAAATGGAACAGTTATGATAGGAAAGGTAAAAAAAAAAAAACCAGAGATTTCTTCTTTTAAAGTATCAGTTCTAAGCATTCCCAATAAATAAGGGAAAAATAAAGTAGAATTGTCAGTGCTTGTTTCTGGGACCTTTAACTTAGCAGCCCTGTTTTGCTCCCTCTGCTTCTGCTGTGCACCTTAGCAGTCAGAGTCTTTCCCTGCACAGCTTCTCTTGTCTACCATGCATTCTCATAGGGTCAGCTTCTCTCCTCTGGGTTTACAAATGCTACTATTTTTCTTATTTAGAATTAAAAGCCCAAGACAATTGTCCAGGTCCTTTGCCTCAGCATGGAGCATAGAATGCAAGACTATGGGTTTGGCTGAGAGAGAAAACAAATTACTTTCTTTTATGAGCAAAAGAATCAAAAGCTCCATGTGTCAATATACAGAAAGGCTATTCTTGAAGGTTGACCCCCAGACAGAAGCGGGGCTCCTAGGGTTGAAAGCTTTTCTATTCACCCAAGGGGAAGGCAGTGTTTTCAGAAGAGATGTGAGTGATAGAGAAGCTGACTGTTGAAGAGGTGGGATGGGTCAGGGAAATGTCAGCCATGCTGACAGCACAAGACATCACTTTTATTTCTCCTGTGTAGTAGCCATTCTCACATGTCACCCCCACAGTGTGTGTGTGTGTGTTGCTGCTGTTGTTGTTGTTCCTCTTTCTCTATTCCTCTCTTCCTTTCTAACCACGCCATGAAAACATCAAACTTTTCAAAATATGCTTGTTCTGGCTTTACAAATTTAGGGCACCTACCTTAGGAAGCTTATGTGTATAAATGCTTGATTTTGATTATTTCTGTTCTCTGATAACAACAACAACAACAAAAAAAAACCATAAAATGGGTCTTGTGTGGTGAGACATGCCTGTAATCACCTCAGGGGAAGTAGATGTGAAAGGATCATGAGTGCAAAGACAATGTAAGGAGTTCAAGATATGTCTGGGCTACAGGAGACAAAGGCTCAACAAGAATAACAAAACCTAATCTATTTCACCTTTCTCCCTACTGGGAGATTGATGAGTTCCCTTTTGAGCCCTCCTTGTTATTTAGCTTCTCTCAGTCTGTGAATTGTAGTATAATTATTTTTCACTTTATTCCTAATGTCCACTTATAAGTGAGTAGGAGGCATTGTCTTTTCTGAAGGGAAATGGAGAAGAAGAGGGGAGGAAAAGTGGGGAAACTAGGAGGAAAGGAGGCAGGGGAACCTATTGTTGGGATAAAAATATGAGATAATAAATTTAGAAAAGAAGAATAAGCCGGGCAGGGGTGGCACACACCTTTAATCCCAGCACTTGGGAGGCAGAGGCAGGCAGATTTCTGAGTTCGAGGCCAGCCTGATCTACAGAGTGAGTTCCAGGACAGCCATGGCTATACAGAGAAACCCTGTCTCTAAGAACAAAACAAAACAAAACAAAAGAATAATTTAATCCTCAATTAAAACCATCAAATAATATGAAAAGGTAGAATCTCAGGTCCCTATTACCTTTCTTCTTCTTGATTAGTGACTCTTATGTGATAATATTTAATGCTTCAAAAGAAAACAGTGAGTCAATACATACTGTGTCACTTTTCTTAGTCTGTAGGATGTAGCAGGCATTCCCTTCCTTACAAGCTGTAGCTTCTTTCTCTTTATACGGGGTAGTAATATATCCATTTTCTTATATTTTACTAAACTACTGTATTGTATTGTCTTATTTTTATGGTGCATGCCTATGGCCTATGATAAGCCAATGTACAAGCAATAAGAGTCAATAAGATAAATACTATTAGAAGTATTTTAATATGTAAGAAGCTGAAAATGGCTTCTGAAAATGTGAAAGCACAACAATTTTATGATATCATCTCTCTAGTTACATATAACAAAACTGCCAAAAGGAATTTATACTTTCTGGGAGGAAAAACAAAGGGAATGATTATATATATAAAATTGTGAGAAAATGCAAAGTAGGGGAAGGGGCTGAGGCAGAGCTCATTTGTTAAGCTCCTCTGGAGAACCAAAGTCATCCTATCTCCAGGCTGCTTATGACTGACTGTAACCCTACCTGCAGGGGATCTGACACCCTCTTCTGGACTCTGTTCATACTCCACTCATGTGAACATACCCTCACAAATAACGCGTGTGCATGCATGCGTGCGTGCGTGTGCACACACACACACACATATCACACACACACACCCTCTGATGATAGTAATAATAATAAAATGATTATTAATATAAAATATGAGAAATGTTGATCTTTAACACATTTCCTGCAATTTTTAATATTAAGAATTTACTATTATCAATGAAAAGACTAGATGAATTAATTTGTTCTGCAGTTAAAGAATTACCAACAATAATTATAATAATTAACACTTATTTAGTATTGCATCACCAGGTATCATTTTTTTTTATATCTTCTTGAATGCTTAGAAGAACCCTGCATGGTAGAGTTCACTGTCACTGTCACTTCATGTATTATACTCTCATAAATAACATAGCTGTATTTACTCCAAGCTCTATTTAGTAAACCTTTGAGTCTTTATTGTGTAGCCATTTCTTCTTCAATGAAACATCCTCTCTTGGAGGGAGGAAAGCTCACAAACCTCAGGAAGCTCACAAAGCTTAACAATATTAAACTCACAAGAAAGTCTCAAGATGCACAAGATCAATTCTTGTAAGTGAGAGAACACTCTTAGAGTGTCCTGCAAGTTGTGTGGGGAATTCTGGGAATGCAGTTCACATATGCTGCTGTCAGATTTTTGGTGATGCAGTTGCTTGTGTGTAACCTATGCTTCAGTTCATAACCCCAATGAGATAGACATGGGTGCAATTTGTCTTTGGCCAACTCTCAATATTCTTTTTAGCATTGCTCACATCTCTTCAGAAAAAAAAAGACACAAAAAAACTTCTTTTCTAAATTTAGAAAAATTAATCATACAATGAAAAAGGCAAAAGATGACTAGCTATCATGGTAAATGGCACCATAGAAAGTATTGAAGAGAGACTGAGAAATTACAGAGCAACTCTTATTTATAGTTGCTTATATATTCAATTGACGGAGAACCTAGACGTCACAATTTTTAGGAAAGTCATTCAGTTTTAGAGTAGTGTTTAAAAAGTATCTTGCCCATCAACTGTATGAGCATCTTGTGCACCGACTGCCCTCAATGTGTCCCTAAAGAGTGTTAACTGGCTTAATTACTCAAATAGGAACTGAAAATATACTCAACACCATAAATGGGCAGTGAATAGTCTCTAGGTATCTAGAGAGAAATATTAAACTTTTTTCAAGTAGTACCAATTTTAGACATAAGACTTGATAACAGTAAGAATAGTGTGACTCTTGATGTGGTATAAAATAGACAAAGGCATGATTATTTCACAGACTCTTACCTACATTTCTTCAGGGGCCATAGACTTCATTATATCATTGATAAAACCCAATTCCTAGCCATCTCCTGTATTTCATTTTCATCCAATTCACTGAGACATGCCCTGTGCACTCTACCTTTTCATATTATCAGCTGACATTTCCATCCCAGTGCTGGAAATGCCTATAATTGTGTTCTGACACATAAAAGCAAATGCAGCAGGTTTTCATTTCTATAGCTCTGGATTCAGAGAACATTGAAAATGAGCTCAACATTAGGCAAGAACTCTTTCTGCTCCTCAGTAAAATGAATGGACACTCTCCATTTTCCTGAAACTATGTAGGGGGGCTGAGAAACTCAGCAAAAATTCTACAGCAATTTCACAATGATGAAACTCTGTCATGTTCTCCAATCCTAAACCCAAACCTGTAGGATAGGAGAAAGCACACTGTCTTCCAGGATAGGAGTGCATCATATCCATAACAGAGCTTGTTTGCAATGCTCCTTTACTAACATTTATCCACAGCACCCAACACATCCATTATTCCCTCTATTGTAATAAAAATAAGACCAAGCATTCTCAGCCTGTGGGTCATGACCTCTTTGTTGGCTGAATGTCCCTTTTACAGGGGTTGCATATCATATATCCTGCATATTAGATATTTACATTATAATTAATAACAGTAGAAAATTGCAGTTATGAAGTAGCAATGAAATTTTTGTTTGGGGTAACCATGAGGAATTGTAATAAAGGGTTGTAGCATTAAGAAAGTTGAGAACCAAGGATATAAAGGGAAAAAGGCAGAAATACATGTTCTCGTTGGCTAAGATGCTTCAATTCTCCTAAACTGGGAGTAGAATTCCTTTTCGATAATGTAAAAACATTGATCAGACTAACATAAAAAGTAATTGATTTAATTATGTTATTTTCCCCAAAACCCAGAGAAGGCTGAACTCTCAGGAGCTCTAACATGCCCAGAATTGAAGGTATTTAATATGGGGAAGAGGGCATGTTTGTGTTTTTTCTGCAGGATGCTGAAAGAGCATGGTGGCTGCCAGAAAGACAGGTGAGACACACTGATGCCTGCACAAAGAATGATGATGACCTGTGAGCTCCTGAGTGCCCTGACAATGGTGACTGGAAAATGGTGATTTGGACATATGTTCCCTACCCACCTTTGCTTACCTATATCCTGATGGGACAAGCTGCCTTGCCTCAAGTTTTTAGACCTTGTGGAACAGAGAATCAAAAATAGAAGTCATAATGACTCTTATATTTTTCTCAAATGTGACCAGTTATTTGGACTCAATCATGGACTGATCTAGAAATCAATCTAATATTTGGAAATAAATCTAATATTGGAAATAACAGTCTTCATTTGGAAGGATGGTTCTGGACATTTTCAGAGATATATTTGGAAGTTAGCCGCAGTCCTCTATGATGTTATGTTAGCAAGAGATAAAGTTGGACAGGATCTGAATTCCAAACAAGTGTTAGTACATGTGTTAAGGCTCTTTTAATTGGCAAGTTAAAATTATTTTTGTTCCTTCTAGAGTATTTAATGTATGTTGCATTGATTGTACACTTTCTGTGTTAGTGTGATGAAATCCGGCATGTCAGTTATGGAGGTCTATCAACCAGCTTTTGATTTATATCCCTGAGTATAACAGAACCTTGGTATTCTGAAAAAAGCTTGCAAGTACTAGAAGTGAGTCAGGCTTAATCTGGAGCAAGGGGGTAGTGGGCTTGATTATTGCTGGTATAACAGCTTTAATTACATTAATTGCTACCACCACTGCTTCTGCAATTGCTTTGACACAAGAAGTTAAGACAACTACTTTTGTTAATCATTTAGCAAAAACTGTTACTAATGTGTTGAATATACAAGAGGATTTAAATAGTCATTTGAACAATGGATTGATACTCTTTATCCTATTCTAGTTATTGGAAGGAGGTTCAGAGTTTAAGAGTAAGGAGCCATCTCGAGTGTCATGCCAAATATCATTGGATTCATGTTAGTTCTAAAATTTAAAGTGATAGCCATTATAATTAGGAAAATGTTTAAAGACATGTGTAGTGTATTTTATTTGGCATACTTCTAACACCTCATTGGATGTTTTAACTTTGCATAGTGAGTCTATGAATTTAAAGAATGCTGCTCTGGTGAGCTTTGATGCAGCAGATACTCCTGATGAAATTACCCATAGCCTGAGGTCAGTATTTCTATTTTGGTCAAGCTTCAAGAATGGCATATATAGCTTGATCATGGTAGCCCTTTCTGTCCTGGGAATACTTTTATTCCTGCCCATCATGATAAAGCTTGTCTTTAGCAACATCAACATGTTAGCAGACAAAGTGCATGGCTTGAAACTGATAATGGACACCCAGATAGAGTTATTAAAATAACAGGCTGGCAAAACAAGGATGGATAAGATACTGCACAGTGCCTTACCAACTCAAGACAGAAGTGCTGTGCTTTTGATAATGCATAATCCATGATGGGTAAGGAAGGCATTCTTGGCAGAACGGCCTAAGACAGGGTCAGTCTTCCTTATGAAGTGAAAAAGGGGGAAATGTGGAGAGCTTTTGGGGCTGCTTGTCAAGAATCTGACATGGGCCAAGGACAAGGAAGTAGGCTTCAGACATGAAAATGACTTTGGGCTAGGACAGGGAAGTTGACTCAGATATAAAATGGTATAAAAGCAAAAAGGAGAGGGGGGATGGGATAGGGGGTTTCTAGGGGGGAAATAGAGAAGGGATAACATTTGAATGCAAATAAATAAAATATCCAACAAAAAAAGAGAAAACTAAAAAAATAATCATGGCATCTGTTTGGTCATCCTGATAAGCCCTTAGAAACAGTGATCACAGGAATATCCTGGAATTTTGTTTATTGCCTTGTTTGTTCATTTTTCTATTTGTGTTTATTGTCTTGCTTGTTCCTTGACTATTTGCATCTATTGTATGCTAGTTCCTCAACTAGAACTGACCTTAATACTTACATGTATTAAAATGTATAAAAGCAAAAAGGAGAGGGGGTATGGGATAGGGGGTTTCTGAGGAAATAGAAAAGGATAACATTTGAATGCAAATAATAATATCCAACAAAAAGAAAACTAAAAAATATCATGCATTTTCATACATTACTGTCTTGTATATGTTCTAACTTCTGCCGCATTGTGCCTCTCTCTAGCTCCTTCTGATTTAAAAGACATGACATTATCTTCTCTCTTCTCCTTCCTCCACTTAAGAACTTCCTCCATCTCCAAACTACTTTTTAATTTCATTACATATAATTATCTATAGCTGGGCGGTGGTGGCATATGCCTTTAATCCCAGCACTTGGGAGGCAGAGGCAGGTGGATTTCTGAGGTTGAGGCCAGCCTGGTCTACAGAGTGAGTTCCAGGACAGCCCGGGCTACACAGAGAAACCTTGTCTCGAAAAACCAAAATAAATAAATAAACAAATAAATAAATAAATAATTCTATGTATATGTACATGTTTATGGAGAGAAATATGTAAATATATAATCACACATATATGTTAATTTCTATTATATACATGAAAGCAAACAATGGCATTTGTCTTTCTGTATCTGGTTTATTCCACTGACTATAATGATTTTCAATTCTATTGATTTTCCTACAAATGTTGTAATTCATTTTTCTTTACAGCTGAAGAAAGTTTCATTCTTTATATACACACATATATAATTGTATATTTTAATACATATGTACATATATAAACATATTTTTAATTTTTTTTTCTGTATTCATCTGCTAACAAGTATCTAGGCTGGTGGTATACTATAAGCATTGTGATTAATATAGTAATGTGTATGAATAAGCAAATACTTCAGTGCTATATTGACTTTAAGTCCTTTGGCTATATCTCCAAGAGTGGTATATCTGGGTCATATGCAAGTTTATTTGTACTTTTTAGATAACTCTATATACTTATTTTCATAGTAGTTGTACAGGTTATTTTTCTCAAGGATTTTATTTCATTATCTTTCTTTAGTCTTTATTTGATTGAATGATTTGAATTTTTATCTTGTTCAATTTTTCAGTAACATATAATATATAATAAATAATTATATACTATATAATATTTTCTAAATATTAATACATTAATTCTCTATGTAATATGCAATTTCCTACAAACTAAAACCTTCCCTACTAGAAGGATGTGGGATGTTCCTGATGCTTAGCAAGCAAAGAAACCTCAGAAATCCCAGAATGTGAAACTAAGATTCACAAGGCACATCCCAAAAGTTATAGAGACAATCAACAATGGCTGGAGAGAGGAGAATCTCTGACTAGTCTCACTTCCTGCACTGATTTATGGAGCTGCCACCTAGTTGTTTAGGAAGCTCTATGAGGTATCACTGGTTTTCCCATGGTGCAACAGCCTTTGAGACTTCTTTAACTAATCTCCATCCATATTAAGTTACTGCCACGAGCTCATCAATTCACTGAGTTGTTCTTTGGGCTGTTGTTAGTTTACTATATAAAGTGAGTGAACGCCCCTTCACTTCTCCATTAAAAAAAAATTCTCCAGAATTATATTCAGTTGACAAAAGAGTCTGTCTTCCTTTGCGTGTTCTTTTAAATTGTTTTGCTTACTGTGTTTTTCTATATAACTCAATTTGTCAAAAGCAAGGATGGTTTCTTCTGCTGTCAGAGTCTTTTGCAGAAAGCCCTTGCCTATTAATAAATAATAGTATTTTACTTGTGTATTTCCACTAATAATTTCAGTGAAGACCTTTGATTAATCCTGAGGTGATCTTTGCACAGGGTGAGCAGCATGAGTCTAGTTTTATTCTGCTATGTATGAAATCCAGTTTTCACAGAAGCATCTCTTGAAGAGGTTATCTTGTATCTGTGATATGCTTTGGATATCTTTGCAAAAAACAAAAAATAAAGTAGCTGTCACTATGTGTTAGTTTTCCTGGAACCTTTATAACATCCCATTGCTTTAATACATGTATCATGCTATTTTTGTTACTAAAACTGTTTGAGATCAGGTATGGTGATGCCTACAGCATTGGGCTTTTTATTTCAGATCACTTTAAATTATAGTTCTACAAACAATTGATATTTTGAAAATGTAGATTTTTGATGAAAATATAAATGGCTTTTCCTAACATGGACATTTTTTACAACATTGATTCTGTCAATCAATGAACATGGGGTAGCTTTTCACTTACCAGTGTCTTCATGGGGTTTTTTTTGTTGTTGTTGTTGTTGTTGTTGTTTGTTTGTTTGTTTTTTCAGCATCTTAATGTTTTCACAGTAGAGGTCCTTTACTTCCTTTGTAAAGTTTGTTTCTTAGGTATTTTAAAAATTACTGTGAAAAGGAATTTTCTAAGATTTCTTTCTCAGTAACTTTATCTCCATAAGTCCAATTTTCGTATATCAAATAGCCATTGTATGTTGTATGTTGATTTTATATACTGTTACTTTAATAAAAGGGTTTACCAGTTCTAAGAAGTTATATTGTCTATCAATTGGGATAATTTGACTTTTTCCTTTCCTATTTGTATCCCTTTTAGTGCTCATTCTTGTCTTATTACACTAATTATAATTAAACAGGATACTGAATAGGAGTAGAGTTGGCATCCTTATTTCTTTCCAGATTTTAGAAAAAATGTTTTCACTTTTTCCGACTCCCTATGCAATTATAAGCTGATAAAGCACAAATATATTCTTACATATATTGATATATATTAATATATATCCTTATATGTATTTATATACATTCTTTCTTACATTATGGTATTTTCCTTTTATCACTAATTTTTTCAGGGCTTTTACTGTAAAGGAATGTTGATCTTTGTTACAGGCCTTTTCTGCAATTGATTTGCAATGACCATGTGACTTCTGTTCTTAAGACTTACGTGCTGTATAGCTACTGATTTCTAAACTTTGGTCCAACCTTGCATCCTTCGAAGAAAATTTCTTGTTCCTAGGGCATTATCTCTTCACTGTGTTCTTGCACATATTTTGCAAGGATTTCAACATCTGTGTTCCTAGAGGAAACTGGTCAATAAATTTACTTTGCTGTTGTGTCTCTACCCAGTTATGATATCAGAGTAATGCTTTGTTGTGTTTTTGCTCTTTCTATTTTATAGACTATTACAAGGAGCACTGGTGATAACTCTTCTTGAAATTTTGTAGAATTCAACCATGGATTTGTTTAGTCCTGGAATTTTCATTGTCTGGACACTTTTCATTACTATGTTATGTTGGTGATTTCTAAGGGCCTGTTCAGGTTGTCTTCTATGCTTGATTTATGTGGTGGTTGGAATAATGATCTGCATAGGCTCATATATTTGAATACTTGGAGGAGCTGTTTTGAAAGGATTAGGAGGAGTAGCTTCATTGGAAGAGATGTGCCACTGGAGGCAGGGTTTGAGGTTTCAAAGGCCCATGCCATATCTAGTTAGCGCCTTCTGATTCCAACTTGTAAATCAAAATGGAAGCTCTAAGCTACTATTTTAGCATCATACCTGCCTGCTTGTTGCCATGATCCTGTCATGAAGGTCATGATTTCTAACCCTCTGGAACCATAATAAGCCCTAGATTAAAGTCTTCATTTTATATGTTGCCTTAGTCACTATCTTAGCATAGCAATAGAAATGTAACTACAACTTTAATTTTTCTCATATATGTCTAGGAGTTGACACATTTCTTTTAGATTTTCCAGATCTTTTTTAATACACATTTTAAAGTATTTTCTAACGACTTCCGGATTTCGTTGGAAACTAGGAAACTCCTTTCAGTTTAATTTTATTGGTTTGATTCTTCTCTCACTTCTTTGGTTGTTTTGGCTCTTGTCACTGGTACTTACTTGTTTTCAAGTAACAAACTATTTGATTTTATACATTGTATTTTAGTTGTTATTTCATTAATTTTTGTACAGATCTTTTTTTTTTTTTTTTCAGTCTATAGCTTTTGGGTTTTGATTGTTCTTCTGAGACCTGGAGGTACACCATTATAGTTTTCTAATGCAAGCACTTAGCTATAAACTTTGCTCTGAGACATTCCTTAGCTGTATCCTCAGTTTTCTCCTTAGTTTTATGAATCACACATTTATTACAGAACATATCATTCAGTCTCCATGCATTTTTGTGGTTTCCCTTGTCCTTTTTCTATAAAATCTTAGCTTTATTCCACTATGATCTAAAAAAATTCAATAAATTATTGATATATGTTAGTATATGGAAATATTTCATTGGTATCCCAGAATATGATCCTTTAAAGACTAGATTCTAGGGCCTGATCAGAGAACTATATATTCTGTATTTCTTTGAAGGGCTACTCTGTAGATATATGTAAGTACATTTAATCTATGATATAAATTAACTTTAATGTATCATTGCTGATTTTCATTTGGTTGAAGAATCTGAGGTTGACAACTTTTGTTATTATTGTACTAGTATCTGTCTGAATTCTTATGTCCATTAATGTTTGTTTTATGAAATTTTGGTGCACTTATATTTACTAATATAATATCTCTTGACAAATTATTTTCTTTATTAAACTGTAAAGACCTTTGTCACTATTATCTATTTTGACCAATTTTGATTTGAAGTCTACCTTATCAGATATCAGAAGCACTGTATCAACTTCTTTTCTTCAAAATTAGAGGAAGACTATGATCAAAATACATTGAAGGAAAATTCTCAATAAAAAATAAACTGAAACTTAGAAGAAGACTGTGGAAATAGTAAATGAGTGAGATAAGTAAGGCAAGATGACAGAGAAAGGGGACAGAGAAGCAAAGTAATATTAAATAAAGGAAAGGAAAAAGAAAAGACATGGAGGTCATTGTTATAGAGAAGATAAGAGAAAGAGGTTATAAAATTTTTTAAAAAGAAAGAAAATATGTTAGTAGGAATCTTTTTAATTGTGTATAAGTTACCTGAATAGCCATAGGTTAGAAGCTCTACATACACACATCAAAACCTCAGTCAAAATGCACTGAACACATAAGAACTTTTTCTCATCATTTTCCCAGAATAATACTGAAGTGGAAATTTCCAGATCTGACAGGTGAAGCAGACTCATGTGGTGTTTTACCAGTACAAACTATCATACTGTTTTGCTGAGGCAAGACCCATGGGAGGACATATGATGATTGGAGAGTGTATAAATAAGACTCAAGGGACAGTGACGGTGTGCTTGCATAGTTAGTTTTGAAAGACTTCATTGGTTCCATGTCTTTGCTGATCTTAGCATCACTGAGAGGCACGGCAGAGAACTTTTCTAAACATCTCCGGATAGTCCAGGTTGCTCCTGATGATTTGTGTTGATTCGGCAGAGACCTGGTGGTTTATGTTAGATCATGTCACCACTGGTGATTTGTGTTTAGTATCCTGATGCTACTGAACTGAACTGCTGGTATGCTGACAACAGAGATTGGAAATGACCCAAAGGACTACCTCTAAATAGGTTTACATCCCTTTTCCTATTTATTATGTTTTCTTCCCTACATTTGGAGGATGGGCTAGAAGGGGAATCAAAGTGTTTGAAAACCCTTATTAAAAGTAGGTTTTAAAAAAAAATCTAAGTCTACATTCATGGGCTACTATACAGAGTAAAACTTTCAATTAACATAGATGGAGAAACCAAGATATTCCATGACAAAATGAAATTTACACAATATTTTCCCATAAATCCTGCCCTACAAAGGATAATAGATGGGAAACTCCAATACAAAGAGGGAAAGTACACCCTAGAAAAAGCAAGAAAGTAATCTTTCAACAAATCCAAATGATGATAGCCACACAATCATAATTTCACCACACAAACATAATTTCAACAAAAATAACAAGAAGCAACAATCACTTTTCCTTAATATAGCGTAACATCAATGGACACAATTATTCAATAAAAAGACATAGACTAACAGACTGGTTATGTACACAGGACCCAGCATTTTGCTCCATATAGGAAATGTACCTTAGTGACAAAGACAGACACTACTTCAGAGTAGTATATTTTACACCAAAGGATGATGTACATGAAAGATTGCATAATGTCTTCTTATAAGAAAAAGCTCTCGTTGCTTAGAAACCATAGGCAACAGAATGCTTAGAATGCTACCTAGATTTTGACTGTCTGTACTTTCTTTGTGTTTTATTTAATACAGAACTTTATTTCTATAGAAATATATTTCTGGGTGGTACCTTTAGAGAAAGTCGGTGGGTCACTGAGGGTGTGTCCTTGGGGATACATGTTGCTAGGACTCCTCCCTTTCTCTGCTTCCTGTCCAAAATAGGTGAATTCCCTATGTCACATATTTCCACTTCCATGATGTCATGCTTCTGTGTGGGTGATTAAGTGACCATTGTCTGAATCCTCTGAAACTATAAAGAATAAAATAAATCCAAAAAAAGAAAGAAAGAACTGTACTTCTGAGAAGCCCTTACCAAGTTAAATCTGAAAGGGATGTGACACCCTATATCTGGGTCATCCCGCATTGCAGTTTTTACTGGGACTGTTTTAGGCTTCACCTACAGTTTTAGCATGATGTCTTAAGTGAATGCTCCTTTTCAGATGGTTCCAGACTGAACTATCACCTGAATGCTTACTGTACCTTATGTCACCCCCATGGAGAACAGTGCAATCTACTAGGTGGTGTAAACAAATAAATTTTTATATTATTATCACTATAATAGAAGTGAGCCAGGAAAATCATATTGGGCAATATTCATCTGTCTTCTTAAGGCCAGGAATCAACATGATAATAAATTGTTTGAGTTTAATTTCAATGATGTTTTATTCTCTGTAAATGAATGTGATACCATTCTCTGTTTTCTAAATAAGACTAGAAAAATTATACAATTTTTTTTTACATTTGCTGACAGGATATAGCCAAATTTATTGCAAAACTAATGTAATTCTTAACATTCTACCTTGACTATGTATTTGTTCTCCACCTTTCATTGTTCTTTGACCTGTAAGTATGATTGTCATCTACTTCACAAGAATTTATTTTATATGAGGTAGAATTTTTCCCATGTGACAAAATTTCTCATTAGCTTTCTCAAAGCTCATTGAGATAAATTATAAGCTTCTGATCTGCACCTCTGCCTTGGCAGATCTGCCTGTCTGCTCCTCTCCCCACCCCATAGCCTGATGATCTTCCAAGAGATCTACTGTAACCATGGACACAGGAGGACTACACAAACCAGGGACACAGGATACCTCCTCTAACCTGTGACACAAGAGCTCCCACTCCACCAACCAAAGACAGCACTGCCTGCCTCCCAGGAAGCCTGCTTTAAGCCAGGTAATAGGGTTCTAATTACCTCCAGGAAGGCAAGCTCCAGACAGAGACACCCAGGCCAGTTCATACCAGAGATAACCAGATGGTGAGAGGCAAACATAAGAACATATCAATAGAACCCAGTGCAAGACAGCACCATCAAAACCCAGTTCTCCCATCACAGGAAACCCTGGATAGGCTAACACACCTGAAAAGTATGATGCTGATCTAAAATCCATCTCATAAATATAGTAGAGGTCTTTAAGGAGGATATAAATAACTCACTTAAAGAAATATAAGAAAACACAGGCAAATAGGTAGAAACCCTTAAAGAGGAAACAAAAAAAATTCCTTAAAGAAATACAGGAAAGGGCTGGAGAGATGGCTCAGAGGTTACGAGCACTGACTGCTCATCCAGAGGTCCTGAGTTCAATTCCCAGTAACCACATGCTGACTCACAACCATCTGAAATGGGATCTGATGCCCTCTTCTGGTGTTTCTGAAGACAGCTACAGTGTACTCATATACATAAAATAAATAAATCTTTTTTAAAAATAGAGGAAAACACAATCAAACAGGTGAAGGAATTGAACAAAGCTGTTCCTATACCTAAAAAAGGAAGTAGAAAAAATCAAGAAAGAAATGGAGGCAACCCTGGAGATGAGAAACCTAGGAAAGAGAACAGGAACTACAAATACAAGCATCACAAACAGAGTTCAAGAGCTAGAAGAGAAAATTTCAGGTGTAGAAGATATTGACACAACTGTCAAAGAAAATAAAAAGCATAAAAAGCTTCTAACCCAAAAACATCCAGGAAATTCAGAACACAATGAAAAGATCAAACCCAAGAATTATAAGAACAAAGGAGATTAAAGATTTCCCAGCTCAAAGGGCCAGAAAAAATCTTCAGCAAAATCATAGAAGAAAACTTTCCCAACCTGAAGAAAAAGATGGCCGTAAACATACAAGAACCCTATGGAACATCAAAATATATTGGACCAGAAAAGAAAATCCTCCAGTCACATAATAATCAAAACACTAAATGCAGAGAAAAAAGAAAAATATTACAAGCAGTAAGGGGAAAAAACCAAGTAACATATAAAGGCAGACCTATCAGAATTACACCAGACTTCTCAACAGATTCTAAAAGCCAGAAGATCATGGAGAGATGTGATGCAGACCCTAAGAGAACACAAATGCCAGCCCAGGCTACTATACCCAGCAAAACTCTCAATCATCTTAGATGGTGAAACCAAGATATTCCATGGCAAAACAAAATTTAAATGACATCTTTCTACCAATTCAGCCCTACACAGGATTCTAGAAGGAAAACTCCAAAACAAAGAGGTTATCTATACCCAAGAAAGCACAAGAAATTAATCGTCTCACAAAACAAACTCAAAAGAAGAGAAACAACACACACACACACACCACACCACACACACACACAATTACCTCTAACAACAAAAATAAGAGGAACCAACAATTATCTGGGATTTAATATTTCAACATCTATGGATTCAACTCCCCAATAAAAAGGCTTAGGCTAACAGACTGGATATGCATGCAGAATCCAGCATTTTCCTGCACACACAAAAGATACCTCAGTGACAAAGACAGAAACTACCTCAGAGTAAAATGCTGGAAAAAAAGTTTTCCAAGCAAGTGATCCCAAGAAACAAGCTGGAATAATCATTCTAATATGCAATAATAGACTTTCAGCCACAAGTTATCAAAAGAGATAAGGAAGGACATTTCATACTCATCAGAAGAAAAATTAACCAAGATGAACTTTCAATTCTTAACATCTATGCTCCAAATGGAAGGGCACCCACATTAAAAGATACTTTGCTAAAGCTCAAAATACACATTGAACTTCACACAATAATAGTGGGAAACTTCAACACCCCACTTTCACCAATGGACAGGTCATTAAAATAGAAACTAAATAGAGACATAGTGAAACTGATGGAAGCTATGAACCAAACGAATTTAACAGATATATACAGAACATTTCACTCTAAACCAAAAGAATATAACTTTTCAGCACTTCATGCTACGGGCTCCTAAAACTGACCATATGAGTGATCACAAAACAAGCCTCAACAAATACAAGAAGATTGAAATAATCCCATGCATCCTATCAGATCACAATGGACCAATAACAACAAAAACAGCATAAAGCCCACATACTCATGGAAACTGAACAACTCTCTACTCAAGGATAACTTGGTCAGGGAAGAAATAAAGAAAGAAATTAAAGACTTTTTCAATTCAATGAATATGAAGACATAGTATACTCCAAACATATGGGACACAATGAAAGCCGCCCTAAGAGGAAAATTTATAACACTAAGTGCCCTTGTAAAGAAATTAGAGAAATCTACACTAGCAACTTAATAGTACACCTGAAAGTTCTAGAACAAAAAGAATAAAAAACAACTAAGAGGAGTGGATGGCAGGAAATAATCAAAC
Organism: Mastomys natalensis; assembly: GCA_021653895.1. Lineage (NCBI taxonomy): Eukaryota > Metazoa > Chordata > Mammalia > Rodentia > Muridae > Mastomys > Mastomys natalensis. Next base: position 839,797 of record JAJTUV010001036.1, read on the forward strand.
TCATGGTAGAAATCAGCCTATTAGAAACAAAGAGAGTTCTACAAAGAATCAACAAAACCAAGAGCTTGTTCTCTGAGAAAATCAACAAGATAGATAAAATTAGGGACAAAATAAGGATGCCCACTCTCTCCCTATCTATTCAATATAGAAGTTCTAGCTAGAGCAATAAGACAACAAAAGGAGATAAAGAGGATACAAGTTGGAATGGAAAGAGTCAAGATGTCACTATTTGCAGAAGATATGATAGTATACCTAAGGAGCCACAGAAATTCTACCAGAGAACTTCTATAGCTGATAAACAACTTCAGCAAAGTGTTTGGATATATAACTAACTCAAACAAATCAGTGGTCTTCCTTTATACAAATGATAAATGGGCTGAGAAAGAAAATAGGAAAATAACAACCTTCACAATAGTCACAAATATATAAAATATCTCAGTGTAACTCTAACCAAGTAAATTAAATATCTGTATGACAAGAACTTCAAGTCTCTGAAGAAAGAAATTGAAGAAGATCCCAGAAGATGGAAAGATCTCCCATGCTCATGTATTGGTAGAATTAACATAGTAAAAATAGCCATCCTACTAAAAGCAATATACAGATTCAAAGCAATCCCATCACAATTCTTCACAGACATGGAAAGAGCAATTCTCAACTTCATATAGAAAAATGAAAAACCAAAGGAGAGCAAAAACTATTATCAACAATGAAAGAACTTCTGGGGAAATCACCATCACTCATCTCAAGCTGTACTACAGAGCAATAGTGATAAAAAAAAACCCACATGATATTGATACAAAGACAGACTGGTCAATTAATGAAATAGAATTGAAAACCCAGAATTAAATGTACACATCTATGGACTTTTGATCTTTGACAAGGAAGCCAAAACCATACAGTGGATAAAAGAAAGCATCTTCAATAAATCGTGCTGCTCTAACTAGAGGTCTCTATGTAGAAGAATGCAAATCGATCCATATTTATGTCCTTGTACAAAGTTCACATACTAAGTGGTCAAAGACGTCCACATTAAACCAGATACACTGAATCTAATAGATGAGAAATTGGGAAATGTCACAAACACATTTTACTTTATTATTCTAACACTTTCTTTCAAAGTAGGTATACTTTGCCATTTTTTGTAGGCAAATTTACACCATGGATAACAGGCTCCCAACCCTACTGGGCTTCTCTACTATAAATGCCAAATACTATGCTTTCAATGTATGAAATTGTCACTATGTGGCCAGAAGAACTACCAAAACTAAGTGAGGAAGGAGGTCAGGTTTTTATAATTACTGGAATAACAAAGGTGAGGATCAGATAGCACAGAAATTTGGCTATGCCCTGCCTTGTATCCACATAGGGCAGGGACCATATGGTCTCACTATGGAGTACAGAACCAAGAGTTATCCTGGGATTAGGGAGGAGAGTGAGGTAGCAGTCCAAAAGTATACTGCTAAAGGGAATCTGTTTGAGTGTATGTGTTAGCTGGAATTTTCCAGCCCCAAGATGAATTATTGCCATTATATTCTGGGATAATGAAATTCCCTAATGGAAGGCTTACTGGGAATGATCTTCACAAAAGGACAGAACTAAGCCACTCTGGCAGCTGGCACCAGCATTGTGTTTCCTCTTGAACACTAGTATTTTGGCCCTTTCCACAGAATCCTCCTACTCAGTCAACTGACACTACCCAAAGGAAGAGGCTGGCCTCATCTCTTCACATTACCAGACACTGAGCTCCTGCTGTGTGAGAAAGATAGAAGAGGTGCTCCCATGTTGCTTATCTTTCTTGTTTCGGCTGACCACAGTATGACAGAGCCAACCTAACCAGTATCTATTCTTTATCAAAGGGAGGATATCTTCCCAGGATGGAAATTTATCAAAGTTTTAGGAGTGGAAAAGTTTCAGGAAAACACTTTGGAATTATTTAAAGGGCACCACAGATGTATAAAGCCTTTTCTGACAACGTTAAATGATAAGAGACATCACAGAAAATTGTCCATCTCTCTTCTCCAAACCAGATAAAATCCATCCTAATTGTACTTTATGAGCAACTCATAAAGATATACTGCCACTTTGAGTAGTATCAACAGTCCCGAGAACAGCTGCAGCAGAGGCAGACAGGTCCTATATACCATTAAACTAAACTCTCATATTTGTGAGTAGCATATTACTTGCGGACTAGACTTTCCTTAAAGCCTATTTGGACCATTTAAATTCTCTTGCTCTTGAAAAAAAAATCTCACCAAGGAGTAGAAACACTCTTAAAAGCTTTCCAAAGACATCACCCAAGATGCTTTCAGCATGGTATTTGGTATTTCAATTCCTGACTATGCCTCTTTATCGTTTCTAAAGGAAGGAATCAAGTAATTGCATTTCTTACACCACCCCACCAAAGCCACAAATTGGAGCTACAGTTCAGGAAAGTAATTTTCTGTGTTATCCCCAGCTGCTATTTTAAAATCCTGTTTACACACGCACACACGCACACACGCACACATGCATGTGTTTATGTTTGATGAAGGTCAAAAGTCAAAGTTGGATGTCTTTCTTCAGCCATTGCCCACTTTAGTTTTTATTGACACAGTCAGTCACTTACAGGCTTGGAGGTTGCCAAGAAGGTTGACTTGGTTAACCAGCAAGGCGCAGTCATGTGTCTCTACATTATCTGTGCTAGCATACTGGTCTTTTGTGTGATTTCCCTTAGTCCCAGACTCATCTTTACCTGATATCCACACACGCTAGTTGAGGGTATTCTTAGTTGTATATGGTGGTTCACCCTCGTAATCTCATCCTCACGCTGAAGGCTGAGACAAGAGGATGACTCTAAGTGTGAGAAGCTACAGAGACCATGTTTCAGTTATGCCTTCTCCAAAGTGATGTTCTCAGGAAGTATTTTAGAATGCACATAAACACTACTCTTTGGAGTAGTATTTGCAGCATGTGAGGTTTTTTTTTTTATTTATTTTTATTTTTTTTTTAATCTCATCTTTGATTCCTTTTGGTGGTACTTATGCTGAGACAAACACCAATATGCATCCATAAAATAGTAAACTCCGGAAGCCTTTCTATCATTTAGACATAGGTGGTTGGTGTGCTGCACACACATTTTTCTATGTGGATCTGGTGTGTCCAGCCAAGGGTCCCCTTGCTATTTTTCTTATTCATTATGTCATTCTCAATACAAAATTATTTTATAATCATTCTGGCAAAATAGAAGTATTATTCTCTTTGTGCAGTTCAGTAATATGTACATTCATTTATAACAATTATGACAGATACTAGAAGGATCAGAAATAGAGTTAAACTTTTAGTTAGCATGATAGATTTATTGAAAAATGGTGAAGTTCAAATTCCACTGCAAGATCTTTAGTTCACATAGCCATTTCCTCTTTCAAAGTCTGTCCTTGAGTGGTGACCATACAACTGTCACTCAATTCACTAACAGATAAACAAGTATAGAACATGTTGCCTTTTTGACTTCAGAAATAAGCCCACATGACATTTCACAAAAGTGATCATTTATAGTGGGAAATGATCAACTAAGATAAACTTACAACCAGGCAATGGAAAATGGTAATGCTGGAAACTAATGTGAATGGGAAATAAATGGAGTTAGACAAGAAACAGCCGACTGGAGGATAATGGCCATATCAGTGTCCCACAGACTCTGATTTACATCCAGAAGAACTTAGTGAAGGTGAACTTAAGATGAAGGCTGAGTTTCCAGAGTGATGGCAGTAAACATTGCATTGAAGGAGCTGTCAGAGCAGTTTTATGATACTAGAAGAGCAAAGGGTAGCACAGAAGATGATCCATGCTCAGAGATCAGAGTGGCCCTGTGGAGGCATTGAAATGACTGCTTGCTTCATATATTAAAACATATGATGACAAGAGCAGTATATGTCAAACTATTCTAATACAAGTCTTTGAAATAAAAAAAATCACAGGTTCTAAATGTTCATATTTCAAATTATAGAATACTGAATAAATATTTTACTAGTTTTTATTTTTATAGTTTTATATTTAATTATAAGGCAAATAAACTTTATTGAAGCTATTAAAGTTCATTAGAAATTATATTCTCAGAAAAGTATAATTTTCTCACTTCCTAAGATATACACATATATGTTATACGTGTATATCCACATGAATAATATGTATGTAGGTATATATGTGTATATATCTATAAGAATTTATATGAATATATGTACATGTGTATATATGTATACAGATATCTAGGTGTATGTGTATATATATATGTTTATGGATATATATGTGTGTATGTTTATATGTATAGGTATATAGGGATATATGCACATATGTGTATACATGTATATGGGTATATAGGTATATAGGGGTATATGTGTATATGTATATAAGTGTGGGGGCATATAGGTATATATGTGTATAGGTTTATATGTACATATAAACTCTCTGTCTTTCCCATATGGGAGAGAGAGAGGCTAACAAACAGAAATCCCAGTGTTAGAATTCCAATACTATAGTCGTTGACCAGTGAGGTAACCCCCAAACATTACAGCATATTGCCAGCTTTTTGTTATCCCCCAGAAATTAATGGTAAGACCCTATCTGTTGAAGATACTATACATTGAACATGGAACATTGAAGGTGGTACTGACTTGGAAGTTTCATCCTACTTTTCATAATGCTAGAAGTTGCTATGCATGGTACCAGAGGAGAAAAGTACTTATCAATCTTACGGAGCTATGAACTCTAAAAGCTATAATAATGACCAGCTTGGGAAGACATGCCCACTGATGCAATATGAAAGTCATTGGAGCAATCAACCACCTTTTGACTGGATTAAGGACCACTTTATAAGATGAAACCCGTACTTGGCACTCCTATCAGGGGAAATCACCTGAGATAGTCAGGCCATAGGCACTAAGAAAGAACATAACTATTGTTGATCTGCTAAATGGACACAATGTTAAACTGACTCCTGATGACTTTTTCTACCCACAGATTAGTGCATCTCTCAATCGTCATTAGAGAAGGTCATTTTGCAGTAGACATTGATTAACACAGAGACTCAACAACTCATCCAGGTACATAGAATAAGAAGCTATACAGTCCTCAGCCATAAGTGAGATATTTATAATACATTATCTCCTTCAAGAGGTCATTGTGGAAAGGGGGAACAAAATAAACAAGAGAGGAATAGATCTGGGAGAAGATGGGGGAAGATTATCATAATACCTTGTATGAATTTTTTTAGGAACTAAAAATGTTTGAAAATAATGTTTTTCTTGACTTTTTAAGTTTCCATGGTCATTGTTATTGTACTGTAGTAGTGCACAAAGTAAAAGCAGGTTGAGAAAATGCTGGACCTCATGGAGTCATTTTCTCAACTGAGGCTCCTTTCTCTCTAAAGTCTCTAGCTTGTATCAACTTGAAACACAAAACCTTAACAGGTCTTAACATGCCATACTAGTAGGAATATGAAAGACATGAGGGTGATATGAATTGTAGGGCCTGGCTCAAGGGTTTCAGAGGAGAAGAATTTTAGCATGTGGCCTAGAGACTGTACTTATAATATTTTGGCTAAGAATGTGGCTGCTTTTTGCTCTTGTTGAAAAAGTATGCTGAGTTTAAAGTAAGGAGTTTTGGATTAATTATATTGAAAAAGAAAATCTCAAAACAGTCTAGTTCAGACTCTGTCATGTGGTTATTAGTGTTCACACTTGTGAAGATTCATAATGAAGACGAAGAAGCTGAGAAAGTAAAACTACAAAACATACAAATCAGGAGAAAAGGGGCACCAGAAAGTAAAATGGAGCTACAATCTATGTTCAAGGAGATAAACAAATAAAAGAAGAACCCTATGCTAAATGGAATAAAGGTATTGATGGCTTCAGGGAAAGACCCTATACAGATAAGCTTCCAACTTCTGAAAAGAAATTAAGGAAAAATTTAAAGCCAGGTGTGGTGGTGCTTTAAGCCCAGAACTCAGAAGGCATAGGCTGGGATATCTCTAAATTCAAGGACAGCCTGTTCTACAGAGCAGCCAAGCTTAGGCAATGAAGGAAAATATTGGAAACAGAAATCTAAAAATGATGTAATTAAATGAGGGGGCAATGTTCCAGTTCCAGCAAGCAGCAGAACTTGGCGTCTTTGGTCATGTGATTCTGGCTTTAGAGTCAAGGGTAGAAGAAAGGAGTTATGGAAGCTCCCTGTGTGACTACCAAAAGCCACTGAGGACTGTGTTGGGAGTATCCCTGCATGGAGGCACAGGAAGGACAGGGGTGAAGCTCTGAAGGTAAAGCCTAGATTATCTTGGAAACCTGAAAATGTTGGAGATTCCAGAGCCTTGGGATACTCCTGAGGTAGGCTGCTAAAATGGAGTGGAACTAGCCCAAGAGAAAGATGCATGTTGCAGTCAACAAAGCTGTAAGGAGTTGAGGATCTGAAGAACACGTTGACATTAGACATGGAGGTTCAGTTTGGAGTTTTCCCAGCTGGTTTTAAGTCTTGCTTTGGTCCAGGACTTCTTCACTATGTTTTCTTCTCTACCTTGTTAGAAGTGATCTGCTTTTTGTGTTTGATTTTTCAAGGATTACAGTTTAAGAGATTGCACAAATTTCTGAAGAGACTTTGAAATTTGAACTTTTAAACAATGCTGAGACTGACATAGGATCTGGGAGCCTTTGACTTTGAACTGAATGCATTTCTGCATTATGTTTTGGCACAAGCCTATGGGAGCCAGGGAGTGGAATGTGGTGGTTTGAGTAGGAATGGTACTCAGAGATTCATGAGTTTGAATGCTTGGTCACAGGGAGAAGCACTATTAGGAGGTGTGGCCTTGTTGGAGGAAGTGTTTCACTGACACCCAGTGTAGTACACAGTCTCATTCTGCTGCCTGAGTATGAAGATGTAGAACTCTCAACTCCATATGTCATGTCTTCCTGAATGTATTCTCTCCATCATGATGAAAATGGGCTGAACCTCTGAGACTGTAAACCAGCACTAATTAAAATGTTTTCCTTTATAAGAGTTTCTGTGGCCATGGTGTCTCCTCACAGCAATAGAAACTTTAACTAAGACTTGCACTTTCTCCACACACATCAAGTCACTTTACACACACACACAACACACACACACACAGAGAGAGAGAGAGAGAGAGAGAGAGAGAGAGAGAGAGAGAGAGAGAGAGAGAGAGACATACACACATACACTGCTATAGGACTGTAAACATCATCAGAACATTTTCTGAAGGAAATAAGGTAAAAGCTGTATGCAAGCAAATGAACATAACAGTGGTCAGTCACAGAAGGAAGGGTCTGTGTGTGCATGTCCTGAGTAAGTTCAGACTACTGAAAAATGTTAGGCAAGGTCATTCTCTTAGTTAGCCATTTGATACCTAAATTGAAAGTGGATCTAAAATTTACTTTCAATCTGGAACTCACATTTAAAAGTCTTCAGAAATGATTAAACATATTACTTTGTGTTATACTTCAGCTTCAGTGTTGATCACATCAGGATGCTGCCAATAATGGAACAAAGGTGCAAATCTAATTGATAAGGATCTATAGTGCCTTGTTGAAAATTTGTAATGTAATTGGCCTTTTTCGAGTGTTTGTGGTCAGACAGTGTTCAAAGTCTAGTTATGTGTGTGTAGCAAGAAGTATTGCAAGAATAGTAAACTTATCTTTGGTGAATGGACACAGACATTCCACAGTTATGGCGGTTGTGCCATTCCTGTCCTGTTCACTGGAGAGGGACACAATCCTACCAGAGGGGGAATATCATAGAAAGTACATTCTAACTAAAGTTCATTTTTTTGAACTTCTCAGTGAAAACCCTTCTAATTTATCACTTTAGATGTTAGAAATTACTAAGTTCGACAACAAAGACATTATTTTATGGAGGCTTATGTATGAAGGAAGTAACACTAGAAAGTTAAAAGCCAATAATCTTTTGAAATATCCCAGAGATGATGTGTATCATAAATACTTAATGGGCTTTCAAGTAAATATAAAGTAAGACTCAATGACATGATATAAAATATTAAGTTCTTTATGTTTTATGATGATATTTATTTAACTTGGCATAATAATGGATCATTATAAGACTTTTGTGAGTGAATTTTGTTCATAGATGCCCAAACAGTATTATAACATCCATGTATATGCATGGAAAATGCCCTTGGCACTATATTTTATTTCTAAAACTTTAGAAATGCAATGATTTGCCTACCTAAAAGCTGACAGAGTTCTTGCTGCTCCATATAATCTGAATGAAATAGTGTCTTCAAAACACCGGGGGACTGACACACATATGGATCACAGAGACTGTGGCAGCATGCACAAGTCTAAGGCAGACAGATTCCCGGAACCAAGAAGATAAAGTGAACATGAGCTCCCATCTCAAATCAAGAAGCTGTCTCCAGGAGTATTTTCCGCCCAGTTATGAAGGAAAATTTAGCTTTTACCATTGGAGTCTCACTGGTATAGAAACTGCACCTGAAAGTAGGCCCATTTGTGGTGGTAAATGACCACCAAAAATATTATTTTGAGATATTTTCTGTCTCATTGCTTTTGGGGGGCATTTTAAAAGAGTTTTTACTTGTATATTATGATTTATGATTCTGTGTTTTGATAGGTTTTGTCTTTGTGTATGTATCTTTCTGTGTGTGTTTCTTGTGCCTTTTCTGTCTTGATTTTTTAAATTTTTATTCTTTTAAAAAATTACTTGTTTGTTTTGTAAAGAGAGAGAAAGAAGGAGTTGTATTGGGTGAGTAGGAAGGTGGTAGGACTCTTCAAGAAGATGGATTAGTGAAATGGAGTGAAGTCATGGTCAAAATAGACTGTGTCAAAAAAGGTTTTCAATAAAAACAAAAAAATTCTAGCAAAAGAAACACACACACACACACACACAGAGAGAGAGAGAGAGAGAGAGAGAGAGAGGAGAGAGAGAGAGAGAGAGAGAGACAGAGAAGCCATTTCTTTAAATGCCTCATGAATAACATAAAATGAAATGTAAACAAGTTCTTCCTAGCATCTTTATTGTTAAGTGTGGCAGAATATTTCTCCCACTACTTTGTATAAAGCCCGGCGATCGGACTGTTTGAGAGGTGGGTGGAATGAGGAGTCAGAGGGAGAGGAAGAGGAGGAGCTAGGAGCAGGAGGAGGAGAGAGATGCAGGAGCCATGGAGAACCATGTGTGGGTCCATGAAGGTCTTAGGTAATGATTTATATTTAAGGTTAGATATTGGGGAAACATCTCTAATTGTGTGGACATCTTGTTAATTGAGCACTACCAAATATATAAAACTATTAGATAATCTTTAAGCATTAGATTCTCATTTCTACCAGGTACCACATGGATGGCAGGATGGTCTGGGCTCAGCCTAACATTGTGTAGACAGGGTGGTAGATTGGTAGAATCATCTCCTATGCTGGCATCTCATGGATGCCAGGACCAGTGCTTTTGACCAGCATGAGCCCTCTGCGGTCAGAGTTGAGCAGCAAGGGAGCATACCACCACTTTTGGTTTCAGGCCTTGTCTAGTTGGAAACATGGTGGCCCCCTAACAACAAGCCAGATTGAGTGCCGCTGATTTAAATATTACCATTAACAGGTAGGTATACTTTTATCTCAAGGAAATACTTGAACATTTACTGAGGCTGTTTTTCCTCCACTGAGGATCCCCCACTTCTGAAGCCATAAGTCTAAGTGAGACAGAAAGCTGTCCTTACTATTTATGAAATATTGGTGGTTCTAGTTATCTGGATGCCTTAATCTTCCTTCATTGTTTGAAAGATTTAAATAGGTTTCTCAGTATCTACTTTTGCCTGGTTAATTTGTGCACAAATGGCTGAGCAATTTAATTGACACTTCGATTTAACAGCTAAGGCTTTATGAGTCCTACTATGTCTTGGCTTTTTACTGAGTAATTTGATAGTCATTAACATTTTTGCATTATTTCAAGGAACAGTTACACCTGTGTAGTTACCATTAAGTTACAGAATCAATCAAGAGTTTGCAGAAGTCCTAAATAAATGCAGTTTCAAATGAAACTCAAACCCACCAAGGAAACGAACTTCTGGTTATCATTTAGAGCCCCATACCCCCCAAACTAAGCGCAATGAGTAAAACTTCAAATTACACCATTAGTTGAAGACAAAAATTAGAAGCCAGGAGGCTGTAAGCTGTGGCTGCCTACAGAGACCTCAGTGAGGAAACACAGCTGCCTTCCTGTTTTGAAAGCTCTTTCTTTACTCTCCCCACCTCTCTCTCTCTCTCTCTCTCTCTCTCTCTCTCTCTCTTCTCTCTCTCTCTCTCTCTCTGTCTCTCTCTCCTCTTTCTCTGTTGAAAAATATTTCTTGTGGATTAGCATCAACTTTTCAACTTCTATGAGTCCTAGAGTCTATTTCTGTCCTGTTCTTATAGGAAAATAGCACAGTCCACCGTCTCCCTTCCTTAGGGGAGATCCTGGAGTTTGAAGTCAGCACAAACAACAGTAAAGACATGAAGCTCATTTCTTAGTTGCCTTCATTTCTGGACTCAAGGGTCAAGTCATTCAGCAGCTTTCTCCCTTCCTTTGAGTTCAAGTGGCCAACCTTAAAGGACAGGATTGGCTTCTGGTATGGACTCTGACTCTACTCACCTTACAGTTACCCCCATGAAACTCTTTCATGAGCTTGATGACAGAAATGTAAATGTCTTTGTAGTGATAAAGTTATCTGTATAAAAGCTGAATCACCTCATGTTCTCTACTACCCAAAGCAAAACCTGCTTTTATTGCTTGTAATATCAACTAAACATACTCTGAAGCTGGTAGACTACATGGTTTAGTTGAGATTGTATGTCCTTTTATTTTCTCCTTCAGGTTTTAAAATACCTTTCCTTTAATTCACAATTCAATTGACTTAGATTTAGAAGCCAATTGCCCAGCAAAAGATATGCTCTGAGAAATGTTTAATTTTGTATGTTCTGACACCCCTCACTAAAGCAGAAGTTCCACGAGGGCAGTGACAATTGTTCACTAATGTATAACCAAGTAGCTAAGTAGATTTTGATGAAAAATATATATATATATTCAAATATATTATATGGCTGAACAGATATATCTGATGATATATATATATATATATATATATATATATATATATATATAATTTTTTAAAAGCAGAAAAATAAATGTTTTTTTAAAATAAATACATCAAGACTAATTTTGCCAGTTTTTGTAAAGCTTATGTTTCTTCTCCTGAGATTAGTTGAAACAGAGGAAATGACACAATGAATAATGTTTTCAAAAGTTAATAATCAGCCCTCATTATGTTGCATTCTGCTAATCTTTTCCTTCTGGAATCCATCTGCTAATTCTTTTTTCCTTCCATTCTCTAATTCACAAAATACATTCATAAACTAACTTTTCTTTTTATTTGCCTTTCTCTCCCTCTATTTTTCCTTCCTCTCCCTTTAATTTATAGGCATAATATTACTGTGCCCTGTGTAAAGATTATGTTTATATTATTCAAATGCTGACTTTTGTGTCCCCCTATCTTGCTGCAATCCTTATTCTGAGAATTTCCTGTCTCAATGTTGTAATAACATCCCAATTATTCCCTGATTGGTCAATAAAGTTATCTGATCAGCCAATGTCTGAGCAGGGAAGATAATAGGGCTGGACTTTCTCCTAGCCAGGAGAGGAGGGAGCCAGAGAGAGGAAGAGGGGATTCTCCACCCAGAGAGAGTCCACAAGACTTCATTCGAGAACACCTGGATCACACAGAGTCAGATGAATACTAAAATGCAAGTATCACTGGAATTTTAGCTGGCAGGTAGCCAGGTTACCTTAAAGGTTTAAAATGGAGTAATACTGCTCGGTTGTTGTCCCCTTAAAGCTTGATAAATGAATATAATAGGCCAGTCTATTATTTAAGAGCTAGCTGGTTAAGAGGAAAACAGTAACACAATCTTTTAAAATAATACTAACACCAATCGTCCTTCCTGACATTTATTAAGAAGTTGCTTTTCTTTTTCACATATGTATTTTAAAAAATTTAGAATACAATAATGTCTGGTAGTCTACTTATTTGTATTCTTTCAAGTCATGATATAATAACTTTGCATATATTTATATTTTTATTAGACATGCTCATCTTTCTTTTTATATTCAAGAAATTGTGGCTGTCCTTGAACAGTCAGGCTACTATATAAATCATTTAAAATAATTCTTACTTATTCAAAAAGAAATCCATCGAAATGCTAAGTGTAATTACATTAAATTATGCAATACTTTTACAATGACTGATGTTTTTGTGATGATAAACCCTACCTTGATGCTTACATTTTATTTGAAGTCAATTATATTTTTAATACTGAATATATTCCTCATATATGTTTGTTTTATGGTTTGTTTCTCTTTGGATCAGGCTAAATATAAACATGCATGCATGCTTTTTAACTCCCAAATAATATGTAATAATTGAAGTGCATGAAAATTACATTAAAACTTTTGTGATTTCACAAGACTCTAAGTGCACTGCAGCAATCTTAAATATTCCAAAATTGATTCAACTATTTAGGAGAAGTTATATAATAAGAATAAAGTTTAATTCAATGGGTAAAAGGTATTTTTAGGTTTTGCTAGATTTTACAAAAGCTATTAACTTGGTGTTTTTTTTTTATCCATTCATTTGAGCAATTTATATTTTCAGTATATAAAAGACTCTTAATTAAAGACTTGAGGTTACAGTTATAATTATGTTAAACAGTAAATTATTTTTATTTTTACAAATATTTACACTTTTAATTTTTGTATTTTTGAGAATTTTATACTTGAGGACTATATATATTTTTAATTTTGTTTAATCTTTTTTTTCTTACACTTCAGATTTTTATCTCCTACTGGTCTACCTCTGACTATTTCCCATCTCATACCTTCTCCCCACGCCCCTGATTCCATGAGGATTTCCCCACTCCTCTAATCCCCACCCTCCAGACCTCCAAACTCCTTGGGACCTCCAGTCTCTTGAGGGTTAGCTGCATCTTCTCAGACCCAACAGTCCTCTGCTGTATATGTGTTAGGGGCTTCATATCAGGTGTATGCTGCCTGATTGGTAGTACAGTGTCTGAAAAATTTATAGTATTTTCCTTTCTCCTCCAACTGCTCCTGTGTCCACCTTGCTCTTTCTCAAATTTTGACCTCTTTTTCTTGAACTTTATGTGTGTACATGTATATACACATGCAGACATATATACACATACAAAACTTACTCAGTCCATTTAGTGTTTCTTGTATATACATGTGTCTAAGGCTGACCTCTGGAGAGCAGATAACCCATCCTCCCTCTCTCAGCAGGCATTGATTACCTGCACATTTTCTGAGGATTAGACTTCTGAAGTTTCCTTCATCCACAATATTTTTGTATAATTACACTAGCTAAAAAAATCTATAAAATGCTACTGGATAATAGTTGTCATAAACAGATATTTCTATATTATTATTACCATCTAGTGTTTTGAAACTACTTTTCTCTTTTGAAACCTAAAGATATTTATTGTTTATATTATTTTTACTTTATATTACATATTATATCATTATAAACATTTACATAATCAATCTTATCACACTTAAGCAATTTCCACCTCTTATTCTTTTGTAACAATTGTTTGGTATTGTGTTCTATTTAGTTTATTTTTTATTGAATATTTTATTCATTTACATTTCAGACATCATCCCCTTTCCTCATCCCACCCAGAAAACCCCTATCTCATCCCCCTCCTCCTTTTTGTTTTATACCATTTTAATTACATGCAAGTATTAAGGTCAGTTCTAGGTTGATGAATTGGTAATACAATAGATGCAAATAGTCAAGGAACAAGCAAGACAGTAAACACAAATAGTCAAAGAACAAGCAAGGCAACAAAGAAAGTTCTACGGTCTCTCCTGTGATCACTGTTTCTAAGGGCTTATCAAGATGACCAAAATATCTGAGCCTACTTCTCTGTCCTAGCCCACAGTTAGTTTCATGTTTGAAGCCTACTTCTTTGTTCTAGCCTAAGATTTAGATTCCTGCCTGAAATTACTTCTTTGTTCTAGCCTAAGACTTAGATTCCTTCCTGAAATTACTTCTTTGCTCTAGCCTAATGTCAGATTCCTGCCTGAAGCCTACTTCTTTGTCCTTGTCCAATGTCATATCCCTGCCAAGCAGACCATTTCCTTGTCCTTGGCCCATGTCAGATTCTTGACAAGCAGCCCCAAAGGCTCTCCACCTCTTCCCCTTTTTATTTCATAAACAAGACTGAACCTCTCTTAGGTCATTCTGACAAGAATGCCTTCCTTACCCATTGTGGGATATGCATTATCAAAAGCAATGGATTTCTGTCTTAGGTTGGTAAGGCTCTGTGCAGAATCTTACCCATCCTTGTTTTGCCAGCCTGTTAATTTAATAATTCTGTCTAGGGGTCCACTTTCAGTTTCAAGTCATGTACTTTAGCTGCCAACATGTTGATGTTGCTAAAGACAAGCTTTATCATGATGGACAGGAATAAAAGTATTTCCAGAACAAAAAGGGCTATATATGATTAAAGTATATATGTTATTCTTGAAATTTGACCAAACTAGAAATACTGACCTCAGTCTATGGGTAATTTCATCATCAGTATCTGCTGCATCAAAGCTCACCAGAGCAGCATTCTTTAAATTCATAGACTCACTATGCAAAGTTAAAACATCCAATGAGGTGTTAGAAGTATGCCAAATACAATACACTACACATGTCTTTAAACTTTTTCCTAATTATAATGGCTATCACTTTAAATTTTAGAACTAACATGAATCCAATGATATTTGGCATGACACTCGAGATGGCTCCTTACTCTTAAACTCTGAACCTCCTTTCAGTAATTTGAGTAGGATAAACAGCACCAATCCATTCTTCCAAATGCCTATCTAAATCCTCTTGTATTCTCAACACATTAGTAAGATTTTTTGCTAAATGATTAACAAAAGTAACTGTCCTAACTTCTTGTGTCAAAGCAATTGCAGAAGCAGTGGTGGTAGCAATTAATGTAATTATAGCTGTTATACCAGCAATAATCAAGCCCACTACCCTCTTGCTTCTGATTAAAGCCTGACTCACTTCTTCCAGTACTTGCAAGCTTTTTTCAGAAGACCAAGGTTCTGTAATACTCAGGGCAATAAAACAAAAGCTGGTTCATAGACCTCTGTAACTGACATGCCAGGTTTCAACCCACTAACACATTTAGAAAGTGTACAATCAATGCAACATACATTAAATACTGTAGAAGAAACAAAAGTAATTTTAATCTGCCAATTAAAAGAGCCTTAACACATGTACTAACACTTGTTTGGAATTCAGATCCTGTCCCAACTGTATCTCTTGCTAACATAACATCATCGAGAACTACAGCTAACTTCCCAATATGTTCTGAAAATGTCCAAAACCAGCCTTCCAAATGAAGACTATTATTTCCAATATTAGATTGAATTCTAGACCAGTCTGTGATTGAGTCCGAATAAGTGGTCACATTTAAGAAAAATACAAGAGTCATTATGACTTCTCTTTTTGATTCTCTGTTCCACAAGGTCTGAAAACTTGAGGCAAGGCAGCTTGTCCCATCAGGGGTATAGGTAAGCAAAGGTGGGTCGGGAACATATGTCCAATACAGCTTTCTAGTCTCCATTGTCAGGGCACTCAGCAAGCTCACAGGTCAGCATCATTCTTTGTCCTGACATCCACATGTCTCACCCATCACTCTGACAGCCACCATGTCCTTTAGGAACCTATGATCCTGGGCTTTTTAAAGCTCCTAGGAGTCCAGTCTCCTCTGGGTTTTCTGGGATTTGGTGCAGAGCTGGTGCCCCAGGACTGCTCAGGGCACAGGCACAAACTGGAAGGAACTCATGCCACTAGCTGTGAGGGAATTCCTGCATCCCCACAGGTCCCAATTACTCCCTGTTTGGGGGCTTATTTGTAATTTTGTCAGTGCTTCTCATCTTACAATATAATTAAATAATTGTAATATATACATTTTTATGAAATATATTTTGAAGGGTTTACTGAACTATGTTTGCTTTTCTAAGATTGCTTACTCATAAGTTTATTATTCTTTGTAATAATACATGGCTATTTTAGATTATCCACTTCATATATGATCCACATTTTATTTTTAAAATTTCCATGAATATTTAGAAATAAAATTAAACTTTCTTAGACTTAGGGATTATTAGCTCCATGATGTTTTAGTATTGAAGTTATAATGTTCTCCTCAACACATTACAAAAATTTTGATTCTTTTTTTCTATTTCATGAATTATTTAAATAATGCATACATTGAAATTCAGGTTTTATTGCTATGAAGAGACAGCATGACTAATGCAAGTCTTACAATGGAAACATTTTATTGGGGTTGGCTTACAGATTCAGAGGCTCCGTCCATTAACATCATGGCAGCAAGCATGGCTGAATTGGTGCTGGAGGGGCTGAGATTTCTACATCTTGATCTGAAGGTAGGCGGAAAGAGACTCTTTTGCAGGCAACTAGGAGGAGGCTCTCCTCTGCACTAGGTAGAGCTTGTGCAAAAAGACCTCAAAGTCCACCACCCACAGTTACACACCTCCTCCAACAAAGCCACACTTACTAGTAGTTCCACTTTCTATGGACCAAGCATATTCAAACCACCACAGGCTGGCTTATAGTTCAGAGATTTGTCCAATGTTTTCATGATGGGAAGCATGGCAGCATGCAGGCAGACATGGTGCTGCAGAGGTAGCTGAGATCTCCACATCTGTATCAACAGACAGCAGGAAGGGAGAGAGAAGAGATACTGAGGCTGGTTTGTCTGTTTGAAACCTCAAAGCATAACTCCACAGTGGCATACTTCTGACAAGGCCACACCTCCTAATACTGCCACTCTCTATGAGACCAATGTGAGCCATTTTTATTCCAATCACCAGCAAAACTTAAATTTAGCTATATAGTCATCCCAGTCAAATGTTTGGACAGCTTTCGACCCTAACTACCTTCCTAATATCTCCTATGCATATTACTATCTGCTGTTTATAGCTGATAGTTCAAAACTTAACATTTGTGGGATTAAATAAAGATCTCCTAAGGTTTTCTTAGAAAACACTAAAAGTATAAAGAGAGAAAAGGCCAAAGATTCACAAGAAAACTGTCTGAGAGTTACTCAACTAGTTAATTACTGTGGAGAACATTCCTCAGCATGTGCAGGTGAGTAGCCATCAGAAGCAGCAGGGCAAAGAAGAAGGCAAATGACTGGACAAAAGAGAACTTTGTGTTACCTTCCACAGGAAACACAGAAAGAGCTGAGATGGTAACCTCCACCACCCGGTTTTTGATTCCAAAATTGCTTATGGCTCAATTAGGCTTCATTTAAAAATAACATCAAGAAGTAAACCAGCCTTTCCTTTGCAGAGTGGTGTTTTCAAAACAACTCACATAGGGGTTAGTCCTTGAATATATCCTTCTAAATTTTCAAAAGCTGTTCCTTTCTGGTCTTCCCCCCCCTCCCTCCTTTGTTGAATTTTTTTAAGGGGTATCTCTAGGGACTAAACTCACGCTTTACCACTAAACTATACCCCAGACCCTGTTGATGACTTTTTAATACGGTTGCTAATGTCAGTCATGTCCCACATCACTGGGCTTATAATCTAATCTGTCCTTTTGTCACTGAAACATCTTTCCAGTTCTTCTTCCAGGCAGGAGCTTCTTTCCACTGGGCTCTTCTTGTTATTTTGAGTTACCAAAATCACCCCGAAAGAGCCAACTAGCTCAGCAGTGGCCTCTTGCTAAAATGCTTCAATCATTTCTTATGCAGTCTTCAAACACTGCCCTATCATCATCAACATAAAAATTAAATCTGCTGTTGTTTCAGAAAATGAAGCATATTGAGTGTGCTGTACCACCAGGAGATGAGAGAGCAGTTACTAGATGATAAGGACATTATTATCATCAAGCTTAAAAATAAATTAAGTCACAGCAACAAAGACTGTCAGGACGAGGGCTCATACATGGCGTTCTCCTTGGTCAGCACAGCACCGGGAAACAAGCAAATGCTTCATAAGCAAAGACTTCAGCATTCTAAGCCATGAAGCATGAAGCTGACTGCTCTTGCTGATAAGCTCTTGGGTTAGAGGATGTACATTCTAAACTCATACAAACAACTACATGTATTCCCTATGGTAGTACATGAACAATTGTATTTCAGGCTTGAATTGTAATACAATAAAGACCAATAATGCAAGTTTAATGTCTTGTCTTTTTTCCTAAAAGAAGAGAGTTAGTAGTAGTCCTTAAAGAAATGTTACATATTTTCCAGAAAGCAAACAAACAGAACACACTGGGAAGTTTTCTGAAAGTGGTAATTTTCAAGAAGGCAGTAAAATTATGCTATTTAGCTATAAGTATAGTTACTGGGATCATTTTGTCTTCTTGCATTAAGAAAAAAAAAAGAAACATTTCTTGCACTTGGTATATATGCCAGAGAGACTTACCATGTGAAAATATTTGATATAGTTCTCACATACTCCAGTCTTTCTTGCACTGGAGACCATGTGACTCAATTTGATAAATGGGTTAAAGCTCATTTAGGCTTAATTGGCTGAAGATTAAAATATATACTACACCCATCTCTTTCTATGATAATACAACCTCAGGGACTATATGGTGATAGCTCAGAACTACAAGACTGAAGTCTCTGTTTCCTTTGAAGGAAGTGAATCTTCTGATTACACCATAGTAAACCATTGTCAGACAAACTACTAGATTTGGGCTTTATAGGTTATAGTTGATGGCAACTTGTGTTCACAAATCTAAACAATAAAATGCATGATACAGGACATATGCACAGAAAACAACCTCTTCCTTCTCTTACTCCCCCATCAGATATATTGGAATGGAGGGGCTGTGCAAACATTGACAAACCTCCTATAATCCACACCAATGCATGGATCTCCAAGAGAAATACTTGCACATGTCTACATATCCAAGGATACTCATAGCAACACTGTTCAACAGTCTACAAAATACTTAACTTGGAATAATGCTTTTGCATGGGAGATTTGATGACTAAGAGGTAGTATATGTATATATGCACAGGATGAACTAGCAAAGTATTCTGATGGAAAACCAACTTCTAAAATATTCTGTGTAGCACAATAAAGTTCTTCATATTTTTAAATAAGTGTGAGTCACCATCCTCTGCACCCACGCTGTTATACCCACTCCCTGTCTCTATGCATTTCCCCTGAAAAGAGGAGAAATCCAAACTTAGGTGATAGGCTGCCAAATGTATTTCCTTGTTCCTGTCTTTGTTCCTGTTTTGTTCCTGTTTTGTGGGGAGTATAAAAAGGAGCTCCGCAGTTGGAAATACAGCATTTGGCCTTTACCAAATGACTCGCGTTTTCTTTCTCTCACCCTCAGCCCTCCACCGATCCAAAGAACCAGGTCAGCTACGCGGTCGAAGTTGACAAACAAGCATGTGTACATTTATGTTAATGTATATGGATATGTACAAAAGATACAGAAAAATTAGCCAGGTTAATGATAATCCTGTGTTCAGAATGATATTGAGCACAAGTTAAAGGAAGCCGGGGTGGGATAAATGGTATATAGGTAAATGTTGGTCTTTACTGTTTATTTTTTAATTAATTAAGTTATTTATTTACAGTACATTTTGATCTCAGATTCCCCTCCCTCTTCTCATTCCAGTACCTCCATCTCATCTCAATTCCTGCATCCACCCCTCCTCCTCTTCTCAGAAAAGCAGAGGCCTCCCAAGGATATCAACCTCTCTGAGCATATCAAGTTGCAGTAAGACTAGGCACATCTTCTATTGGGGCTAAACAAGGTACCTCAGTTAGGGAAAGGGGTGGGCAATGCAGTCAGAGACAGCCCCTGCTCCTGCTTTAGGAGTCCCACATAAAGACCCGATTGCATAGCTGTTACATATGAGCAGTGGGCCTAGGTTCATCCCATGCATTCTTTCTGGTTGGCAGTTCAGTCTCTGCAAGCCCCATGGGCTCATTCTATAGGTTCATATTATAGGTTTTCTTGTGTGACCCATCTGGCTCCTTCAATCCTTTCTCCTCACCTTCCATCGCTTTACTGTTAAGACCTTAGCTTTTACTTTAGTTTCTGGGTTTATGAATGAGTTATTATTTTTAGGTAAATGAGTAGATAGATAGATAGATAGATAGATAGATAGATAGATAGATATAGATACATAGATAACATACATACATAATACACAATTCATACATACATACATTCATATATACATAACTAGACAGACAGACAGATAAATGAATAGATAACAAAACAAAAGTTAATATGTGAACCAAATACTGAATAGAATTAATTCAGTTTAGGGCCTGAAGTTTAATGGGAAATATCATAGGGATCCTAAACAGATCTTAAAACAACAAGAATAATGGAGCAAAACATTAAACATTGCCCTTTCCTTTGTACTACTCAGCTATACTTGTGTAAATAGCCACTAGTGGCCATTAGTAGCTTTTGAAACAACAACAACAAGGAATAAAAAAGATGAGTAGTAAGTGATGATAATTCAAGGATAATTAGATACCACCACAATACAAGGAAAAATATGCACTAATTAAGGTCAAAGTCTACCATCAGCGGGATAGCCTTCTGGGGCTATATGGAGTACTCCCTTTATTGGCAGTCTTTCTCCTTCTCTGACCTTGTTTGGAGAGTTCCAAAAACCCCACACCTCTACCTGCAGAATGTCACATAGCCCTGGTTAAGATTACAAGTTCAACTTCCTTTCTCCCAGTAAGAACTCATTCAGTTAGGACAAGATATTTTTACGTGCTTCCCCATGCTAATGAGGCATTTTAATACTCTAAGCCTTCAGCCAATGACCTTCCCTTCCCGAGTATTCTCACACCCTTCCCCCAAGAGTTATATAATCCCTGAATAAAGTGTATGTGCCCATATCCACCCCTAATAAATCAATACGAACGAGCAAGGATCATCTTAGAGAGCTGCATCATTAAAGATCACCATGGGGAAGGCTGTCACTTAAAAGAGCCATGCCTAAAATTCTGGAAGAAGATTTTTCTCCAGCCCCTCCAGTACTTGGCAATCATTCCGAATCAGAGCAGATGCTGTTTGTCCCAGGCTCAGCCTTCCCTTTCTGCCTGGTGTGCAGATTCCCTGAGGGAAAAGTAGACTTTAGACTGCTCCTGACTATACCCACAGCACCTGAGTACCCAAAGAGGAGACCAGGAACCACAGCCTTTGTCCCAGCCTCTTCTGTTTCCCCTCAGGTCCAAAATGTAGCAGCTTCTGACACCCCCAGTGAGAAACACTGGCTGTGGACTCTCCATTCCAGTCTTTGCTCTGCCTCCTCCCTGCACATGTGCTGGAGGTGTCTGGATGCCCTGGCAGAATAAGGTAAGACAGAAGAAAAACAGACCTTAACAGATACAAGGATTCACGTATGTGTACCGTTATACCTGCCATGCAATCAGGGGCTAGATCTGACTCAAAACAATTCAATTTTAGGCAGCCTCACCTGCATCCTGTTCCTCGTGTCATCTCAACACTATCTTTGCATACTTTACTAACTAGTTTTCTGAGCGGGTGGGGCATCTTCAATAAGCCATCCAGCCTGTTTTGTATTCACGTTCCTCATGGTTCTTGGGAGTATTAGAAAAAAAGAATACTGGGTCTGAAATACATCACTTTTCCAGAAAATGCTAACTGAATTACAATCTTAGTAGATAAGAAGGAATAAAACGTTGTTCTGATGCACATTCAGTGATGTTTCAAACAAGCTGATCCATCACAGTATAAATTTAAATCTTTAAGAAGTTAACAGGTCAAACTACGGTGAGACATGTTTATATTCCCGATGCTTGAAAGGCTGAATTAGTGTAACTATGAATTTGAGGTCAGCCCTGGACTCACAGGTCAACACAGTGCTTCCAGAAAGAATGACAATCACAAGAATAAAATACTTTAGCCCCTGTCCTCCTTTGCTTTCTTTCTATTGCTGTGATAAAAATCACATACAAAAGCAATCTGGGAAAGAAAGGGTTTATTTTACCTTAAAGGTTATAGTTAATTATCTAGGGAAGTCAGAGCAGAAACTCAAGACAGGACCATAAAGTAGAAGCATGGAAGAATGCTGCTTACTAGCTTGCTGTCCTTGGCTGATCCCAGTCTGCTCACCTATATAACCCAGGACAACATGCTCAGGGTGGGTACCACCCACAGTGGGCTGGGCCCTCTGACATCAATCATTAATCAAGAAAATGCACCAGAGAGATGCTCTCATTTGAATCTGATGAAGGTAATTTCTCAATTGAGGTTCCCTCTTCCCAGATGACTCCAGTTTGTCTCAAGTTGTGTCAGTTTGTGTCAGACTATACAAGAAAGCCTCACCTCCATTTTTTCAAAAATATGATCTCCTAGAAATGTAGAAAAATGTATGTGTATATTAATAGTGATACAAATATACAAATACACACACCACATAATACCACACACAAATATATAGTTTATAATGGACACTAAACATGTAGATAGATTAACAATGGGTATGGCTTCTATGAAATAATCAAGGCTCATTTATATAATATTTTGGGTTCTCATTTGTTCTATTTGGCATTTATAATGAAGGCAATAAATTTTTTCTTCAGTTTTCCAGCTAGAGTTCCATTAAAACATTTACTAAAATTAAGTAATTTTTAAACCATGGAAGCTTAATTGCATTAATTATCCTTTTCACCCTCAACTGTTTTATCATGAAACTAAATACAGATGCAATAATGAAGCAAAGGGCATGTTGGATTTGCATATTTTATAAACATGCTCAGGAGAGCAATTTTGCTTGGAGTAGTAGTTAGGTTAATCGTATGTTTATGAAAAAGAGAACCCAATTTCCAGGGGTCAGGGAAGGGCTAAGTAGGGTGACTTTGAAACCAGGTTCCGGGTATGTTCCTCTGCTCTATGTGAGGGATGAGAAAACAAAGATTTTGAAAGACTATTCCTGTGGACAGAAAAGAGACCTACAAAGTTGTTACAGCAGCCCCTGGAATAAGGCAATAGCTTAGCCCGCTAAGTGCTTATAGAAATAGTTGAGAAAAGTCTTTTCTAAGAGTCAGCTAATCAAATGGAAATGGACTTTTAAAATGAGTGAAAAATACCACTTACCCTGACCATACTCTGCATCCTAAACCAATCCAGGGAAGCCTACTTCTCAATAGGCAGGCAGCCCTGTGTGCCATCCCTCAGGTGTGCAGAAACAGACAGTGGTTTGTCCTCACCTCCTTTTCTACACCTCCACTCTCACTGCTGCACACACACCCCAAATCTGTAAGACCATGACAGTTTTCAGGGTAATAATAGCAGGGTGCCCTTTTGAAGCCTTATTCCTGTAGAAAGTGTGAAAAATCCACCAGCAATATGTACTCCAATGTATTAGCATGCCTCAGTTCAGTATAATGTGTTAATAGATAGAAAAATCCTAGAGATTAATTTAAAAATGTCTTCTGATCAGAGCAGAACATACTATATAAAATTCTAAAGATTTGGAAATTAAATAGAAGCCAGGAGCACTTGTCTCTCAATCCAATCTGTGCCACTAAGAAGACTTTACAGTACTTATGTAGACAAAGGGCAAGCCAAGGTCAACTTTCCCTCTTGATTGGAAATGCTGGTGTTTCATTGTTCAATAACAAGAAAGAGAAGTACTGTGATCTAGGCAAAGGCTTGTCTCCTAAGAAAGTCAGGAGAAAGTAAACACCTGACAAAATCCAGAGTAGAATTCAGAACAAACTTTCCAGGATTGTTTTCCATTCTTAGCAAAGTACAAGAGACATGGTCCCTGTGGGGAAAAAAAGTAGACTGTCATAAATAATATCAAACAAATGCAGCAAGAATATCTTTCCCCAAATCAACACTTCTAGCCAAGTTACAATTCATACTTTGGGCTCCCACAAAGAAACTTAAGTCTGGCGAAGTCAGTGAGTCACAGGAGTCAAGAGATTTTAACAGAATAGGGAAGAATGGGACAAAAATCAAAACATACACCAGCAAACGGGTAAGAAAGAGGGTGGAGAGCAGGGCAGGAATATGCAAACAAGAAGTTATCTGAAAACTACACTCAATATTACCTGAGCAAATTAAAATCTTATTATATTTTCATTGTGTTTAATCAGGATTGCCTCAAATACTCATACTGGCAAATTAAAAAACAAAAACAAAAAACAGACAACAACAACAAAACCAGAGAAAAGGTAGTGATTTTAAAATTTAACAATAAAGACAATCACAGGAGACCCAAGACAGAGTTGGCTGGCTCCAGAATCTCTCAGCCCTCTGTGAAATTACCGTCTAGAGAAAGGGCCATGGACCAATTTTTAAACTTCCATGATTGCTGACTTCATGAATCAAGGTTAAAAAAAAATGTCATACACTTCTTCTCCCACAGCAGCCTGAAGAGTTCCCTTTCCCTTTAGGGGCCTCCAACCAGGCCAAACCTGCTTTCTTCCAGGAAGCAAAGAATTTCAGGATGAGCCAATAGGAAGCAACGTTGTGCCAACAGAGAGAGGTAGGAGGAGGGAGAGGGAGACTGGAGAAGAAAGAGACAGGGAGGGAGGGGGAAACTAAGATGGTTATGGGCTTTGCATGAAAGCAGGGCACTTAGGTACAATGGGTGTATATAGGATTTTGATGATACTCAAATTACAACTCTAAAAGTTACTAAGAACTCTCCCTTTTAAAAAACATCTCTCAAAAATGTAATTTGTAACAATGTCAAATGCTAACAGATATTTCCTCCTAAACAAAGATGTGAGCTAGATTTGTGATTGGTCTTACTTAGGGTTAGGAAACATGGAGTAATGATCAGAGCTACACATCATTTTAGCCCTACGTAAGCATAGTATATTTACAGTCTTCGGCATCTTTGTTCAAAACTTTTGTTCAAAATCATAGAGTGCCATACTTGGTAATGTTGGCTTTATCAATAGTGCCTGAAGTTCCTGGACCCTCTCTGCAGAAGAGTCAAGCCAGTTCCCCAAATGATGGGTCACAATTTTTTCTCAAGATTTCCCTCCTATATCTCCATGAATTTTCCATATTTCTGTCCAGCCTCACTTAGACTTGTGAGAGTATCTAGTATTTGTATATGAACATATTGACAAGAGAACATAATCAAGGATTCAAATTCTCTGGTACTTATAAAGAATAGACTGTTATAAGTAGTAAACTCAATTTTAAAAGGCAAGAACCTAGCTGCTAGTGCTGCTGCTGCTGCTGCTGCTGCTGCTGCTGCTGCTGATGATGATGATGATGATGATTGCATCTAGTAAAGAAACAATTGAAAGTAAATATCACCTCTGAAAATTGGTAATAGGCTCTACCTGGCTGGGAGGGGTTTGTGTGCAAACACCTAGGTCCCCACATTTTGAGGAGAGAGATGAGGATGGGCTTCCTCACATAGGGTCAGGCATGATCAAGGTGCCAGATATTCAATTGAAAAGGACTGTGGCATTTCTAAACCAGTTGTCATGTGCACTGTGCAATTTTCTCTTTCAGTTTTCCAGTTTGTGAAGAGAACCTGGCATACCTTTCTCTTTATATTCAACAAATTAAAACAACTCTCAGTGTTTTAAATGTGAAGCTGTCATCTATCCCAGGCCTAGAGGATGTAACAGTTGAAGTGTCTCTTTTAAATGTCACTGCTGTCACAAATGAATCATCATCCTGAAACCACTTCAGATCAACCACATCACAACAGTACACAAAACTCTCAACCACAGGAAAGTGAGGTGTCATCAGAAAATATCTTGACTGTAGCCAAGGATCAAAGATATGCCAGGTATCTCAAAAGGTTCCAGTGACAGCAACCAGAGACAAATGATAACAGAACTGGACCCAGAGCTCCTTGAGAAGACAGATGCTGCAGTGCCTAACAGTAAAAGTGGAAAAAAAAAGCCACAGAAGAAAGTTCAGATAAAGCTCAGAAAATTTCAATGACCAAATTGGATTGTGATGAGAATTAGGTACATGTGTGGAAGGGTGTTTTTACATTCTGTGAAAGAGCTTGCCCTCTAGTTCTTACAGAGTCATCAATTGGCCACGTACCTACTGGAAACTTCCTCTGTTAAAAAAAAAAAGTCATTTATAACCTTCCAAAACATTGGTAAGAAGAATTTTCTTCTTTAAAATCATCTTGCTTTATGGTGCACACTGTTAGTCAACCATAGAAATATTTCCTAATGAGGTTTTATGAAGACTTTGAATCTTTCTGCACATAGTGTTCTAAGCCAGCATTATAAATTGATCTGAATTGGCCTTCACAATTAAACAATCAGACACTGTAAGGCTAAATAACAAGAATTTTTGAACATGAGAAGATTGTTCACTGGGCATTCTTTAAAAGTTTTGAGTGAGTCCATCTGAAAAGGTCAATCAAGACAATTTGGGAAACTTTGGTTAATTTAGATTTATTGTAAAGTATTAATTATGTCAATATAGAATTACCACTCAAAAAATATCTTCTAAAACATGAAGTTTCAAGAACATAGGACATGTAGAAATACTGGACAGCCATATGCAAAATTTCAGAAATTATTGTTGGAGACAAGTAACCATTTAGTTTAATCAACTTAAGGTTACTTTTAGAATTCAAAATAGGATCAAGATGTATAATCATCCCTATTTATTCAGCAAGCTATTATGATATATTTAGTTGTAAATTACTATTACAAACTGTACAAAGATAAATGATCTAACTATGGACCATGAATATACAATATGATCTATCTGTGGACCATGCATATTCAATACTTCTATTTCTTCTTCAGAAAAGATTACTAAGTTTCTACTCAAGGAGCCTGAAACTTTTCAAAGCCAGTCTTATACTCTGCCCTGACTTAAAGTACTAAAAAGAGTGGTCAAATCTTTGGGTTTCCCAAAAGCAGGGTATAATGATACCAAAATGACTATAATTTTATATAATTATTTGTCATTAGAATATAGTATAAATTATGGGAGTTTAACAACTAAAACAGTACATTAGATATACTTTTATAAATGACATGGGAATGTACATATTATGGAGATACCTTATGTTTTCAACACACTTAATGTTTGAATCAGAATAAATATTTCTATCTTCTAAGGCATTTATCATTTATTTGAGGTAAAAAATAACTCATATATTTCCTCCCAGATCTTGTAAAATATGTAATCTATAATTGATATTTATAGTCACCCTACAATGGATAGAACACCAGAGCTGATTTCTCTTATCTAACAGCACTTAGTATTCACTAATGAACGTTTGACTCTCTCTCTCTTTCTCTTCTTCATGATCTCCAGCCTCTGGAAACTGCTCTTTTGTTCTTAACCTCTGTGTAGAAAATGAACTTTTATATATTACACATGCACGAGCCCATGCTGTTTCTGTGTTAATATGACTGACTATTTTGATTTCCCATGAGACCTACAGTTCCATCAACCTTGTCAGAGGCAGGATACAATCATTCTGAATGACTGAGTAGTATCCCATTATGCACGAGTACTGCATTTTATTTATCCATTCATCAGTTCATGGATAGTTAGGATAATTCCATTTCCTGGCCATTGAGAATAGTGCTGCAATGCATAGAGGCATACAGGCATAATCTTCTTTGTCTATGTAATCCAGTTCTAGGTTTGCTGATGGATGCAGTACTTCTAGTCTTCATTTTTCAAAAATCTTTGTACTGTTTTCCATTCTCACTATAAAATTGAAATCCTACTAGTTGGATAAAAGTTTTCCTTTCCATTTACCTTTGTCTGTACGATTATCATAAAATCACTCTAACTAGAGTGAGATATATTGTCACTTTGCTTTGCATTTTCTGATGATAAGAGATGCCCTCCCCCTTTTGTTTCCTTGGGAAGTTTTAATTTATGTCTTCTGAAAGATGTCTGTTCAAGTATTGACCAGTTTTTTTAATTGAATTGTTGACTTTCCCCATTACTGAATATATATATATATATATATATATATATATAAATATATATATATGTATATATATATATATATATATATATATGTATGTATATATTTCACTGCCTAACCAGATATAACTTTAAAAAAATATTTTAATAGAATTTAATACTTTCAACTCAATACATTTCAATTATTTTTGCCAAGTCAAATTTCCTAATTTTCTTAACCCTGTCTACCTGTAATCGTCTACTAGAAAAACAAGATATTTCGGGGGAAATATATGTGTAGAAGAAGAAATGATTAAGGCATCTGATGCTACCTGTCTCTGGAGGACTTGCCTGTCCTAATTACACAAAAATTCACCCAACCAGCTCACCCTAATTTTTTTTTCTTAATTGGTTGTCACAGTTTTTAAACTGTAGCTGGAAAACTTAATTTACATTGACTTAGAAAAATTTTATAAGTAAAAGTCTAAATGCTATGTTCACGTTGGTCACCAACAACATAAATTATAACAGTACCATATGTCTGAGAAGGAGCACTCCTGGGCCTATCAATGGGCACTATCTCAGGTTACGTCACTCCTGACCTTGTCACTAGGACAATCTTTCAGAAATGAAGAGACCTGCTTTAACTTCAAAGTTAACATTTACAATTCTATTTCCTAAATAAGTACATTTAAAAGGCACAATTTTTAAAAAATGAAATCTCAAAGTTGAGTGGAAAGGAGTGAGAGGTTGGAGAGAAGTTGGGATGGTGAATTGTGTTCAAAGTTCATTTTTAAACTCACAAAGAATTAATCATTGCTTAAGAAAGACACAATTCATTAGATGGACTTCTGGGTGTATTTAGAAGAGTTGGGGGAAGGATTGAAGGACCCAGAGGGGATAGGGACTCTACAAGAAGACCAAGAGAGTCAACTACCTGGACCCTTGGGGGCTCCCAGAGACTGAACAACCAGCCAAGGAGCATACACGGGGGGACCTAGCACCCCTCCCCCCACATATGTAGCAGTTGTACAGCTTGGTCTTCCAGTTGGAGGAGGGTTGCTGGGGGAGGGGGCTGTCTCTGACTCTGTTGCCTGCCTGTGGATCCAGTTCTCCTTAGTTAGGCTGTCTTGTCTGGCCTCAATGGAAGAGGATATGCCTAGTTCCTCAGTGACTTGAGGTTCCAGGATAGGTTTGTAGTCAGTGGGGCCTCCCCTTTTTTAACAGAAGAGGGGGATGGAGGAGGAGCTGTGTGAGGGAGGGACTGTGCTATGTGTAGGGGTTTCTGTGAACATGATAGAAAGTGAATAAATTAATTAGTGGAAAAAAGAAAGACAATTCTTTGTGTAATGCAAATGATAATGCCATCTCTTGGCTATAAGTTAAACTCTCGATTCTATTGTGTATTTCAGCCCTGTTTTCACTTTTAAGTCTATTGGCTATGGCAGCTAGTCTACATGATGTGCTTAGCACTCAATCCAAACCCAAAGAAAAACATTTCTTAGGGGTTTTCTAGCTTGGAGGATTGCCTAGCCTCAAGTCTGTTCCTATAGCTAGGTCCTTTCAGCTCCTCTCCATGAGTTTTCCTAACTGGCTTAAAATATGTAGCTGTTTCATTCAGTCTCATTTTCAACTATCATTTCAAAGAGCCTATTGCTTCCCCTTTCCTCATTAATGTAATTAAAATTTAGTTAGAGTTTTTATATAATCAAATATACATAAAACATTAATTTAGCTTTGCTTAAAAAATAAATATATATGATATGTACACATATCCATTCATATATAAACATATATAGGACCTAGTTGCTATTATTTTTTTTATCTCCTAAACTACTGAAAATCAAACTTAAGAAAATTCCTTCATAATGCTAAAACATGGAGCTTAACTTCAAACTCTTTGCATTAGAAACACAAGAGTACAAACCAAGAATCCTTTAGGAAAGAGTCCATGGCTATAATAGTGGTGATTCAATGGTAATAGCTCTATCTAAATAACATATTTAATTGAAAGCACTGTGACACCTCATGTTGGTTGTCAACTTGACTACACATGGAATCAATGAAAACCCAAGCAGTATGGAACACCTGTAAAAAATTGTTTTGATTGGATCATTTAAGGTGAGGAGACCCATTCCAAAACTGGGCAACAGCTACGGGCAGGCCATTTAAAATGACTTTGAAGACAAAAGCTTTGTTTTATATCCTTCTTGCCTGACTCTTGCTAGTAAGTTCATCTAACCTGATGTTTAGGCATTCCTTCATTGGTATTAGAACCTATTTCTACAGGTATTCCAATGTAGACTGAAGACCAGCTAAGACACTCAGCCCCTTAGACTGAAGAACTACTAGATTATTGACCTTTCTGTTTGAAGCAAGTCATTGTTGAATGAGCAGGCTCACACAGCCTGTAAGTCTTATTAGCAAAATAAGTCCCTTTGAAATACATACCCTCAGGTCTGTTCCTCTAAGGAACTCTGACTGATACAAGCACATAAACAGAAACAAACGAGGAAACACAAAAAGGTTCTATGTGATGATGAAAGAGGGAAAGATGTAATCAATTTCCAGAACGGAAATTTTAGAATTAATCAGTATCTTATTTCTTCAACAGAAACTCTGAAAAAGTATAAACTCTTTTCATTTTAGAACAAACACAAACTTAATCTATATTAGTTAATCAATATGACCTTAAAATTAAGAAAAATCACATTCTTTTTGAACAATTTTCTTTTACTATTACATTTAAAATAATTCATTCTGATGCTTTTATAACATCTGGACCCTACATAATATGCCACATGACAATTTAGTGACATTTATTATCTTGAAAAGAAAAAGAAAAAAACACTTGTAAAGAGAAAACATAAGTGACAAATGTTACTGTGTTAAAAAAAAAAAAAAAAAAAAAAAAAGCAATGGAATAAAGTTAATTGACAAGAACCCAGAAAGCATTTTTTCAAAATGTGATTGGCAACATTTTTGCATTTTTTGAACTCTTAACAGCATAATGATGTAAAAGTTAAGAATTTTAAGTAGTTACTCTTCAAGCAAGGGGTTAAGTGAGAAAGCCTCATTTCCATATCAGAAACCGTGCAATACTAATGACTTGTTGCTGCTTCAATTTACATGCATCATTCTGCTATTTATTCTGTGTTCTCATTAAAAATTGTCAACTATTTCCAATTATTGATAGTTCCTGCACTTTTCCTATAAGCAAAATACATCACAATTTATTTCACAAGATTAAAAAGATAAAGTAATTACATTTTAAGC
This sequence comes from Mastomys natalensis, assembly GCA_021653895.1. Classification (NCBI taxonomy): domain Eukaryota; kingdom Metazoa; phylum Chordata; class Mammalia; order Rodentia; family Muridae; genus Mastomys; species Mastomys natalensis. Next base: position 871,064 of record JAJTUV010001036.1, read on the forward strand.
TGACTGCTTTTTAAATTTGTTTAGTTAAGGACACTTTTTTAAAAATTGAAATGAAGTCACTAAACAGTTTCATTTTATTAACTTGACAATATAATATTCAATATTTTCTCTTTTGTTCCACATGTTAATAAATTTTGCATATATTTATTTTGCTTATGTTATCTGAAATAACTTTGAAAGTAATTAAGACATTTATCATTTTATAGAGGCTTATATTAGGATGAATCTCTGCATTTGCTTATTTTTAATTGAAACAGAACTTTATTTAATAAGTAGAAAGAGTCTCTCTTACACCTAGTCCTTTCTAATGGCTAGAGAGATGGATCAGCTCTACATTGATCAAGAGGTATATGGATCTTAAGATCATGTACCTCTTGATGAAAACCCACATTTGTTCCTAGTACCCACATCAGGAAACCAACAACCTCCTGCAACTTTAGCTTCAGGGACACCCAAAACTTCTGGTCTTCATGGGCACCTACACTCCCATGCATATTCAAACTCACATATGCATATAATTGATAAATAAATCTTCAAAAGATTGTATTTCTCGTACTACAACAACATAATATGTATCTGAACCCCCAAATCCTTAAATCCACTATTTTAGTCAGTTAAATTAAAAGTTTGGTTTTTTTGGTTTGCTTGTTTTTATTTTTACTTCTTTCCTAAATTATAAGCCCTCATAAGAATACCAAAGCTTGTGACTTCATCATTAGTAGCAGTAGCACAGAATAGGCACCCATATGATTACTGAATAAATGAATCACCAAAACTTTTACCTCAAAGATCCTAAGATTTATAGTGTCTTAGTTAGGATTTTATTGCTGTGAAGAGACACCATGACCAAAGCAACACTTATAAAGGCAAATATTAATGGGCTGGCTTATAGTTTCTGAAGTTTAATCCATTATCATTATGGTGGGAAGTATGGCAGCTTGTAGACAGACATGCTGCTGGAAGAGGAGCTAAGAATTCTACATCTTGATCCAAAGGCAACCAGGAGGAGGATGAATATGTTTCACCCTAGGCACAATTTGAGCATTTAAGACTTCAAAGCCCCATCTCCATAGTGGCACACTGACTCTAACAATAACTGCTTGACTATTTTAAGTATTACTTTCTTCCTCCAACAAGGCCACACCTCCTAATAGACCCCTACCTATGGCCAAGCTTTCAAGCACATGAATCTATGGGGCCATACTTACTCAAACCACCACACCTATCTAGTCTATGTGTTGAGTTTATGCCATAGTATTGTACATTTTGAATGATTATCATCCATTAAAAGCAGAGAAAATAGTATACAGAGATTAATTTAAGAACATTGTTACACATCTAAGAGTAAAACAAAATCACGTTTTTATTTTGGTTACAAATCCCTGTTCTCCCTCAAATCTACTATTAAAAAATTAATGGTACTTATAATTATTTGATTAGATAAAAATAGCTGTCAAGTGCAAGGCATAGTTATAGGTGCATACTCAAGAGGACAGACAGAAACATGACAGAATATAGGCTATCCTCACCCCACAAGGAGTTTATAATTGATTGAGAAGACAGATACATAGGTAATTAATGATGCTATTGTGGTGAAGGTCAGCATAGCCCAAATTAATGAGTGTCATAGTATAGACTATTGTAGAGATGTGGATAAAGGAGACAATTACTCCTGAGAACAGGGGCATCAAGGGATGCTTCATGAATAAAAAGGAACTGAAACTAAAATTTGTCAGCGAACATTGTTTGTAGAGGGAATAGTAAAATATGATTGGCTCATAGCAGATGGCATTATTAGGAGGTGTGAACTTGTTGGAATGGCTGTAGCTTTATTAGAGGAAATATGTCACTATGTAGGTAGTGCTCAACTTCCATGCAGTATGGTAGAGACCTTCACCCTAGCTGCCTTTGGATGGAGATATAGAACTCTTAGCTCCTCCACTACCACATCTGCTGCCATGCTTCCTGCCATGATGATAATAGACTGAACCTCTGAAACTATAAGCCAGTCCCAGTTAAATGTTGTCCTCTTTAAGAGTTACCTTGGTCATGGTGTCTCTTCACAGCAATGAAACCCGAACTAAGACAGGAGACATTCATGTTTATTACTTAAACCTTCATTTAATCAGTAACTGTTGATTATTTTAAGTATTATATATCAAGCAAGCTAGATAAGATTTTTTTCACAGAACCATTTGCATTTGCAGTGCTGAACAGTGTACAATAACAGAAAAAATAAATGTTTAACAAAATTTTTCAGATTAAAATTTGTAATAGAATCTAAACAGTGTTTTGGATTTACAGATCAGAAAAACAAATACATTACAGAGAAAAAAAATCCAGCAATGTCATAAAAAATAGATGCTAGCATAGAGTTTATATATCAATCTTGTTACATAATGGTGGTTTTTCAAACCTAATTATTAACAGAAATCACAATGAACTAGGTATAATTTGAGTAAAAATCAGCTGTTATGCAGAGTTATGTCATTTAAAAGAAGGATGATTTAGATTTGTTATAGACATCAAAGGATTCACATGGTTCATGGTTAAGAATTACCTTGCTACCTTACATGCCTAATGTGATTACACTGAGGGGAAAGTCAATTATACACATGTTGTGAAGATAAGGAGTGACTATTTTTAACAACAGCCTTTAGATAACACAAATTGCTCAATTTTCCTGCCAGTATTGATCAATGTCAAAACTGCTCATGATATTTAGTCCAGAGGTTTTTTTTTTTTAAATATAAACCAGAGATCCTAGAAAAACCATATATATCAATGGTTTTTGAAAATATTTTATCTATCATTTCATTTATATTAAAACATGCTAGCCCTTTTTGTCCTGGGAATACTTTTGTCCATCATGTTAAAGCTTGTCTTTAACAACATCAGCTGGCAGCCAAAGTACATGGTTTGAAACTGAAAACTGTCTCCTAGACAGAGTTATTAAATTACCAGGCTGGCAAGCCAAGGACAAGTAAGATTCTGCACAGAGCCTTACCAATCTAAGACAGAAGTCCATTGCTTTTGATAATGCATATTCCATGATGGGTAAGGAAGGCATTCTTGTCAGAATGACATAAGCACAGTCTTGTTTATGAAGTAAAAAAGGGGGAGAGGCGAAGAGCTTTTGGGGCTGCTTGGCACGACAGGCTCAGTCTTCTTCTTTTTTTTCCTTTTTTAATTTTATTTTTTTTGCTTATTCACTTTATAACCCGTCCCAGTCACCCCCTCCCACAATCCTTCCCCATCCTTGTTTTCTGAGTACCCCCTCCTCCTGTATCCCCCACCCTGCCACTTTAAGTCTCTGAGAGGCTAGGTGCTTCCTCTCCCATTGAGGCCAGATGAGGCACCCAGCTAGAAGACCATACTCCATATACAGGCTGCATGTTTTGGGATAGCCCCCACTCCAGATGTTTGAGAACTACATGAAAACCAAGCTGCACATTTACAACATATGTGCAGGGAGGCCTAGGTCCAGCCCATGGAGGTAGATCTGTGTAGACTAGGTATGCTCCATGGTTGGTGATTCAGTCTCTGAGAGCTCCAAGGGTTCAGGTTCGTTTACTCTGTTGATCTTCCTGTGCAGTTCCTATCTCCTTAGGGCCCACAATCCTTCCGCCTATTCTTCTATAAGAGTCCTCAAGCTCCATCCACTGTTTGGCTCTGGATGTCTGTATCTGTCTGATTCAGCTGCTGGTTAGAGCCTCTCAGAGGACAGCTTGCCCCTGTCTGTTCTCAGGCTGGAGGTTTAGATCCTGGGAGCTCTGGTTGAATCTTTTGATACTCGTTCTAAAAAGGACAAAAGCACCCTCACTTTGGTCTTCCTCCTTCTTCTTGAGTTTCATGAGGTTTATGCGTTGCATCTTAGGTATTGTGTGTTTTGGGGCTAATATCCGCTTATCAGTGAATACATACCATGTGTGTTCTTTTGTGATTGGGTCATCTCACTCAGGATGATATTTTCTAGCTCCATCCATTTGCCTAAGAATTTCATGAGCTCATTATTTTTAATAGCTGAGTAGTACTCCATTGTGTAAATGTACCACATTTTCTGTATCCATTCTTCTGTTGAAGGACATCTGGGTTCTTTCCAGCTTCTGGCTATTATAAATAAAGCCACTATAAACATAGTGGAGCATGTGGCCCTGTTGCATGTTGAAATATCTTCTGGGTATATACCCAGATATATACCTAGGCTCAGTCTTCTTTATGAAATAAAAGAAGGGGAGAAGCAGAGAGCTTTTGGGGATGCTTGGCAAGAATCTGACATTGGCCAAGGACAAGGAAATGGGCTGCTTGGCAGCAATATGATATTGGCCAAGGACAAGGAAGTGGGCTTCAGGCAGGAATCTGATATTAGGCTAGAACAAAGAAGTAATTTCAGGCAGGAATCTAAATTTTAGGCTAGAACAAGGAAGTAAGCTTCAGACATGAAAATGACTTTGGGCTAGGACAGGGAAGTTGGCTCAGATATTTTGGTCATCCTGATAAGCCCTTAGAAACAGTGACCACGGGAGTGTTCATAGAACTTTGTTTATTGCCTTGTTTGTTCTTTAACTATTGTGTTTATTGTTTTGCTTTTTCCTTGACTATTTGAATCTATTGTATTGCTAGTTCCTCAACCTAGAACTGACCTTAATACTTGCATGTAATTAAAATGGTATAAAAGCAAAAAGGAGGAAGGGGATGGGATAGGGATTTTCTAGGGAGGGGAAATTGGGAAAGAGGATAACATCTGAAATGTAAATAAATAAAATATCAAAAAAATCTATTTTTAAATTAATTTATTTTCTTGTATATTACATCGCAACCACCATTTCCCCTTTCTCTTTTCCTCCAATCCCCCTCTGCCTCAACCTTTCTCTTCCCATCCAGTCCTCCTCCCTTTCTCTTCAGAAAATAGCTGGCCTTCCAGGGATATAAACCAAACATGGTATACCAAGTTGCAATAAGACTAGGTAACTGCCCTCAGATACAGGCAACCCAGTGGGATGAAAAGAGACCCAAAAGCAGGCAAAAGCATCAGAAACAGCCCCTGCTCCCTCTTTTAGGAATTGCACAAAAACACCAAGCTACATAACTATAAGATATGTACAGAGGGCCTAGGTTAAATCCATGCAGACTCCCTGATTGTTGGTTCAGTCTCAGCCCCTATGAGTTCAGGTTTGTTGACTCTGTGGACTCTCATGGTATTCTTGATGCCTCTGGCTTCTACAATTCTTTTGCCCCTTCTTCAGTTTGGCTGTGGATCTCTGTATCTATTTCCATCAGTTGCTAGATGAAGCTACTCTAATGACTATTGGGTTAGGCACTATCATGTTTTTCTTTCTGGGTCTGGGTTATCTCACTCAGGATGATTTTTTTCTAGTTCCATTCATTTTCTTGCAAATTTCATGATGTCACTGTATTTAAAAGCTGAGTGATATTCCATTGTGTAAATGTACCCCAATTTTTTAAATCCATTCTTCTGTGGAAGGACATATAGGTTGTTTCCAGTTTCTTGTTATTATGAATAAAGCTGCTATGAACATAGTTAAGCAAGTGTCTTTGTGGTCAGATGGAGCATCATTTGGGTGTATGCCCAGGAGTGGGATTTTTGGTAGATAAATTACTAATTTTCTAAGAAATTACCATATTGATTTTAAAAATTTGAACTCCCACTAGCAATGAATGAGTGCTGCCCTTGCTCCACATCCTTGCCAGCATGAGCTGTGGCTAGTGCTTTTGAGCTTAGACATTCTGACAGGTCATCTCAAAGTCATTTTGATTTGCATTTCCCTGATAGTTAAGGGTGTTGAACATTTTTTCATGTGCTTCTGGGCCTTTGAGATGCCTCTGTTGGCAGTTCTCTGTTTAGATCTGTACCCTTAAAATTGGATCGTTTGATTTGTTGATGTCTAGCTTCCTGAATTCTTTATGTATTTTGGAAATTAGCCCTCTGTCAGATATAGAGATGGTGAAAATATTTTCCCACTATGTAGGCTGATGTTTTGTCCCATTGATAGTGTTCACTCTAGTCACAAATAATATAAAATATCTTGAGATACCACTAACCAAGCAATTAAAACTAAAGGTATGATAAGAACTTTACGACTTTGAAGAAAAAATTGAAGAAGATATATGAAGATGCAAAGATATCCACTGCTCATGGATTGGTAGAACTCACATAGTAAAAATGGCCATTTTTCCAAAAGCAATCTATAGATTCAATGTTATCCCCATCAAAATGCCAACACAATTCTTTACAGATGAGAGAATACTCAATTTCACATGGAAAAATGAAAACCCAGGATAGTGAAAACAATCCTATACAATAAAAACTGTTAGGTACCCCTGATTACCATCCTTGATTTCAATCTATACTACAGAGCTATGGTAATAAAAACCACATGGTATTGACATAAATAACAGACAGGTTGATCAGTACAATCAAATCGAAGACCCAGATATATATATACCTATGGACACCTAGTTTTTTATTTTAAAAAGCCAATATTATACAATGGAAGAAAAAAAAGAAAGTATCTGCAACAAATTGTCATGGCCTACCTGTATGTTGTCATGTAGAAGAATACAAATAGACCCATACCTATCACCTTGCACAAAACTCAAATGCAAGTGGACCAAAGACCTCAACATAAGAATAGATACACTGAACCTGATAGAAGAGAAATTGGTGAATAGCCTTGAACACATTGGCACAGGAAACAACTTGCTGAACAGAACACCAAATTGCAGGCACTAAGATCAACAATTAGCAGATGGGACCTCATGAAACCAAAAGCTTCAGCAAGCTTTAAGTTTTAAGAAAGGTTAAGTTTTCTATTTTAAGAAAAATGTATTTGTATATTCATCCACTGGATAAAACAATAAAGACGCCCTCGTCTTCCTAAGTGCTTCTGATGTTAATGCAGTGTTGCATCTAGTGAGATCTTCATGCACTTTAGCTCCAGGTTGTTGCTTTTTAAATAGAGCAAATAAGGTGTATATTTTAACAGCTAACTTGTCACTGATCCCTGTCCCTCTTTAATTATTTTTTCATTTCCTTGTTTTTCCAGGACATGGACTTAAAAATTTATCTTACAATTTCTGTAGATAATTGTATTTCTGAATTGCATATGTTTCTTAATGTCTTATTTTAACCCTTGCTTGAATGTTTGTTGTTCATAATAATTTGCATTCAGACACAGAACTCATTTTGTTGATTTATTATCTCTCTTTGCTGCCTTATCAAACCTGATTCTTCTTGATCCATTTCATTTAAAGAAAATGCTTCAGATTTTTCTCTTCATAGTTGATCTTCTCAACATTTCCCTTTTATGTTTTGATTCATCAGTTAAATATTTTTAAAGATCTATTTAGTTTTTATTTTGTGTAAATGCTTGCATGTATACTTGTGTACAATGTACATAGAGTACCAATGAAGGGCAGAAGAGGGCACTGAATTCCCCTAAAAATGGTGTTACAGTTATAAGTTTCCATCTGGATGTTGGGAACCAAACCTACATTCTTTGCAAGAACAGCAAATGTTCTTGACCACTGAGCTATCTGTACAGGCACACATTTCCTAACTATTAACACATATTTACTTATGCCTAACATTGTTTTACTGATAGTGAATACAGCAGTCAAGCAAGTTCTCTTAACAAACGTATCAATTTTATAACCAGTGTTGCATTTCATAATATATACGATTTCTGTGATAATTTTTCTAGCCACCTTTTCTTTTCAATATGGTTAGAATGTGTAAATGACAAATATATAGCACATTCTCAAACCATCTTGCTTGGAACATAAATTTCCGGTTGCTCTTAATGGCTTCAGTTCTCGAAACTTGAGAGCCCTGCCTTGCTACTTATCAACTGTGTCTAATCTGCCATTAAACTAAGTAATGAGATTTTCAAATTTCTACCATCACATTTTAATTACAAAGACAGCATTTATCTTCCCCAAATGGCTTGCTTTTTTTGTAGCTACTACATTGTCTCTGAAAAAGCCATTCTTTTCTTTAACATGTTTTTAGTTTTTTTAAATATAGAAATTTTCACATATGGGGTCCGTTTGTTAAATTTGATTACACATTCGCATTCCTCGTTCTCAACAGGGATGTGGATTTTTTGTGTTCCTGAGTTGATAGGCATTTTTGTATCCTTGAATTGTCTTGCTGTTTCATTGCTGTTGTTTATTTATTGGGGTTGGGGAGGTTCCTTGCATGGACCACAGTGCATGTGTAGCAGTCACAAAACAAATTGTTGGAGTGGATCTGTTCCTTCTAATAGGTGTGTTCTAGGGCTCAAACTCAGGGGATCCTTATTCACCTGCCAAAGGATATCTTCCAACCTCAGTCAGACCTTAGTAGTTGACCATGACAGTCAGTATTTCTAAGAGGAAAAGTGGAGACTAGTTGGTCCTTATGCTCAGAAAAAAAACATGTTTCTACTATTCATCCAAATGTCCCAGAAGTTTTACCCACTTTGTGCTTCACTGGGGTTTTTGCTGTGAGGTTTTGGAATCATTTTGCACTTAGATTGTGCTGCTCTCTTGCTGTTTTGTTCTGTGTATTTCCTGTAGCATCATTCCACAGGAAACAAGTCCACCCACCTTCCTCATATGTTTCTTTTCATCATGAATTATTCTGTTAATGCAATGAGATATAATTTTAATTATACTTAAGCTAATTAAAAGAGATTTATTAAAAGTACATGGATGTGTACAGTAGATCATCTCTATCCAACTACTTTATTTTATGCACTGTCAAACTAATTCAGAGATAATTTTATCAAAAAAAATAGTTACTGTAACTTAGAATATGTTATTCCAGCTATAAGTCTTGAACATACCCTTCAAGAAATACCGTTACTGAAGACTGGTAGAGCAGTGGGCTTGGTTTTCTGTTTGTTTCGCCTGAGCGGCTTGCTATGCTATCATAACTAAGCTTCATATTTACTCTTCCATGCTTCACCTTTGTCATTTTCAGCCTGAGACTCTGAAATTCACAGTTCTTTTCCAGCTGAAACATGGAAACTCTGCCAGCAGGGGCCCCTGAGAGGGATTTGAAGGCTAGTGGAGAGAGAAGGGTTCTATTTTGTTTCCTGCTCTTTGCATTTCTAGCTTCTGCTTCAACAGTGTGGCTGCTGGCTGTTCCAATGGTGCAAATGTTTTCTGTTTGGACATCTTCTACTCTTCCCAAACCATCAGGATCGTGCCCTCTCACAAATCCCAGATACAACCTCTGGATCTTCCATACCAAAGGTTAGTGCTGCAAGACCATGTGGTGTCTCTGTGTCCTTGCTGGGGCTTAAATGACTCAGCAACAGCCGGTTCTCAGAGGCTTTAATTCTGCATGTTTAAGCACTCCATCTATTTCACAAGCTAATTAAAGAAGGCTGATTTCTCTCTTTTTGATCCCCAGCTGATTAATCTTTTTTGTATTCTCTTTTTCAGGTTTCCAGTTCCTGACTGCCAATTGTTTGAATTAACTTCCTCCGCTAAGGCAATTGCTGTGGTTTCTACCTGTAAACGGATGCTGAATTATTATTGCATTTCTGTTACTAATAGCTAACTTTTGAGTGGCCATTGGCATCATGCCAAAATGATACCACTAATTTTACTGCCTGTGAAAATTATGATGTTATTTATATATTTTACTGAGATGACATGATAAAAGAAAAGTAAGTGTAAGCCTCCCATTTGTCTCCTGTTTTCAAAGTGGCTCAAAGTAGTTCAGTAACTCTTTTACTCAATGCTCACTTGGTTAGGGAAGAAATAAAGAAGGAAATTAAAGACTTTCTAGAATTCAATGAAAATGAAGGCACAAGACACCCAAACTTATGGAACATAATAAAAGCAGTGCTAAGGGGAAATTTATAGCAGTAAGTGCCTTCATAAAGAAATTGGAGTGATCTCATACTACAACTGAACAGCATATTTGAAATCTCTAGAACAAAAAGAAGCAAAAGGAGGAGGTGCTATCTACACCCAAGAGGAGTAGATAGCAGGAAATAATCAAACTCAGGACTGAAATCAACCAAATAGAAACAAAGAGAACTATACAAAGAATCAACAAAACTAGGAGCTAGTTCTTTGACAAAATCAACAAGATAGACAAACCCTTAGCCATACTAACCAGAGAGCACAGAGACAGTATCCAAATTAACAAAATAAAAAATGAAGAGGGAAACATAACAACAGAAACTGAGAAAATTCAAATAAGCATTAAGTCTTACTTCAAAAGCCTATAATCCACAAAACTGGAAAATCTAAACAGAATGGATGAATTTACAGACAGATGTTACATACCAAAGTTAGACCAAGATCAGGTAAATAATCAGGTAAACTGTCCAATAACCCCTAAGGAAATAGAAGTAGTCATTAAAAGTTTCCCAACCAAAAAAATGTACAGGGTTAAATGGTTTTAGTGCAGAATTATACTAGAGTTTCAAAGAGCTAATATGAAAAGCCCTCAAATGCTTACACAAAATAGAAGCAGAAAGAATACTACTTAATTCATTCTATATGGCCTCAGTTATCCTGATTCCTGAACCACACAAAGACTCAGCAAATAACAAGAAATTCAGACCAATTTCACTTATGAACATCAACATATCTTTGACAAAGTATATAATATATTTCTGTCAGGAGCCATCTTTAGGAGGCTAAACACTAGCAGGTGATCTTCCAGAGATGGTTCTCTGTGGAACTGCAATGCATGAACCCTTGGTGGCTAGGCCCAGGGGACAATACCTCAGTCTTGATTCTTGCCATTGATATGTCTTTTCTGTTATTACTAAATCAATATAACAATTCCTGGGCATTAGTCCACCCTACTGGGCAGATTTTCTGCAGATCAATGGAGATGTACTCTCTTGTAGTGATGCTATATAGACAAATAGACGATTTCTTAATTCTTAATGATGATTTTATAAGAACTCCTAAATTTATACTAGTAACTATTGAGCCTTTTATAATAAGGGCTGCAATTACAGCTCTCTGTAATATGAAAACTGCAATTAGAACTCTGCTAGCCTTTTTTTGTCATGAGTTAATTGTGCTGATAGAAAGCAGGCACTGATACAAATTTACAATTTATGAATACATTTCTTTAGGCTGTAAAACAACTAAAGGCCATAAACTGGGAATGAATGATTTATTGTAGGGCCAAGGACAGAAGATAAAATATTGACTGGGTTTATCTGTACACAACTTCAATGTTAACTTAGACATAAGAATTATAGTTTTAGATTTCCAGACAGATAATGGATGTCTAGTTAGACTACTTAATGGAAACACATGTAAACATCTCTGTTGCTATTTTTTATTCAATTTATGATTTAAGTCTATTTCTTAACTTGTGTAAACGCTCCAAAAAATGTTTGGAATACTATGTGATCATGTATCCTGAGATAAGTATAAGACGTACTGAGAACAAAGAATTGAACACACACAAATTATTTTTCTTAGAGATAAGTTTTCCCCTTTTCTTCTCTTAGAAATAAAGATTAGAATCTCTTTTTAAAATGTTTTGTCTCTTCCTAAGAGCAATGTTGTCTAGCTCACAAAGGGTTAAAAAAACTCCAGCATTAGGACCAGGGGCCTTGAAGGACCTGTGGAGAAAAGAACAAAGGCCCTCTTTTCTAAATCCCCACTCTTCCATGTCCTGTTTTATAGTACATATGTGTTTTGGTACCATGAAAACATCAGAATCCTCATTAAAATCTTCCAACTAAAGTGGAATCATGTATTTAAGTTAAATCTAACTGAATTATACTCATTGAAAAATACATCGCAAAAGAGAACAGATGAAAAGATAGGATACTTATTAGGCGAATATTTAACTATTACAGGAAATTGAAGAGTGATACTAACAGTCTTTGGTCAGCAAGGTGAGAGTCATGGAAGAAGAAGACAGCTCTGTATGGTTTATAAGCACCACCACCCATCCTGCTGCCCTTAGTGACTGAATGCTTAAGTCTAAATATGTTTTCTCTATGACAGCTTGCTCTCACTAAGTGAATAGCTTTAGTTAAAGGGGTTCTAGATGAACTAATAACACAAAGAACTTTTGTTTTTTTCATTGTGCATTTTCTAGGAACTACCAGATAAAAAAACCAATTTGAAGTCTAGACCAAAAGCGGCTTTTACCACTGCATCTTGTTCAGAACTTACAGTTATAGTATAACAGGACTCCAGATCTTAGCAAAACTGACTCCATGATGGATGTGACATTCAGGCTGTAAAACTTAGCACAAAGACAACACCACTAGCCAAACTAAAACAAAAACTTAATCCATCAAAGTCCATGTAGTTCTGGGAAAGTCTCTAAATGTACTAACCTTGCTTTTTTAGCTTCAGTAGTTCTGCTTCTGGCTAAGTGTTCCTGTAAACTGATGAACATCAAGCGAGAACATGTTTGCTATGCTTAAAATTCATCCTGAGAAAGGCTCAGGGCTACACTGGGATCTTGAGTGCCCAGTGTAGTCACCGGCTGTCTAATAAAGACTTTCTATTGACTTAAATCCATGTCTGACCAATCTTCTCTGGTGGATACCCCACATCAACAGGAAGAAGGAAAAGAAGCTGCTTCTTCTCCTGATGAAACTTAAGCATTACTGCCTGTATTTCAAATGTACCAAGCAATATAAACTTTATATGTACCAATGTCATAAAAGAATCACTCTGCCAAAACAATGGTCTTACCATCCCTGAAGGTGTGCTAAATAAATAGGGCCTCAGTGCAGCCCAATTAAACAATGGCTTGAGGGCTAAGCATGTGAAGGTGAACATCTGTGTGTTGCATAGTTAAATAACCAAACCATATCCCAGGAGAGCACTGACAAACTCTATCCTTTAAAGTGTACCTACATTTCTCCTGTCCAGCCATGAGCTGCTTTTGTTGTTGTTCAGACCAAATCAAGAAGCAATATTTTAACTGAAAAGTTATTTCTTAAATGTCCTAAAAGAAATTTCAAAAAGACTATCTATATATATCTAATATATATGGCTACTTTTCTGCATGTCCTTCTGCACACTAGAAGATAGCATCAGATAGTTGTGAGCTATCAAGTGGGTGCTAAGAATTGAACTCAGGACCTCTGGAAGAGCAGTGAGTGCTTTTAACCACTGAGCATCTCTCCAGCCCCTGTCTTTTGGAGACATTTTATACGATACACTTTATAAGGCTCTAACAGTGTCTCAGCAAGAGCACCGTATGTATCTCCTTGGGTCTCTTTTTGTCTCTACTTAATTTTGCTTCCTTGATTAATCAGTCAAAGAAATAAAAGAAATATTGCCAACTGCTTTGTGTTTTGCCTTGTTTATACTTTAGCTGTAGAGTTAAATAGCCATCTGGTAACCACATGGTGAAAATTATAAGTAGGAGAAGCAAGTCAACATCTCAAATAAAATACACAAATATACATGTGACCTCTGGTTTGACTTCAGTGACTCTCAGAGCATCATCTCAGTTTCAGGTGAAAAAATTGAGGGTGAAGAAATACATAGATCACAGGCTGTTTAAACACAGAATTGTGTTAAGACACAATATGCTTCCCAACATTTTATCCTAAGAAAATACTTTCACCAGAAACCACTCTTAAGGTGTAAACATGAGCACATTTAATCAGTCAAGAAATATATTTAATTATTATTGTGGTTTTGTGTGTTTGCTTGTGTGTGTGTGAGTGTGTGTGTGTGTGTGTGTGTGTGTGTTTGTGTTTGTGTGTGTGTATGTGATGGAAACATGTGAAGATCAAGCAGTTATTCACTGGAAAAAGATGTATCAATCTAATAAGCTGAATATAGTTGAGATCACATACAAGGAGGAGAGTCCAGTTTGCAGGCAATCCAACTTTAACACCATTTGCTTAAAATATCCACATTGTAATTAGGTGCAAATACTCACCACTACTGCTTACAGCCCACTCCATTCCCTGGGTTTCCCTTGCTTCTTGCTGGATCCCATCCTTTTGTAATTCTCTCTCTAAGAATCTGTAAGAGATAGAATCTGTTAGAATTTCTCCAATCTTTGTGAATTTTTATCCTTATTCTTAAATGATTATTTACTTTCGTGGAGAGACACAAGTTGAGTTTTTATTTCCAAAATTTCCTAGCATATCCTATTACCTTCTAATATGCATCTTACCAGTGTAGAAACCCTATAGCCCACTTCACTGTAATATTCCAGGGAATATTTAGAATGAATCCCAATTAAATTGTCTAATTTTTGCCTAGATCCACTCTACACACAATTGTGAATTCTTGTCTTACACAAGGAGATGTGGCTAAGCATGTAAATTGGGGCTAATAGTCAGGCCCCTGCACTCAGCCTACTCATAGAATTAACGGACAGTTGTCAGAGGCGTTACTCATTGCTTTCAGTTTCATATGAAAGTGCTAAACAGGGCAGAGAAGACACTGTCATGTGTTCCTCATTCATTTTTTTTCTTATTTCTCTTATTTACCATCTGGATCACTATCTGATTCAAATCAACCGAGCATCCTTGGTTGTCAGTGATTATGGACCCCTATACTAACCTCCATGATCTTCAATAATATCTCAACTCAAATGTCAATGCACACGAAATCTTCTCTCTAGGACCAAAGATGAAAAAATTAGTGTTGTTGTCTATGTGCCTCAAAAAATTTAAAGTCCAAACTTTGAAAATTACTTTATGCAATGTCTATCTGATGATAACAATTAAAAAATATATACTGATTGAAGAAAGTTTTTCACTAAATTGAACAATTTGAAAACCATAAAAGAATCTCTTTTGAATTCATCAGACTAAATGTAACACTTTAATTAAATAGGTGAGCTTATATTAGGTTTGGAGGTGGTATTAAAAAAAGCCTACATTTCATTCCCAAGATAGTTTGGATAACAGACCATTAATTTAAGAAAATGCTTCAAATTCTAGGTGATAGAGACCTAAAAATTACATACCTCCAAATCCTATTCTGAGTATTAAAAATTCTTGATCAACGAAGGCAGGAACAGTCAAAGCAAATTTGCACATCTACTTTCTAACAGAACACTGGGAAAGTGCTTCTAAGGATGTTTACAAAGCTAGCCTCCAAATGATGTGAAAACCACAGGTGACTTTCAGTTGACGATGGAAAAAAAAAAAATCAATTCTTGTCTGTTTACAGATGCAAGGGTTCTGGAAGTAATGGATGCAGAAATACATGATGAAAATGTTAATGAGAGGAATGCTCAGTGTGCTGGAAGGCCTGCCTTGTAACAGTGTCTTGAGTTCTAAAC
The DNA here is from genome assembly GCA_021653895.1 of Mastomys natalensis. NCBI lineage: Eukaryota > Metazoa > Chordata > Mammalia > Rodentia > Muridae > Mastomys > Mastomys natalensis. The sequence goes on from JAJTUV010001036.1 coordinate 886,332, forward strand.
TGACTCACAGATTTTACAATGAGACTAGACTAATTTGCAAAGCCTGGAGGGAAGCATGTTCCCCTGTCTTAATCAAGTATTTACTCATAACCATGCTGAAATTTCTGTGTTACTGAGCATACCGAATAGTTTCACAGGGGAAAAAAGTAACTCCACTTTCCCACTCTTTATTCGGTAATTAATTTCTTTCTCCCAAATGAGTATAATGTTCATTTTCCACTTCAAAATCACCCTTTAGGAATTTTGGTCTTACTCGTGGTGGTACTGAGGGTAAAAGGGTCAACGGTTCCTGTCTTGAGTCTTGGCTATACAGAGGTGATAAGTAAACTCAGCTCTGATGTTTGTTCCAAATGAGTAATGTGAACTGTAGTATTCACTTGAAACCAAATACGCCATCTGGTACCTTTTACCAAAACCATGTGTCTGTAACAGGAAAGTCATCTGTTTGCTGAATTTCTCTTTTTGATTAACATGGAGGCTACTTTTAAATTTTCCTTTCAGAGAAAGTTTTTATTGTTCTTAGTTGTCGAAGAGATTAGAGGATTGAAAAATGCTTAGGTTGGAGTGTCACAATATCCAAGGTATGGATGCTGACTCTGGTGCCATTAATCTGTTCTCATTATTTCAGCTTCTTAAAGCAACATTCCTGCATGTGGTGGAGACAGAAAGAGTGGAGTGCCCAAGAAGATGTTGTGGAGCTTGAGAGCATCCTCCCCCTCTTCAATAGTCACCACCACTACCTGTATGCATGTCCCTTACCTCCACCAATTTCCCCTTTGTATTCAGCTTCTTGCACCAATCTCACTTGAAATGCCTAAGGGTTTACCTAATGCCAAGAACTTAAAGTCTTTCCACTTGAAACTGAATTTAGCCTCATTACCAGGCTATCATTTGTTTGTTCGTTTGTTTTAAAAAATTAATATTATTATCTTAAGCAGGGTTGCTCACAAGGCAAATATATCTATGTTTATAATAAAATTGTAGGGGGAAATCTTCACATTTACTTTGTAAACTAGGTGTCTGCAGCAGTATTCATGCTACAGTGGCTGATTACAGTAATTGTGACATGGTATAGCATACAAACTTTAACTGTTTAGTAATTACCTCTTCTAGGACATATCAATGATCCTAATGCCAGGTGCTTGGGTCTTTCTTACATTGCCTGCAACCTTTCAACTGTTCTGCTTTCTTGTCTGTAAGGATGATGGGAAGAAATGCACGAGAAGCAGTTAGCATTGAGTCTGTAAACACTCAATAGACACTGATAACACAGCCCTGTCTTCTTTGATGCTTGGCATTAACTTTAAGAAAAAAGTTTGATGACAAAGGACAAGGACACACGTGGAGGCTAAGCAATTACTAGTATTTTAACAGGTTACTCTGCGCTGGGTTTCTTCTCTCCATATGGGAATAATGGAAAAAAAAATGTTAAGATCTTTACAAATGAAGACCAATGACAAGAAGAAAACATGGAGAGCAATAGGATCAGAATCGGAACAGCAGGCTTTCCAATTGCTAGGGTAAAAAGAAATAAAATACTCTCAATATTTTGAAATACATAAAATTTTAAAGTGGAATCACCAGTTTACACAAATTATCAACTAAATGTGAGGTTAAGTAAAGATGTTTAGGGAATAAAAATTATAAATTAAAAAAATAACCAGAAAGTGTCCAAAACCTTCCATAAGATTTTAGCTTCTCTTGGCATGTACTGAATAAGGAAACTAGATGTAAACCATGAACAAGAGAGCATTATGGTATCTGGATGTCTTTAGGGATTCCCTCACTAGTACGAGAACCAATGGGATACATTTAACCAAATGTAAAGACCACTTTTATGAGCCTTGGTAAAATAGTTGACTAATCAAGGGGGAAGTCCATACATTTCAGGATATTTTTCAAAAGAGGTCTAGTACCAATCAAAATGCTTTTCAAAAGAGATGCATAGTTGGACCAAAAACCAATCAGAAAAACTGAAGCAGATAGAGGAAGGAGCCAGCTAGCAATGAACCCAGAACAGGGCAGTGTTAAACATCATGGACAGGAACTCTATTTCAAGTGGAGAAGAAGGTTAAGAAACACAAAGGTGACAGAGTGGCTTAGGCAAGTGAAGGCACAAAAGAGCAGAAAGAATGGAAATGATGTTGGGAGATCATGAAATGGTGTTGAGAGGTCATGTGCATTCTCTTGGGAGTGAAAAGTCAGTAGAGAATGCAGGATTCCATCCAGATAGACAGGTACCTGGAGGGGCATTCAGAGTCAGGCATTTGCTGAGAGTTGAAATTGAACAAGGGAGAGCATGCAGAAGATTCTTTCCTTAGTGGAAGTTTAGGTCTGGCTTCTAATGGACAAACCGGAAGCTTAGAAAAGATGATGATGGCTGAACACCCCACTTAAGAGATGAGTTCATTGGTCAAAGGAGGCTTTGAATTGGGTTTTTATTGTTGTTTGTCTGAATTTATTTTTTATTTAACATTCAACACAGCAGGGATCCCTACCCTCCCACATCTCCATCTCCTCTCTCCCATTTCCAGATTGTGACATTCTAAGAGCAGTTTCTAAAAGCATCTCAAGTCATCCAGCCAAAGCTAAAAGTCACTGCTCTAGAAAGTGGGTTGTCTGGTCTATATAGTTCAGAGCTTTAGAACAAACATGGCCTTTTATACTATCTCAGTTTATCAGAGAAAGAATGGGAGATGTTGGCAACCAGCAATAATGGATAATTGGAATTAAAGGATATTAACAAACAGTAGTAGCTTCTATTCATTCTGTGAAGTAAAGGCATAAATCATCACTGAGCATAAGTAGAAGGTGATTTAAGTAAAGATCCAGAGCCTGGGCTTACATGACGTTACAAACTGGAGTGGACACTGATGTACTGTGAATCAGCTTAGAAGACTCACATGAAGTCAGAAACCTAGAAATTGTAGCAGCCCTGATTTGTATGTAGTGTATTTTTGGTTTTTTCATAGTATGAAAAGAAATGTATAGATTTTATCTTATCTAAAAAGTTGTGGATTTACTCCTTTTCAAGTATTAATCCAAAAGTCTATGGTATGATATTGTTAATACTCACCTGCAGAAATCTAATCAGCAGCATAAAAGACCTAGAACCCAGACTTTGCCCAAGCCTACTGGTTTCCCATTGTGATATGGAGTTCTGATACCTAGTTCCTACAGGACAGATTCTTCTGGGCTTTGCATAAATTTCAGTCACTTGTGATTAGAATGGGCTTTTAGATCCCAGACTGAATTTGTTATCGTTTGAGTCTCTGTGATAAACAACCCCATTTTGTTTCCATGTACCTTTTATCCCATAAAGGGCTGGGACTGTAGAAAATTTAGCAGATTGGATATAATGTAGAGAGGAAGATCATTTAAAAAAGCATCTAACATTTTCTTTATAAAAACTGCCCTCAAGAGGTACACGCAGACAGATTTAATGTGCTTGAAAGTCATTCTGGGACAGACTCAGGGTGTTAGGACGTTTCTGATTCCCTGTCTTTCAAGGACAAGAAAAACTTATAATGATTTTAGAACAGAGAGTGGAGGACGATGCCCCCAAGCAAGACCTGTGATGAAAATAATTAGGAAGCTGCCAGCAAGCAACTCTTCACTGAGAATTTAGAGGCTTCCCTGTGATGATCATATAATATAATAGGTTGGGAAAAGAAAGTTAGCCAATAATGCACAACAGAAGTAAACATACAGGCTGTGAGCTGAATAGTGGAGTGGCCTCAATGACAAAGTGTTCTCTGTTCTTTTCTCCACAAATGAGGAGGCAGAGTTCCAGGGGTCAGGTAAAGATCCTGTTTGAGGCACTGGATACTTCTTTTCTTTTTATTTTCTTTTGAGATTATACTATTATTACAACATTTCTCCCTCCCCTTTCCTCCCTCTTCATCATCGCTGTACCCTCTCTTTCCATTTCTTGGCCTCCACATTAATTGTCAGTTCTGCATAGACTAGAGCACAGTTATAGGAAAGAGACTTTCCAGTCCAGGCTTCACTCTTAAGACAGAGCAGAAACATCAGTGACAAGACGTTAGAGACCATATTTAGAATGCTCCCATTTGGGAATAAATCCTGTTAAATTTCCACATTTTTTTTTCATTTAGTAAAAATAAAAAATACAAATAGAAAGTTAAAAAGATTGTATTCCAAGAAGAACAAAACATAAAGCCAGGCTGCTATCGTTCTCAAAGTGATACAAGTCTTGGGAAATTCAGACTTGATTGAAACCATGAAGAAGTTAAGGGAAATAGCCATGTTGTACATTTCAGCACCTTAAACACTTCACTTTCATAAATGTAACAGATAATGATTTATTTCACACCCTCTCCAATCTGATTGTAATAAGGTACAGATGTTTTCAAAAAGGAATCACTGAGATAATTTTTAAGAACTATCAACATTAATATTTATGGTTTCTAATGTATCACGGAGCGCATATAGGGCATGGATATTTTAAATAGAGTATAAAGGGTTGAAAAAGAAATAGATACTGTTGCCTAATAAGAGACTGGATTATCCTTAAGTGAAATTCAATACCCATTACCCCCATTTAAATTTAACTAATCTCCATTTGCAAAGTGGAGGATTTTCCTCTCAAAACACATTCTGAAAGAACTCTATACCAGTGCTATGTTAGCTGGATAGCATTTCTTACATTTGTTCTCATCCACATTTTCTCTTCATTCCACCTAAGGTGACCAAATAATAAATAAATAAAAAATAATAAATACATTCAAACATCTCCACTCATGGCCCAGAGCACTGGTTCCTTCCAGTCTGGGCCCCAGCACTGAGCAGATCCCTGGCTGCAACTCTGCATCCAATCTCACAAAACCCAGAGGAAGTGGGCCTCCCAGGAGCTCTAACCCAGGCAGCATCTTAGATAAGGAGACAACAATACCTTCCCCAAACAGGGAATAACTGGGACCCAGTAGGACCCAGGAATTCACTCCTGGCCCAGAGCACTGGTTCCTTCCAGTTTGGGCACAAGCACTGAGCAGATCTTGGGCCCCAGCTCTAACCCCAGTAGTAGCACCCACCACATACAGTTCTGAAATAAACAAGATAATAGGAAAGACAGGCTCTAGTAAAAGACAGGGCAGGTAGCACTAAGGTGATCCAGATGGTGAAAGGCAGGCGCAAGAACATAAGCATCAACAACTCAGGGTACTTGGCATCATTAGAACCTAGTTCTCTCTCACTAGAAAGTCCTGAATGCCTATGTCACCAGGAAAGCAAGAGTCAGATTTAGAATCACTTCTAATGATGATGATAGAGGACTTTAAGAAGGATATAAATAACACTCTCAAAGAATTTGAGGAGAACACAGGTAAACAGGTAGAAGCCCTTAAAGAGGAAACACAAAAATCCTTTAAAGAATTATAAGAAACACAACCAAACAGGTGAAGGAATTGAACAAATCCATCCAGGACATAAAAATAGGAGTAGAAACAATTAAGAAATCACAAAGGGAGACTACCCTGGACATAGAAAACCTAGGAAAAAAATCAGGAGTCATGATGTAAGCATCACTAATAGAATACAAGAGATAGAAGAGAGAATCTCAGGTGTAGAAGATACCATAGAAAATAGTGACACAAACGCAAATACAAAAGGTTCTTAATACAAAACATCCAGGAAATCCAGGACACAATGAGAAGACCAAACCTAAGGATAATAGGTATAGATGAGAGTGAAGATATCCAACTTAAAGGGCCAATAATATCTTCAACAAAATTATAGACGAAAACTTCCCTAACCTAAAGAATGAGAAGCCATAAACATACAAGAAGCCTACAGAACACCACATAAACTAGACCAGAAAAGAAATACCTCCAGCCACATAATAATCAAAACACCAAATGCACAAAACAAAGAATATTAAAAGCAGTAAGGGAAAAAGGCCAAGTAACATATAAAGGCAGACCTATCAGAATTACACTAGACTTCTCACCAGATACTATAAAAGCAAGAAGATCCTGGTCTGATATCATACAGATCCTGAGAGAACACAAATGCCAGCCTAGGCTACTATACCCAGCAAAACTCTCAATTCCCTTAGATGGAGAAACCAAGATATTCCATAACAAAAACCAAATTTGCATGATATCTTTCCACAAACCCAGAATTACAAAGGATATTAGTGGGAAAACTCCAATACAAGGAGGGAAATTATATCCTAGAAAGAGCAAGAAAATAATCCTCTTCCAACAAATCCAAAAGAAGATAGCCACACAAAGATAATTCCACCTCTAATAACAAAAATAACAGGAAACAACAATCAATGTTCCTTAATATCTATTAACATCAATGGACTCAATTCCCCAATAAAAAGACATAGGCTAACGGCTGAGATAAGTAAACAGGACCAGCATTTTGCTGCATACGAGGAAACTCACCTCAGTGACAAAGACAGACACTACCTTAGAGTAAAAGGCTGGAAACAATTTTTTCAAGCAAATGGTCCTAAGAAACAAGCTGGGGTAGCCATTCTAAAACGCCACCTGTGACAACAAAGGGAGGGACTCATGGCTCCACTTGTATAGGTAGTTGAGGGTGGCCTTGTCAGGCATCAGTAGAAGTGGAGGGCCTTGGTACCCAATAGTTTGGATTCCCTAGTGTTGGGAATTTGATTGCAGGAGGTGGGAATGGGAGGATGGTGGGAGCACACCCTCATAGAAACTCCCAGAATTATATGGATTAGATATGATAGAGACAGGCTGCCAGAAAACTAGATTCCAAAATTCAAACAAAAAAATTCTTGATACTAAAATTTGTTTTGAGAATTGTATATTGCAGAATACACAGCCTTGGTGTATCTACTCATCAAGCAAGCTGAGCAGACCTGCTCGAACCTCTGATGTCCTAGGAATCTCAGCTGGATGCAGTGAAGACACAGACATCAGTGGCTTATCAATTTTCTCTTCCCCCTGCCCCTTTTCTAATATTTCGACACTGGTATTCAGCTTGAAGAAGTTAATGAAGAGTCAATGTCCCTATTCCCTGGGCTTGGGGACTGAAGTGGTTAATATTGGGCTGTCTTTCTAGGGAAAAGTAGTGGTTTTCTTGGAACAGGGAGGAATAGCTAGGATTTATTGCATAGCCATAACTTATTGGTAGAAATCTGTATAATTGTTATTAAGCTGAAGTTATAATTTTTTAAATGGTACAAAATTTACTTTGATCTCAAATTTAAGGTTTTCATTGGTACGAGTTTCTATTGATATAAAATTGAGATTAATATTTTACTCTCATAGGCATTGTGCCTATGTAACACATTTAGGAATACAAGGCTTAGACCCAGTCCTTCTTTAACTTTTTAACTGATTTGAGATGGTTTGCCTGTGAGTTAAGGGCCTATAGCAAATTCATGTCTCTGAGTTTATTGTTAGTGTGTTTTCTATATTTTATTTAGAAATAGCTGAGAGGGGTTAACAGACAACAGTCCAGATTGCCTTACATGGATAGTTGGTTTTCAAAATGTCAGAAGCCACAGAAATGACGTCACAAACATTTCTGTATTAAGTTTCATTTTGAGTAGAGACCTGTCTGCTCCTGACAGCTTCCTGTCTTGGATTCTAAGAAGAAACTGAGCATCTTTGGAGTTACTCCAGTTGTGATGAAACAGTCACTAGGCAAGAATTGCTTCTTTTCATCTACAGACAAATTACTGTCCTGAAAAGGACACACTTGCAGAATAGTCGACTGATTATATCTGCCAAGACAGAGTTAATCAGCCCTTAATAATTCTGCATCACTAAGTCTGTCAGATGATCCTGAGCCAGAAGGCTGAAGATCGGAATGCTCCTAAATTTTGTAGTATAGGGACTGTCCAGGTGTTTAGCAGTCTGTATAAATTGGCTAAGTTTTAGAAGCTATGCTTTCTGCTTCCTATAATTTCAGTTAATTCAGTCATTCTGGATTTCTGACAGGGTTGAAGACTTAATAGTCTCATAGCCAATCCTGGCTATTACGTTGAGAGAAGATTTGAGAGGATGGTTTTCAGCTGACATTCATTCAAAAGCCAAGAAAAAAGCCAGGTTCAGAACTAAGTCTTTTAGTTAGGAGAGATGACAGAGGTTCTGGTTAATCAACAAAATGATGAACTGGGTATTAGGTCTATCTTGTACCTCATTGATACAAATTGGTATAGTTATGCTCTAATTGTATTTTGAGAGAAAAGTTTTATTTTAATGAGAAGGGTGATATATAGGAAGAGCTAAGGTGGGAGGAGTAAAGAAGGGAAGAAGAGGAATAAGGAGAAGAGGAGGAGAAGGAGAGGAGGAGCTAGGAGACAAGGAGGGAACATGGAGGTGGATGTTTGCCTGACTCTGCAAGTCAAAGATAGTTGGTATATCTAGGTTAGGGTATTGGGTTACACTTCTGATTGTATGGGCATCTTGTTATTGAGCATTACCAAACTTATAAAGCCTTTTGTTAACATTTTAAAAAAAAGTTACTAATAAAAAAATGTATATATATATATAAAAATTCAGACATCTCTATAGGTTATTTAAGACTATAAAATTAGGCTATTAGATCACAATCTAATGTGCTCTAAGCAGCACTGGAATAATACAAAAACATAAAAGAAAAGGTAAACTTGATGTAACATACAAATGACTGCAGCTATTAACGAAATCACATTACTTATTAGCAATTTGGGGTCATTCCAGTCAAACAGTGTAGCACATCTAAATCTCAGCATCATTCTCAAGCATGTGATTTAAATTTATTTGCAAATAATTCTTTTTTTAAATTTTTTTTTTGTTTGTTGTTTTTTTTCAAGACAGGTTTCTCTGTATAACCCTGGCTGTCCTGGAACTCACTCTGTAGACCAAGCTGGCTCGAACTCAGAAATCCCCTGCCTATGCTCCCAAGTACTGGGATTAAAGGGTGGCCACCACTGCCCAGCTGCAAATAATTCTTAGAAATGTACAAAGTTGGGACACTGAGTTTAAATATGTATCATTTTATCTCCTTGTGTCACACAGCTACTAGAATTAGCTATTCTAATTAAACACAAAATCAGACTATAGTTGACCAATATACAGGCATGAAATTAAAAGTAACAAATACTAAAAATATCTTCCTAATATATTTTTTAATCTGCCTTCTTATCCTGGTATCTTTGAGCTCATAGAGCAGATGCTATGTCCTTAGCTTTCCTCATTAGCCAAGCATTGAGGATATTGCTTGCAAACTGAGTCTTTGATGTTAGAATTGCTTCATATGACCTGTTCTCCTACCGAGTTTTAGAAATTTTATTAAGAAGGATATGGTACATTATGTGTGGTAATGAATTGACCCCAAATCTCAGTGGATTAATGCAAATAAATATGTTTTCCTCACTCTGTCTAAAATTAGCCATCCTGCAGCTTGGCTTCCTAAAGCCATGAGGTTTCTGTAGTTTGTAGCATAATGTAGCACTATCATTCAAAAAAAATCACTACAGGATATGCTATGAACGTATCAGAAAAATAGGCTGAAATCCTTTCACTGTCTCCTGTGCTTCAGTACATTTGGTGAGGGAATCTAGGAGAACAGGAAGAGGAAAAGGCAGGTGAAAGTGAGCACATCTTCATGTCAGGGTTGCTCTCCCTAGGAGGTGGAAGTAGAAGCTGAGAAAAACCTTAGATGTCCAGGCAGGAGATGTATTTGAGCTTGGGAAAATCATTTAGTTTTTTCAGGGTCACCATCTGGAAACTGAAAATTGTATGAGAGTTTATGCGGAGAAGCACATCAGGACATTTGGGTCTTATCCTGTATTTTGAGGTTGAAGCTTTTAACTGGTGAGCTTGAATTAAGTTATACTGGGAACAAAAGGGATATAATATTGAAATAGATTTGGGCATCAAATGCAAAAACAAAAAACAAAAGTCCAAAGCCAACATCACTACCAATAATGTTTCAGCCTTTCCTCCTTTCTCTACTCACTTCCCAGGAGCACCCAGCACCCACAAAATAGTCATAAAGGCAAGGAAAGTATGCAATGATCGTCTATCCTTAAAAGTAAAATTCTGCTAAAAGTATAATTCCAAATTTGGGAGCCAATAGAGTCCTTTGAAAATAACCATGAAAGCAAAATGGATATGTGACATCTGATATTTATTTTTAGGACTACTCATAAATTACTGTGATAGCTGTAAATCAGGATTCTCCTGTATTTTGAGGTTGAAGCTGGATATCATAGGACACCAAAAACAAAAAGATGACACTATAGAAGTCCCAGGAAGAAGGAAGGGGTGTTCATTTTTCTCTTGGTTTGGTGTCTCCCCAAGTCACCATTCCTGCTGCTTTTGGCTAGATATAGGGACAATGCTGTATTGAAACACATTGGAGAAGGAACTACCTAGAAAGCTGCTTTAATTTAGGAGCTTATTAAAAATATTTGAGAATCTCTCTGTTTCAAGGCTTAATTAGCCTGGCATTGACTGACACTCATGGAAAATCCCTGTGTCTATTGAAATCAATTACATCATGCAAATGATTTTCTCCCTGACATGAATAATATGAGGATCATAAAGGTCATGGGTACTAGAGGGAAATATAATTGGTTAATTACAATAAAAAGTTAAACACTTTATCTAATTTGGGAGTGATTCCTTAGCTATAGCCTTTTAAGATAAGAAGCAGAGACAAAAATTAAACCTCATACTTGGTCTTAGTACTTTGGTAATAACATATGTCACATGCATACCAAAGGGTGCATTGGAGAGGTAGGAAGATAGAAGTTCAAGACCAGCCTAGGCTACATAAAACTGATTCTTTAAAAGATTTAAACTGATAGCGGTGACAATAGGCTGGCAGCTGAAAATGAAGAAAGGACAATTATATATCAATAAGACTGGATCTACAGAGCTGGCTCAGTGACAGATCAACAACTAACAAATCTTTGGGTAAATGACAAAATGGGAGAGAGAAGATTCAAGATAAAAGATCGTACTGAAAGAGGGCATTACTTCACACTTGCAGAAATTGAAAAATTTTAACTAATGCTATGAAAACCATATGATCAAAGAATGATATAGTCCAAATGGTAAATGGTAGTGAATAAAGACAATATTTTAAACGAACAATGTTGTGAAAATACAAACCCAAATTTGGTAAAAGAAACATAGATTGATACTAAGATCTACTGAAAGCAGCATGCTCACACTTCACAAATTGAAAGAATTTAGATAATCTTGAAACATACATTTCATTCAAATGATAAATTTGGTAATAAGATTTCCAAGAAAATTTGGAAAAAAGCACATAATAAGCATAACGGATCAATTCAATTCCAAAAATGCTCAAAAAGGTTAATTTAATCTTTGCAAATATTTAAAATAGTAAATGTGACCTGAGCTTGCAAATAGACCACATTTGGGACATTAAGTATCTCTACAAATACAGGAAAATTGAAATAATTTCTTGTTCTTAATTGAGCCACCAGGAATAAAACTAGATATCAACAATAATAGAAGCCATAGAAAACACACAGTCATGGAGATTGAAGAACACATCACAAAAGAAAAAAAAACAAACAAACAATACCCAAAACAGTAGACAGGAAGAAGTGAGCAAGATCAGAGCAGAAATATGAATAGAAATTAAAACTAAATACAACAATCACTGAAATGAAGAGTTAGTTCTTTGTAAAGAATAACAAGATTGACATTCTTATTCAAGTTAAACAAAGAGAAAAGTCTAATTGACAAAATTAGAGATGCAAGAGAAAATATTACAACAGAAATCAATGGAATCCAGAAGACCATAAGACATACTTCTAAAATCCTTTATTCTAAGGTCCAAGGAAATAATTTAGTAATTAAGAGTAGGAACAGCAACAACAAAAACATCTGGCTCAATATAGTATTGGAGTCTTAAGCAGAGCAATCAGACAAGACGAAGAGACAAAGAAGATACAAGAAGAAAAGGAGGAAGTCCAATTATTTCATTTGCAGATAGGATTCTATACCAGGGCTTCTCAACCTGTGGTTTGGCCTTTGGGGCCAAATGACCTTTTACAAGGGTGGCATATCAGATATTACATCACAGAGTTCCAGTTATGAAAGTAGCAACAAAAAATATTTTATGGCTAAGGAACTGTACTAAAGCATTGCAGAATAAGGAAGTTGAGAACCACTGTTTAGAAGATTAGAGCTTTTAGACTGTATAAGAAAGTGTGAAGAATAAAATATTCAGTTCAATGATCCTCAGACTTCTTAATGTTGTGACCCTTTAATTCAGTTCCTCATGTTGGGTTGACAGCCAATCATAAAATGTTTTCATTGCTTAGCTTGCTTTCTTATTGGAGTTAGGACCACCAGTCCAGAGATACCACCACTCATAATGGGCTAGGTCCCCCCACAACAATCGCTAATTAAGAACACACCATATAGCCAGATCTTATGGAGTCATTTTTTCAGTTGAGGTCCCTCCAGATGACTCTAACTTGAAGGAAATTAACATAAAACTATACAACCACTACTCCTGGTTATATACTCAAAGACTTCTTATCATAATATGGAGATTTTGTTTATCAGTGTTCACTGCTGATGTATTCACACTAGCCAAGAAATGGAAAGAGCCTAGATGTCCATCATTCAAATATGGACATTAAAATGCAATTCATTTATACAACAGAATATTATTCAGTTGTAAAGAAAATGAAATCATGAAATTTTCAAGTAAATGAAAATAATCATCTGAGTGAGATAACCTAGGCACTGAAAGACAAATGCAATTGTTTTTTCTATAAGTAGATGCTAGCTTTGACATTTTCTGATAAGTGTGTTTATACATAGAAACCAGGAAACTAGCAAGAGTCATTTGGCAGGGGAAGATAAAACGAAGTTGCTATGTAAAGGATAAAGGAACAAGAAGGGTTAAGTTGGGTGGGACATGGGAGGGCAGTGTAGATGAGGGAGTATGGAAAGAAGAAATGACTGCCACTGACACTTTGAAAATACCTCATGGAAACCTATTTTATAGAAGCTTCTGAAGACAGATGGGGAAGAGCTGATGGAAACACATTTTACAAATGTATGGAGTTTTCAATAAAAATTTATGGAACAGAACACTTATCAAGACATTGTATGATGTTATATAACTTTGGGAGCTGTTGGCCTATGAAGTCCCAAGGGCCTCAAACACTATAAATTATTGTCAATGTTCTTGGTTACATCCAGAATTTGATGGTAAGATCCTATTCTTGAAGTCACCACAGAATTTGAACCATCGTGGAACACACAGAAAACTATCAAGCTGATACTCCTCTGGAAGCATCATCCTTACTGACTAGCTTTCATAGTGCTAGAAGTCGCTAGGCATAGGACCTGAGAAATAAAGTTAAGTAAAGTAAAGTTGTTATCCATCTGTGAATCCTGTGAATGACAAAATATGCTCACTGGTGCTATAATAATATAAATGTTAATGTAACCAACTACGTTTAAATTGAATTTAAATCCTGCTTAATAAGGTAGAGACTTGGCATGCCTTTCACCATTAACGGAGCCAAGAACCCATGGATGACTACATAGGTAATAGGACCCAGAAGAGAACATACTACTATTATATTGCTAAATAGACATAATATTAAACAATCCCAGGTTTTATCCATATATCTGTGGTGCCTTATCAGAGAAAGTTCTTTGTGTTATAGAAAGTTATTAATGCAGAGAGCCACAACTGATCAACCTGCAGATTACAAGAGGCTGGGGAGTGTTGAGCTCTAAACAGTATGTCTATATCATAACTCCGACTCCCTGGAGTTGGGTTCATTGCAGAAGAGGAGAAAGAAAGATTGTAAGAGCCATAGTTAGTGAATGACTACAGCAAAATAATATTTTCCAGATACGACAGGGCAGTGGCACATGTGACTATGAATGCATGCACGACACTCACACATGATCAAGGAAGACAAAATGCCAGGGTGGATAGGAAGGAGATTCCTGAAGTGATACCTCTAGCTTAGGAACTATTGGCAATTGATGACTACTGGGTAAGGTAGAGTCAGTTTTCATCAGGCACCTGTGAGGCTACCTATGCTCCAGTAGAAGGACCCACAATCATGCACCTACTGGCAGTACTAAGTGGTCTCAGAAGTCTCTTAGGAACAACAACAAAAGAAGCATACGAGACTGAAAAGAAATGATGGGAAGTAATTGATAATGAATGGGGGTGGGGGGATGAATTTTATTAAAACACATCATATCAATGTATGAAATTCTCAAACAATAAAAAATTATGGGATAAGATACTCATCAATTTATCATATGATGAACAACTAAAACAATAAAATGGCATACAAATATGGTTTTAAGAATCTTAATTAAAATACTAACAAAGTGTCTCTAGCCATTAAAAAATCATAGACCACAAGGCCAGGTATGACATCAACCAATGTAAACCACTATATTAATAGTATCTGGGACAAAAACCTCATATGATTTTCACAATAGAGACACACATGAAATTTGACAGTCCTGAGAACTGCATTCATAATAAAACTTTCAATAAACTTGGATTGGAACCAAATGTAACCATATTAAAGACATCTACAAAAATATTAAAAATCTGTAGCAAACCCTACTATGTAATGATAAAAATAAAAATGAATGCTATTTTCCTCCTAAAATGAAAACAAGACAATAACTATTCTCATAATTACTATTCATTAGCCCTAGAGATTCTAGTTCTTGTTATCAGGCATAAAAGGCATGCTATATTAAAAAGGGAAAAGTAAAACTACAACTCTTCACAGATGCTGTAATTCTATACAGAGAAAATCCCGAGCTCCATAAAAATACTATTTAAACAGAAGTTCAGCGATGCTCTATACTAAAACAAATGTATAAAATATGTGAGAGATGAAAATGATGAACATTCCATCTATACTAATACAAAAATAATGAAAAATGTATATATTTAAGAAAAGAAGTTCCAGACATACCCTCATGAAACTACAAAGCCCTGCAGGTAGGGAGATTTCTAAGAAGCCTAAAACGATTGTTCTTACAGAGAATCATGGTTTGATTCCCAGCACACACATGGTGGCTCAGTTACAGAGGATATGATGCAATCTTCTGACATCTGCCAAAACCAGACATGACACATGGAAAAGATTTATACATCTGAGGCTAAACATTCATAAACAAGAAATGAAAAAAAGTCTGAAAAAAAAGTACAAAACATTGGTAGAAGAAAGTAAAGAAGATCTAAATAAATGGGAATTTTGTACTCATGGATCAGAAAATGAAATACCGTTACATTAGCTATGATCTTCAAATTGACTTATAAGATTAATTCTATTAAAATTGTATTTCCTTTGATAAATGAATCTTAAAATTTGTATGTCAATACAGAAACTCTAGGAATTTAAAACATTCTTCAGAAAGAACCAGTATGGAAAATTCATACTTTCCCCATCCCCCCAAAAAAATTCTGATTAGAGAGCCGTGTCCAAAAGAATTAAAATAAAATGGACAATAGTTCTGTCACTTCACAAAACAATATTTTAAAACAATGTCATATGAAATGTAAGAGGTAAAATTCTTAAACTTTTGGAATAAAAAGTGGGGGTGAACTTGTGACACCATAGTTAGAAAATGGATTCATAGACAGTCAACCAGTACATGTGACAAAACCACAGGAATAGGTAAATTAGCATTTACACATCATCAGTGGAAGCCTTTTGTGTTGCAAATAGTAACAAGAAAATGAAAAGCTAATACACTGAGGAAAATCTCTTCAAAAGAACATCTAATAAAGTACTTATGTTCGGAAAATATAAAACCACTTAGTTTAATAGTGAAAATACAAATAATCCTATTAAAAGAGACACGTTATTTAGACATTTCTTGACAAATAACATACAATAATAACCATCAAGTATTTGAAAAGATATTAAACATCATAACCCAATAGAGAAATGTAAATCAGACCTGCAGTGAAAGACTTTATTACATAATTTTTAAGACAATGTTAGGGGCTGATAAAAAATGATAGATTCTCATATCTTGCTGGTGGCAAGGTAAATGAATGTAGCTAAATCACTTAGGCCTTCCTCAAATGGTAAGGTTTAGACATTCCTTATTTGAGAAAATATTCTCCTTCACAAAAGTTAACATGAACCCTCTAACATGAGCTAAAAAATGGAAAGACTCCAAAAGAATTTCAACAAATATATGGATAGATAAAATGTGGCAAATTCACATAATGCATCAGTATTTGGTCACAAGAAGGAATAAAGTTCAGGTACATGCTGTAATATAAACCAAGTTTCAAAATATTCTGAGTGAAAAGAATTAAATTCCCAGGTCACAAAAAGTCTATTCTAACAATCCGTACTATCCAGAAGATAATTGTATAGAAGTATCAAATAAATTAATGCTTACAGGCAAAATAGGAAGGGAGAAATGATAAAGAGATAGACTTTTAAAAATAAATAATAATTTAAAACAGCTAGGTTTCTCCTTTTCTGTGTGTGTGGGGGGGGAATTGAAATTTATATTGTGGTGATGGTCCTAAAACACTATGATGTGATAAACTTTAATTATATATTCTAACTTTAAGCCTATGTAAATATTTTATTTCAATAACAGCTGAAAAATTTAAGGCAGTGAATATACACTCATGCTAGACTCGTCTTTTCATTTTCTTTTTTCATTGGATATTTTATTTATTTACATTTCAGATGTTATTCCTTTTCCCCATTCCCCGCCCCCAGAAACCCTCTATCCCATCTTCCCTCCTCTTGCTTCTATGAGGGTGTGCCCCCACCCACCCACTCCCACCTCCCCACCCTCAAATTCCCCAACACTGGGGCATCCAGCCTTCATATGACCCAGGAACTCTTCTCTCACCTATGACCTACAAGGTCATCCTCCCCTACATATACACCTGGAGCCATGGGTCCCTCCCTATGTACTCTCAGGCTGGTGGTTTAGACCCTGGGAGTTCTGATTGGTTGGTGTTATTGATCTCACCATGGAGCCTCAGCTCCTTCAGTCTTCACTCTATCTTCTCTATTGGGAACCCCATGATAAGTTCAATGGTTAGCTGTGAGCATCTGCCTCTGTATATGTCAGACTCTTGTAGACCTCTACGGAGACAGCTATATCAGGCTCTTGTCAGCATGCACTTCCTGACATCCACATCAGCGTCTACCTTTGGTGACTGCACATGGGATGGATACCCAGGTGGAACAGTCTCCAGCCTGCCCCTACTTCAGTTTCTGTTCCACAATTTATCTCCATATTTGCTCCCATGAGTATTTTGTTACTCTTTCTAAGAAGAACCGAAGCACACTTTAGTCTTCCTTCTTCATGAACTTCATATAGTCTGTGAGTTGTATCTTGAGTATTGTGAGCTTTTGGGCTAATACCCACTTATCAGTGAGTACATACCATGTGTTTTCTCTTGTGATTGGATTACCTCACTCAGGATGATATTTTCTAGTTCCATCCATTGGCCTAAGAATTTCATGAATTTGCTGTTTTTAACAACTTAGTAATACTCCATTGTGTAAATGTACCACATTTTCTGTATCCATTCCTCTGTTGAAAGATATCTGGGTTCTTTCCAGATTCTGGCTATTATAAATAAGACTGCTATGAACACATAGTACTGAAGTTCTAGCCAGAGCAATTAGACAACAAAAGGAAGTCAAAGGGGTACAAATAGGAAAGGAAGAAGTCAAAATATCACTATTTTTTTTTATCATATCATCATTTTTGCAGATGATATGATAGTACACTTAAGTGACCAAAACTTCAACCAGAACTCCTAAATTTGATAAACAACTTCAACAAAGTGGCTGAATATAAAATCAACTCAAACAAATCAGTAGTTTTCCTCTACTCAAAAGATAAACAGACTGAAAAAAATGATAGAAATGACACCCTTTACAACAGTCACAAACAATATAAAATATCTTGATGTGAATCTATCCAAGCAAGTGAAAGATCTGTATGACAAGAACTTCAAGTCCCTAAAGAAGGAAACTGAAGAAGATCTCAGAAGATGGAAAGATCTCTCATGCTCATGGTTTGGCAGGATTAATATAATGAAAATGGTCATCTTGTCAAAAGCAATTTGCAGATTCAATGCAATCCCCATCAAAATTCCAACTCAATTCTTCATAGAGACAGAAAGAGCAATTTGCAAATTTATTCAGAATAACAAAAAACCCAGGATAGCGAAAACTATTCTCAACAATAAAAGAACTTCTAGGGAAATCACCATCCCTGACCTCAAGTTGTACTACAGAGCAATAGTGATAAAAACTGCATGGTATTGGTACAGAGACAGGCAGGAGGATCAATGGAATAGAATTGAAAACCCAGATATGAACCCATACACCTATGGTCACTTGATCTTTGACAAAGGAGCTAAAACCATTTCAGTACATAAGGACAGCATTTTCAACAAATGATGCTGGTTCAACTGGAGGTCAGCATGTAGAAGAATGCAAATTGATCCACTTTATCTCCTTGTACAAAGCTCAAGTCCAAGTGAATAAAGGACCTTCTTCACATGAAACCAGATATACTGAAACTAATAGAAGAGAAAGTGGGGAAGAGCCTCTAATACTTGGGCACAGAGGAAAAGTTCCTGAACAGAACACCAATGGCTTATGCTCTAAGATCAACAATTGACAAATGGGACCTCATAAAATTGCAAAGATTCTGCAAAGCAAAAGACCCTGTCCATAAGAGAAAATGGCAAAGATTGGGAAAAGATTACTAATCCTACATCTGATAGAGGGCTAATATTCAATATATACAAAGAACTCAAGAAATTAGACTCCAGACAAACAAATAACCCTATTTTAAAATGGGGTACAGAGCTAAACAAAGAATTTCCAACTGAGGAAACTTGAATGGCCATGAAGCACCTAAAGAAATGTTCAACATCTTTAGTCATCAGGGAAATGAAAATCAAAACAACCCTGAGATTCTACCTCATACCAATCAGAATAGCTACAATAAAAAACTCAGGTGATAGCAGATGCTGACAAGGATGTGGAGAAAGAGGAACATTCCTCCATTGTTGGTGGGATTGCAAGCTGGCACAACCACTATGGAAATCAGTCTGGCATTTCCTCAGAAAAATTGGACATAGCATTACCTGAGGACCCAGCTATACCACTCCTGGGCATATACCCAGAAGATGTTCTAACATATAAAAAGGACATATGCTCCACTATGTCCATAGCAGCCTTATTATAATAGCCAGAAGCTGGAAAGAACCCAAATGTCCTACACTCATCTTTAAAATTGTGTCTTATCTCATTTCTGTGTCTTTGTGGCTTCCATTACAACATGAGAGAGATTTACAACACAAAGGCCAGTGGATGAAGAAAGAATTGCAATTTCAACATTCAAGGACTGATGGCAGCTGATGGAATAAGTAATTTTCTTTTTCCAAAGATAAAAATAAACATAAAAATCAATTAGGACACCACTTATTTTTGCATTGCTTTTATGGCTATTTTGATATTATGACATCTCATCATACTATATATACTGTAGGTGTGTGTGTGTGAGTGATTATTGCATATTAGTTGTGCAAATCCATGGCTTTCCCTGTGACACTTGAGATAATGGATATACTGTGTATTGTTAATATCTACCATACCCACCACCCTCTATTGCCTTCCAGTCTCTCCCTGCTCTCTTTGATTTATGTATATGTGTATGTGTATATGATGTATATGTATATAATCAAACATATGTGTGTATATGCATGCATGCATGTTATATATGTATAAAATCACACAACACCAAGAAGAGAAATATGAACAGTATCAATGGAAAGATCCTCTTGGTATTCTAGACTGTGAATGTGGATTCTGATATGTGACCTCTGAGTGTGGGAAACAGGTAAGTTGAGAGCCCCAGATCCAACGAAAACAGTAATATGCATGGAGTGTCAATCTCCATATCTAACATGCTCTTCAAAGCTTGTTTCTGTCCTGAAAGACAATTCATGTCAATTCAATCCAAAACATAATTCTTTCTTCCAGGGAATATGGGCCCAGACACTGGGCTGAGTCAAGCATAAAATATTGGGAAAATATGGTTAGTTATATGGAAGAAACATATGTGGAGCTAGATGAAGGGAGAAGGATCCAAACTATGACAGCTGGATAAAAGAGAGATCACCCAGTTAAGGTAAGAAGCCATATTCAGAAAAAAGTATTTGGTATTTTCTCTTAAAGGTATAAAGTAAAATTTTTAAATTCAATTAAAAAGAAAAGAAGACATAAAAGCAGAAAAGGGATGATAAAGCAAGAAGAGAGACTCGCAGAATACAGGGAGAGACTGGAAGGCAAAACAGGCTAATGAGGAGGACAGATATAATACATCCATTACCTAAAGTGTCACAGTAAAATCTATGGATTTATACAACTAATATGCACTAATAATTATTATTAATCTGAATTTGAAGTAAACAAACTTTTATATCACAAACATTTTCTAAATCATACTGTTATTTGCTCCATCCAGTACTCGTTTTATTTTTGTAACTTCTACACAGAAAAACCCTATATAAATGGGCTATTAGTTATGGAAAATCAGTTGTTAATGAGAAGAGCTGAACAGAAAAGGAAACTCTTTGATAGAAGAGATTGGCCCAAAAGAAGGAAAGGTAGGAGCAAAGGTCAGTGCAATACATGGCAGTGGCTTTTTAGAGGATTTTGGTTGCTCAGGTAATGGAATAATTGAAAGACATATATCTACTATAAGAAAGATGTGAAATAATTTAGTGTATTTACATTTTAATTTCATGATAAAATATTGAACTCAATTACTTATCTGAAGATTATTCCCAGGCTAACATAACATACATGAATGTTCTAAGAATCCATTCCTCTCAGGAACCTCTATACTAAAACATTTTGAGGAGAGAGATCTGAAAATCATTAGGTCTTATATTTGTACTTCTTACATTTCTAATGACCCTGAAACATCTGTGATCTAGCTAGGCTATGAGAGCTTCCCTGAAGAGATAAAAGATAAATAATATTTCCATTGCCAGTTGAAGCTTCCCAAAATAATAGGAGAATATCAACAACAAAAAGCCAATGTGTTCTTTTGATTCTGGACACTGAGTAACATTAATGATTAGAAGCATGGGCGGGTGCCCTCAGTGTCTAAGTAGTAGAATATATCCTACAACACTACAACTTATTCTTTGAGAGAATAAAACATGAGATGGTTTATAATGTGAGGTTAAAACATTTTCAGGGAGCCAGCAAATTTAATCCAAATGATGTATATAGGGCCTTAAGAATGCAGACATGGAGTATCATTATAACTTTTTAATGTAAATAAAATAGGATTTTTCAAACATGGGGTGTGAACAAATAAATTTAGAGGGAAGCAAAGCATGCTGCCTCATGCTTATCATCCCCAAACCTGGAGACTAAGGCAAGGAAAAAATATTGTGAGTGTAAGGCCAGCTTAGGTAAAAAATGAGATTCTGTCTCAAAAACACAAAAACAGGAAATAGGTAAATCAAATGACCAATCAATCAATTAATAAGAAAGAACTGGCAACATCCAGTAGACATGCCCTCAAAGTTCACATTTAGGCTCTGCAGACAGAAATACTTTCATTTATTTGGCTAATATCTCTTCAAGAGCCTTGTCAATAGGCCACAAACATCTTGTGTAACTCATACTCCAAAGTCTGGCCTTTGTAGATAAGAGCCCAGGATGCTACAGGTTAGTTTCTGAGCTGTGCAGAATGACCCAAAGGATACCGCTCATGACCTGTGTTGATAGCCTTTCCAGGGAAACACAATGAGTTCATGTCTTACATTTTTAAGTCTATAGAACTCACTGACCAAAGTGATTCCCTAAACTCAGAGAAGAGAGTCTTAATATCCCATTACCTAGCCTCCCCAACATACACTCCTGATTAATAACTTGTAGACTTACCTTGTAGAATTACCTTGTAGATCTACAGCCAACATCTACCCTGTGTTCTGAAAGCATAACAGGCTCAGAAATGAAATCAGACTTTCCCAAGCCCCTTCCTTATTTTATTTGTAGATACTCAGACCTACAGTGACAACAGCATTTTTATTATTGATCAAAAAAATTTTCTTTGCATGCACCTTACATCTAGTGGCAAGCAGACATCTCACTTGTAAGTGGCTCTTGTCAAATACTAGAGTTGGAGATGGGCATCAGAGTGAAGTTAATGTGTTGTTAATTCTCAATGTCTAAACTCTTCTTTTAATGGCAACCACTTTGAGGCATAAATATGGTAGGTAGGAAATGAGTGGAAGAACAGATGCCCATTTATAGTGGACTGCTATTACGTGGAGGTTAAAATTCCCCAATAACAGCTTCTCACTCTTCATCCTTTACTTAAGCTTCCATGGTTATGAAATTTTAGACCCTACCTACCACTGAATACCAAGTCCAGTTTATTAATGACTCCTACAAAATAGTGGTTAATGACTCTTAATGAGCATTTATAGTGTGGCAGATCATTTGCTAAATTATTTAAATCCCTGGCTTATATATTCTCCTACTCAAAGTGTCAAGAAACTTTACCATTAACCCATACGGAGTAATTCAGCTCCTCTCTGTAATTTCCACAAGAACCATAATCTTTGTTTCATAATCTCCAAATTAGTCTAATCATTTACTAGTGACCATAACATTAGTTCCATCAGTGCAAATGGACCCACA
This sequence comes from Mastomys natalensis, assembly GCA_021653895.1. Taxonomy (NCBI): domain Eukaryota; kingdom Metazoa; phylum Chordata; class Mammalia; order Rodentia; family Muridae; genus Mastomys; species Mastomys natalensis. The sequence continues at coordinate 909,043 of JAJTUV010001036.1, forward strand.
AAGAATCATGCCTTCTATGTCAACTTTCTCTAATCACTGTGCATCAAAACCACTATAAGCACACTACTGTTTCATTCTGTCCTTGCTATTAAATGCTTCAAAAAAAAAAAAAAAAAAAAAAAAAGAATAAGTGACTAAAGATAGTAACATCTTTACAAACCCAGAAGTAACAAATATTAACATTTGAAAAAAGACACTGAGGACATGGTGTGGCCTCTGTATTATAGATTCACAGTACAGAGAATTCTTTGTAGACAGAATATATTAGGTGCTATTTTTATCATGTCCATGTTTATCTTCTCAAACTTTACACAAATAGTATAATACTTTTTATGTTTACAAGTATAAGTGAGTGATATATGTTTGACTCTAAAACTTGCTTTATTTCATTGGATTTGACTTTAAGGCCTATAATCACACTGGTACATCATTATAAATATAACCAAACATATCATAGTTTAGTTGTTATTGGTATGTTGAAGTTGCTTTTACTTTGGGTTATTACATATGACACTGCACAAGTCATGGTCCATCCCTTGTTGGTATGCTGGTCATAAATGGCTGTTGCCTGCGGATGTGACCAAGTTTGAGACAGGGATGTCCTTAGGCAAAGCATAGACCCTTTGTCAGGATGGTCCCTCTATGATTCTTCTTCCCAGAGTGAAACAGAATTCTACAGTGCCTGATCACAAGGTGGTAGCAATTCACAAGGTATCTGGGCCTACCCTGGTCACAAGAGGCTTCAGCAACCAAGTGTTCTTCTGAGCTTGTAGAACTTCCAGGCTTAGACATCTGGGTTTGGATCACTCTCTAGTCCAAAATCAGTGACTACACCAAAGAGCAGACTCAGAGAACACCCAAACTTAGGGCACCATCTAGTGCTAAAAGAGTGGAAGTGACTACGTGCTCCAAGAAAATAGGCAGCCTGCTTAGAATTTCAGGAAAGTATAGCCTAGACAAAGGTAGACAGCAAAGAAGAATCAAATCCTATCCCTTCAATGCAGAGGCAGTGTCTCAAAATAAGAATCAAGAGATAGAACGTGACCACATTGCATGTTTAAGGCAATGCTCTTCAAGCAGTCGAGGTAGTAACCAATAAAGAAAACTCTAGGAGATTTAAAACATCTGTTTTAAGGAAAAATAGAAGGCTTCAAACAAACACAGTGCAGTGACTCTGTGCTTTTACAAAATATGTCCAAAGGAGATGGAAACGATTCAAAAATCAAACAGAAATCGCCAAGCTGTAAGGTACACTACCACAGCAAGGAAAGCAGTTATAGCAGGGTAACGCTATCAGGAGAAAGAACTGAGGAATGAGCAGACGAGAAGACCCAGAGAATACAAACCCAGAGAAGAGAAATGAAGGGGAACTTATGGAAATGTGGGGACAGCACTGAAAGAGTAAAAGTCTAGGATACTGAAATTCGAGATAGACTTGAGAGTGCCACAGAAGGGACACCTCTTAGTTTTCAGTTTCAGTTACTATGGTAAATTCTTTAGAACATCAACTTCTGAAAAGGGTTTACTGTGGGTTTATAATTTTGGAGACTTCAGTCTACGGTTGGTTGGGTTCATAAATTTCGGGTTGGTGCTAAAGCAGCATATTATAACAGAATGTGTGGCAGAATGAAGCTTCACATTTGTTGGCCAGTAATAACTCTGAAGAAACACTCCTGAATGGTTTTATGCTGCAGATACATCAGTCATATCCTTTTGTAAGGACAAAGACAAAGGCACTGTATTTGGATGTTAAGACAGAACAATTACAATATTTTTTTAAAGCCACATGGAGTGAAACTTTAGGGGTTATCTGACTAGCTTATACCCCTCTTTATCTTTATAGTCATGTTTAGTTACTATATTTTCAAAACAGCTTGTTAAACATAAAATATTTATAAAGATCTTGTGGTAATCATGAAGGCAGAATTTATACTAGCTAAATGAAAACAACAAGCAAGGTATCAAAACACCCTATTAGTGTAACCCCTTAACTAACAAGAGAGACTCTAAAAGAGGGAGAGGAAGCATGTTAAAATATAATGTGGATTCAAGTCACAATATGCTACAATAAGACCATTCCATCTATAGTTATCTTATTAGTAGCCTAACCTGTCTTCTTAAACAGCAAGGGTGGCTGAATGGTTTACACAAATATGACCCAACTATTATTACTTACAGGAGACTTACTTTATGTCTAAGAATACATATATGCTGAAAGAGAAGCGATAGAATGATATCCTATGCAAATGCAATATAAGAATAAAAAGGAATTCATAACAGTTTGAATGAGGTTGTCTTATATTTGCATGGTTGGTTTTCAGTTGCTGAAGTGTTAGGGAAGATTAGGAGTACAGGTGGCATTGTTGGAGGAGTTGTCTGCCTACACGGGATGCCCCACAACTGTTTTCTTTTATAAAAGTCACCTTGGTCATGGTGTCTCTTCACAGTAACCAAGACAAGTGGCCATCTTTATATGAGATAAAACAAACTTTAAATATAAACAAGGAGAAAGGTCACAGGGAAAGGAGTCAATCTCACAGGAGAATACGGCCATTTTATCATACATTTGGTAAAGCAGACTTATTTAAATAGAGAGATTTTAAAACTACTATATGACAAACTGTCCTCATTTAAAGCTTTTAAATGTTCTGTGTGAGGAAATTTGTGGCTAGTCTTGCTGCTGAAGTGATTATATCTGGGTAAGTAGACATAAAACAAGAGATGCTTTACACAAATGAAACATAAGACTCTGTTTCTCGGATTTACACATATCTCAAAGCAGACATAGTCTGTTACTAAGGTAACAGAATTTATGTATAATGAAAGTAGCCTGGGCTGATTAACTTCTGCGATGGCTATTTCTGGTTGTCAACTTGATTACAACTAGAATGAACTATAACCAAGAAATGGAGGGCACAGCTGTGATCTAGATCATGAAGTTGGAAGACAGGTCACTGACCTGGAGCTTGACATGGATCAAGGCATAGTGGTCTAGAAAATCTTAGGCACAGACAAGGTAGTACATGCCTTTAATACCAGGAGACTGAGGCAAGCAGATCTCTGAGTTCAAGGTCAGCCTGGGACAAAGCAATTAGAGCCCGGTGTGGTGGTCCACACCTTGAATCTGAGCCACACCTTCTGCTGGAGGCCTACATACAGACATTGGAAGAAGGAAGATTCACTCTGCTTCAACTGCTTGCACTTACTTGCTAGCACATCTGTAGGAACTTACTTCTACAGAAGACCAGCTTAAATGACTAGCCTCGTGGGACTGAGCAGGTACTAGATTCTTGGACTTTCCATTCACAGTTGCTCGTTGTTTGGTTAGTTGGACTACAGGCTGTAAGTCATTACAATAAATTCCCTTAACATATAGAGAGACATTCCATAAGTTCTGAGACTCTTGAGAACTCTAACCCAGATACCTTCAGACTTCCTCAGGACTGTGGGTAGATATGGAGGCTCTTTCAGTGACTATTTTCTAAATGGACATAGTAATACCTACTTAAAAGCACCACAGGGAAGGAAGAGTGAGACATATTCACCAATCCACATAGCAGTCATAAAATAGATGAGAGATAACATTTCTTCCCTGGTGCCAAGCTAAAGAACCCTTGGAAAGTTACTGTCTATACTACACTGGCATTAGTTAAATGGTCATAGTGGTGGTGTGTCATTGTGTCACTTTTCTTGTTAGTTTACCAAAGAACATGATTGCTGTTTATGACATGTTCACCAGGGAGAAGCAAGCTCTAAAGTTGCATAAAAAGTAACAGATGTCTTCTCTCCGCCCCCCAGCTCATTCTCTCTCTCTCTCTCTCTCTTCTCTCTCTCTCTCCTCTCTCTCTCTCTCTCTCTCTCTCTCTCTCTCACACACACACACACACACACACACACACACACACACACACACACAGTGGAGACTAGAGAATGAACTCATTACTCTTTCAAGGCCCTGAGTTTGGTATTCATCATTCACAGGCACATCACATACACATAATTAAACATATAAATATTTAAAAATGCCTCAAATGACAGCTTGGATAGAGGCATGCCAATAACTAAAGTGAGCTTACAAATAGATTCTGTAACTCCAGTTAAGCTTTGAAGCAACTGCAGTTTCAACCAATAGCTTAGCTAAAAGCCTTGAGAGAGAATTCAATCCCAAATCTCGTAACTAAACCCATGCCAACTGCTGGCCCTCAACAGCAGTGAATTAATAAGTTCATTCTGTTATCAACTGCTGAGTTTGAGCCAATTTGTTGCATAGCAGTGAATAACTAATGCAGTTAATAAAATCTATATTCTATAGATTAATCATTTCTTGCATCTCAACAAATCTATAGATAGTAATATAGTTATTTACATATATTGTTGTGCAGCCATTTCCTCTGAAACATTTTCTCTAGGAGAAAAGAGAGTGCTTCTTAGGACTGAGAAGTAAATGAAACCAAGACCAGGAAGTAAACACAATTACAAATCCCAGGAAGCTTCTGGAACATAGAAACATCACAAAGTACTCTCCAAGTTTATGTGAGCAATATGAGACTGACAGGAAGAGATTTTCCCCACAGCTAAGTTGCCTACACATCGTCCAGGGAGTTCCAAAGAGGCAGATTTCATGAGTTGTGGCTTACCAGGGGTGGGATCTTTCAATGATTTGGTTCCCTTTGAGTAAGGAATCTTTCACCCACACTTCTATAAAATAAGTAGATTCATTGGTTCACTAAGCTTGTCTTGTGACGCTATCTGAAGGAAATGGATGCTTGTTCACATTTCCCCAGGAAAAGTCATGCAACACAATCAGCTCCTAAACATGAGCTGACAGAACAAAAAATGAGTTGTGGAGGAATGACTGTGTGAGGTTAGTCCACATGAGGGTTTCCATGTGGGCAACTTAATTGGCTACTTTCTTTGTGTGGTACGGGATGATGTGTTTCTGTGATGTAGTGGAAGTTATACCCTTCTTGAGGTAAGTAGGTGACAAGACACCCAACAATGGTTAAGTCAGCTAAGAAAGGAACATCCTTGGAGAAATCAGGCTTCCACAGAGTGAACACAATTTTAAAGAACACTATGAAAAATGTCTTAATTATTGTCAGTATCTTAGACTTATTCAAAATATATCTCAAGGAATTAGGGTAACATTTTATATGGTATACTCCATATAAACCAATTAACTTGCCAAAATTACCTTAGCTTCAATATGCTATATACTTATTTCATATGAATACTTACTACATGAAAAATATTTTGTACTACATGATAATTTGCTTCTATGATACAACATAGAATATGAATTATATTATTGCTATTTTCTAGCATTTGATGGATTGCATTGAATAATTAAAGAACATTGAGTATCCAATTTTAGGGGGAAAATGTGTTTGCTTGTGAATGAAATACAGAAGTAGTTTTAGAATTTGGCAAGAGAGAATGAAGTTAAAGAGCTAAGAAAGTTAAAAAAAAAAAAAAAAAAGGAATAGGTACTTCCAGGAAATGAAGATGCTTCAACTGTGGAATGAATATCAATTAAGATCCGAAACTTAAGACAATTCTGTTAAGGTACAGATTTGTCTCTTGTACAGATGAAAATAATTTACTCAGTAAAAAAACAACTCACCAATATTATTATTTATTTTCCTCATGAAACACTATCTAATTCTAGGTCAAATATTCCTTTACTAAATTGCCTATGAACACTGGGCTTATAAAGGATTTTTGGATGAATATAACTACTGTTTTCCTTACTCATTAACCGCAATACAAAATCAATGACATGTATTCATTTTATATTTGCAGAGAGAAGTGTCATAACCAAAGACTTGTAGTTATAAATATACATTCCTTAGTGATGAATTATTAAAGCATTCTGGGTTCATTCTTGTGCCTGGAATGGAGGTATACACTATTATAGGAGGAACAGAGCAAGACAATTGTGAATCTGTGGTCAGCATGGGAGGTGAGATAAGGGATTTTTATTATGGTATCATCTTACATATGTGTCATTATACTATTTTTCTGTTTGTCCCCACCTAGCTAACTGTCCTCAGTTGTACTCCACTTCTCTGCCAACTGGGTTTCTTTCTTTTTTCACTTTACCCTGACTTCTGCATTCTTGCTACATGTATCCTATTATCCCCTCTCAATTTCCTGCTACCTTTAAGATCTCTTCCTCCTTGCTCATGATCTCTTTTCTATCTCTATCTCTATCTCTATCTCTATCTCTATCTCTATCTCTATCTCTATCTCTATCTTTAACTCTTCTCTATCTCTATTTCTATCTCTATCATCTCTATTTCTGTCTCTCACACACACAAACACACAGAGAGACACACACATATATGTATATGTGTATGTAATATATATACACACAAACAAAAAAATAAATTTGAGTTCTTTACATGTGAAAGCATCAATGCCTATAGTTTTCTTTGACAAGAGTGAGTAGAAGTCAATTCTAAATGAAAAAGTAATAAAAAAATAAAGTAGAAAAATATATTAGGATCTGAACTAGTGACTGAGCTTTCTCACAGTGGTTATCAACCAGCCAGCTTCCTTCAGAGGTCATCTAGGTGACACAACTGGAGGATAGAGTGATTGGCATCTTATGGTTAGAGCTCACAGATGACACAAAAATCCTTCACTGTCAAGGACAGCCCTCTGAACAAGACCTGCATGGAACTCAGAATGTCAGTAGTGCTCAGTAGGAAAAAAACAAAAAACAAAAAACAAACAAACAAACCTGCTTGCCTATGGCAGTAAGGAAAGGGATCACAGGAATTATCAGGCTGAGACAAGGAGAAGACAATTACATATGAAAATTCTCCCTATATATATTATATATATTATATATATATATATATTATATATAATATTGAAGTACTATATTAGCCCAAGAAATAACAGTAAAGCAATTACCTGAGAAACTTCCCCTGCTTCCAGGCAATGTAACTTGTGATTCATTTCAGAATTGATGGAGGACATTAAGGAGATCAGGCTTTCGTTTGTCACAGTAACTTGAGAGAAATGGCAAATTACATAGCAATTCAACTAAAGAGCAATTGCTGCATTTTTATGGGTTTTTGTTAGCTTGCAAAAGATATGAAATACTTCATAGATATAATTTCATTTTTGGTCATTTATTACCTGACTATTGATGCAAAATAGCTCTTTCTTGCTGCAGAATGTGTGTCCTTGAATATGTCTATGTATTATGTGTCCCTTCAGCAATTACATTTGAATTTCAGAAATTATTTTATCTATAGGTTTGCAACTATTTATTTTAGTGCCTGCTTTTAGAAACAATTCCTCCTAGCCTTTATTTATGTTATAACAATAAAATTCCTACCCTTGAAGAGATACAGACTCCCCCATTCAGATTTTTAATTGTGACATCTTTGATTTGAACATCCAGTGAGCCTGAATACATTTAAAGACTTATGTGCACATTATTTTAAAGTGAAGAGAAAAGGTCACTACATACAGAAAAATACAACTTACTACTATGGAAAGTAAATCTTTGAAAGCAGTTGTTAGAGGGAAGAGACCTTGAACTTTTACAGATAAACTTTGCACTACATTTAGGTGGCAGATTATAGGAGGAATTTTATGGGCCAGAAGAATTCTGGGTGTAGGAATTCCTCATAATTCTAGCCTAGAGAAATAACTATCATTAATACTACAGTATTAATTATTCTAGCCTTAGAAAACCTACATCTGAAACCACATACTTCTTTAGAGCATTTCCAAGTAAGCATAATATACAAGAAAAAGGGAGAAGGGCTCAACAACTAAATGGTAATAGATGTTAAAACTGAAGCAGTGGCACAGAGAACCGAGGTCGAAATTATTTCCCGAAGTGAGGATTCAACAAGGCTCTAAAGGCTCCTGGGCAGCTTTGATTTCACAAACACTAAGGGCTCACATGGTAAGTTTCCACTCCTTGCTTTGATTTGGGCTGAGAATTCAATTTGTTTAATTAGAGTCTAGCAGCTGCCAGGGCATTTACATTCATCCCAAGAATGGGTTATTAATACTGTATTTCAATCCATAACCCAAGGAAGCAGGCCTTTTGGAATTAATCAGAAATTAAATTTTATGAAATACTGGTCCATTGTGAAACAGACAGCCCCCATGTAAGGGCCTTCCAGACAGAAGTTTTTTACCACTCCTGCGCACACATGGCTTGGCAAACTAGCTGACATCTTTGAAATGTATACCAGAGTGCATGGGACACAGAGGCCTCCTTCCACTCTTCTGAGGAAGGGCATTCCCGATGAAGGTCAATTTAGAAGTGATCTTTTAGACTGTCAATTTAGAAGTAACCAATTTAGCAGTTTCTGTGATCTACTCTAAGTTATAACTAAGACTTACTCTACAGGAGTGACAAGATTGTGTCACTCTTCAAACAAATATCAAATTTATTGCAAAAGAAATATTTTCTTATAAACAGAGAACAGAATTTGAGAAAAATGAAGAATAATTTAATAAATATATACTATGACATTTTGAGCATTCATCAATTCACAAGGTGGCTTCTCAATATTAGAAAGCAATGAAAAGAAAAAAGTCAAAAATCATTATTCTGGGTAAAAGAATGTTTCTAGTGGAATTTTTAAGTCTTTATTTTAAACTCATGGGATATTAAATTCTATCCCTGAAACTTGACATGCTGTAATTCCAGATTTTGATAAGTATAAATTCTAAAGAGCTTCAAATAAAATAGGATGTAAATATATATATATATATATATATATATATATATATATATATATATATATCATATATATGTGTGTGTGTGTGTGTGTGTGTGTGTGTGTGTGTGTGTGTATAGGATGCAAGCTGGAGGGGCAGAGCTATTTAAGCTCTTTAAAACTAAAGTCTGAGAGTGGGCATGGAACTACTGGATTTGGTGTTTGCTGTGGTATGTTTTGGTATTGCTTTGGTCCAGTCTTTTTTCCAATGCCTAGACAACACTTTTGTAGAAATGCATTACCACCATAGTATGTATGTCACTTGGTTTTGTTGTTGTTTTGCTCTGTTTTGTTTTGTTTTTCAGGGGCTATGGATAAGAGATTGTCTCTAGTCTCAGAAGAAACTTCAGATGTTTAGACAGTATTGACACTCTTAAATCTATGGTGAATTTTGAAGTTGACTAAATGCATCATGAGATGGCCATGAGCCTATAGATAGGGACAGGGGCAAAATGTAATCACTCAGCTTCATAAGGAGGTATGACACATAGGCATGTACAAGTTGGGCAAGTTTGCTCTACAAAGTTGAAAAAGATGAATGAAGCTTACCAGACCAGCATTACACCAGTTATTGTCTCATGGGAAGAAACTCAGTGATGTGGGTATCAACACTGCTTTAATGTCTTCATTTTCTTCAAGAAACCAACAACAGTTTTAATGTAAGCAAAGTTGATTCCTAGTGAGTCTTTTAAGATGATTTAGTTAATGAAAACATGTTACCAGGTAGATGAATGATTTGACTTCCTCAAAAGTGTTACATGCGAGTTAATTGAACCTTGGTAAAGAATTGCCAAAAAATAATGCATCCATCTTTTGTTTGATAATTATTTTTAAAAAGTAATCCATTATACTCTCAGTTTGTTCCAAGCAAGTGACAGTATAACATGCTAGGTAGAGAAAAATAATTATCTTTCCATTGACAATAGCAAGAAAGAATGCATACAATCGATCAGAAATATTTAAGTTGCTCATTAAGCTGATGGTTAATAAGGAGGCCTATACTATAGCCCTATTTCACACTAATCAAAACGACAATCTCATCTAAAATCGATCAATTCTTATCCTCTGTGGCATATTAATATATCAAAGGAACATCCACAATCTGAGATCATACTAACTCCTATTTCACGTCACCTGATCCCAGGAGAGGGAAAAGGAAAACATCCATTCCTGTATTCAGTGACTTTTTCTATGCTAGAGAGGTGAACTTGAAACTGACTCATCTGATTTTAAGACTCCTTGGACCATACTGTAAGCAAGAGATAACTGAGAATATATCACACTGGGGCATATGGAATAGCATCTGATAGTTATCCTATCTCTGACTAAGGCTTAGAGGAAAATAGGGACCAAATGTAATTCCCGGAAATGTTCAATCATTTCTCCAACTTGCTTCTATGTAATCCATTGTAATCAGGAAGTCTTTACCTGTAAGGGAAATTCACTATTCCTTTACATATCTCTTTACTCTCTCCTACTTGGTCTCACATCCTTCCATATTGATTTAGGATTTTGGAGGAAAGAAAATTCCCACCCTTACTCTGAGGATAGTTTTCCAGTCTAAGACCTAAGCGCTAATGAATTTCCTTTTCGATGTTAATGTAGGAGATGTTTCTATGTTTGCTTTGTGTATGTGCCTTAGTTACTTTTATATTGCTGTGAAGAGACATCATGAACAAGGCAACTTATAGAAGAAAGAATTTTATTTCGTGATTGTTTACAGTTTCAGCGGTTGAGTCCATGATCAACATGGAAATGAGCATTGCAACAGGCCAGCATGCATGGCACTGGGCAGTAACTAAGTGCTTACATTCAATCCACAATTATGTAGCAGAAAAAGAAACTAGGCCCCATGTGGGCTTTTGAAGCCTCAACATATATCTCCTCCAACAAGCCATACCTCCTAATCCTTCCCAAAATAGTCCAACTAGAGACTAAGAAAATATAAAAGCCTACAGGAGCCATCCTCATTCAAACTACCACAGTATAGAGTGCTTGTTTCTGTCTGTCTGTCAGTCTTTCTGTATCTGTATATCTTGTATAACTATTCTCTCTTTGTGTCTTTCTCACTCTCTCTCTCTGTACATATGTGTGTGCATTAATGTCTGTCTGTGTCTCTGTGTCTGCATGTGTCTGTTCTCTCTCTCTCTCTCTCTCTCTCTCTCTTCTCTACTCTTGCTCTCTCCATACATGTGTGTGTGTGTGTGTATGTTTATAAATCTTCCTAGAGACAAAGAGGAGATGATGGTAACAGAGAAGGATAGAATTCTTAGTATATTGACCATTAAACTATGAAATTAGAAAAAATTGGCAAAAAAGTTTCAAGAAAAAAAAATGACTAGTTCTTACTGTGACTGCTGGTAGTCATCTGCCTGTCTGCCTTGTAAAACTTCAAGTTCAAGTTAACTAGTTGTTAGGTAGACAGGTTGCAACTGGAAGAGCATGTGGGAAATCCTTTCCAGGAAGAAACAGCAAAACAGCAGCAAGCTTCCTTATTAATTTACCGCTGTTCATAGGAGAAAGCTCCTGGAAGTACTTACATGCTAAAATCACACTTTTATGATCTACAGGGATTAACCGTTCAGGTCCTTTCTGTTCCCAGTATCAGAAGGTTGAGCATGCTGTAGCAGTGTCATAGATAGTGATTGTAAATGTTAGGTCCTTGATGTATGGACAAATTCCTACCAGAAGCTGATAGATTCAGAATTGTTGCTGAAGAGAACCTAAAGGGAAGAGACACAATGTACAAGTACTCTTAACCCAACTAAAAGGGTGTTTTGTTTGTGAACCCCAGTTTTTTTTTTTTCTGAAGAAAGTTTCTCTAAGAAAAAATTTGATGTCATAGCAAGAACTGGTAAAAATGTCCACAAATCTCTTCCAGAAACATACTAGAATCTTTGACCTCTGGAAGAACTGGAGAACCTATACTTACCTCAGTATTTCTAGTGATCTAAGGAAACTCCTGTATGACTGAGCCCAACATTCTGAGGACTGGTAAGTTAAGAACAGACTCTTACAAAGCCAGTTAACTACAGGTGAGATCCAAAGCCTCAGGAAGCAGCTTTTTGGGGGGTTTTCTTGTCATTAAGGGTTGCAGTGAGAAGATGAGACCCTAGCCACCTCAGTCTGTACGCACTTTTCCTACTTGCTTGGAGATATTTCTAAGTTACCCAGGCAATGAGTCTCTTTTCTGACATTCTCAAAGAGGAAACTGATATGTAAATACAGGTTGATTCAGGGTTTAAGGAAAGTCTGAATCTCTTGCTCTAACCACTGATGACATCACCACCAGACCACCACATTCTAAGATAAAATGGCCAAAGATAAGTTTAAACTATTTATGGTCATGACAAAAATAAATGGTTATAATCCAGTTAGTGCATCCATTAGTTTTTCTCTAATGGTCCAGATACTTAACTGAATTTCTGGATCAACCTGGTCTAATGATGCACACTAAAAACAGATTTTCTGAGTGAAGGTTATTTTGACTCCACTTATATACCTAAATATATCTCTTTGCAAGTACAAATTATTATTATGTTATGCCTCATTGTAGAGAAATGGCCATGTATTTTGTATATTTTTATATATCTTCTTGTATGATATAGCACAACTCATTGGAAATATACTCAGTCATGTAAATCATGTTCATTGTATACATTTTTTAAAAATGTAAACAATTCCCTACCTTGAGTAATGAAAATGTCTTCAGCTAGCCTTAATGTTCTGTCATAAGTGATATGAAGCATATTGAATAAGAGGCAGAAATTTAACATGAAAGCTAGTAAACATGCTAACAGTAAAATCATGCTGCATTTTATAATAATTTTATTAATAAAATAATTGCAATATTAATCTATGGTAATGCTTTTAATGTATGTCAGGGAGCTCTTTACCTTCAACCTTTACATAGTTAATCCCTTAGCTATGCTAAATTTCATGAGAGAACAACATCCTACCTCCATATTACCAAAAATATCAGAATAACCAGAGAAAGCAAGAGGCAATGAAATCCCCAATGCCTACATATAATGGAATCCAAACTAAATGGACACACAAGTCTTCCCAAAAACAAATATAACTTCTGTCACACAGAAGAAAATTACGAAGAGAGCTATAACTTGGGACATTTCAGCAATGCCTTTAAAGAAACCCTGTGACAATCCAAAGTAGAAATATCATATTAAATAGAAGTCAAGAGAGTAGAGATAGGTAGCTTAGAAACACCTTATTTAACAAGCAACCACATTTAGCACCTTTTAGGGATCTAAAAACATGCTTGCAAGTAGAGTTACATATATAGATTTACATATTCTACTTGGATGACAGTGGTATTTCTCATGAAAAATAATATACTAATATTTGTAGCATTTCTTGAAACACTGGCATTTGCTGTATGGCATAAAAGTTAGACTTCTGGGACTTCAGCATGAATAATAAAATCGGGCAGATCTCAGATTTTCAACACATTGATTGTGCTCTAGAGTCACCCACACTAAACTGCACATATCTCCATGTTATGCAGAGCTCTACAATAGCTTCAGTGTTGAAATTCTTAATAGGAACATTTTATTTCAAAAGCCAACTGTCGAATTTTTATGGCAACCTAAAGCTCTTATGTAATAACAACAGTGGACTGTGGGCTTCCCATTGCTGTTTTTTTTTTTTTTTTTCTTTCAGTCTGCAGTGGATCCTATTACTGTCTCAAGTCCCCAAACTAAGAAATCTGATTCATTCAAGATCCCAGTAGCAAACAGATGGCACACTCCATTAAGATGAACGAGTAGAGATTTAGCTAAAAGAATCTATCCACAACAAAGCAGAGGGCTATGAAAGTCCTTCATGTGTTAGCATGACTTCAGGCTGGAGCAAAGGAGGAGCATTTTCTACTCTTACACACTGCAGTGGGAGTGAGTAGTGAGTACAATGTAAGGCAGGGATGTGAACTGAGCCATCTTGATGGAATCAGTGATTTTCTGAAGGATACAATCAGAACCACTGACTTCCAAAGGAGAGAAATAAATAATAAATAGTAATATTTAAGTCAGTGCATATGCTCCCTTCATTTCTACAGAAACGTTTTCTGAGGATTGTTGGGAAATTTTATACATGGGATTTTTGTATTTTTGCCCATTTATAGGTATGAGAATTTTGGTTTCTTAGAAAACACAGTTATGTTATGTGAATATGTATTTTTTTAATTCCAGGTGTGGGAAAAGAGGCTGCTTCACAGCAGGTGATTATGATTTGCCTCATGCACTAGCAAGGGTGTGTTTTGGGCTACTCTGGAGAAAGAATAAATGTGAGAGCCCTGAGAGGGCCTGTAGTGGCTGTTGCTGGTCCTTGTTATTTCTGGTTCCTGCTGCTGCTTTTGCTGTGGCTGAATTGCTGAATATTCTGATGATGAAGACTGGACTTGGCATAAAAACATGATGCCCCTAATCAGCAAGAAGTAATCTAAAGACTTCTATGTATTCTTTTCCCTCTAACTTTTTGTTTTCTACCTAGTGTTGGGGGATTGGAAGGGATTAGAGTGAAATAAGGGAAGAGTGGTAGATATAAGAATCCAAACAATAGCTAAAAAGAACAATAACACAAGTAGGGCAAAGCTGCCTTTATTTCTTCCTTTCAAAGATGCTAATATAGCTACCAGTTTACAAGATAGGATCTGTGTGAGCAATGTCTGTGTATGTTGGCTTTTATCATTATAGTGAGGTTTCCTAAGGCAACGTGTCTTCTAATGTAGTTATCAATGGGAACTCTTCACAGTGTTCCATGAACATCTGAACTTGAGAACTGAACCAAGAAAAGCACATATTATTCTAGCTATTCCTGTCACTGGAATACAATTTTTCTTGTCTCTAAATACAGATCCTACATTTTCTGTAGCAAACTTGATACAGCAGTGAATTAACTCATTTACACATAAGGAAGGTAAATTCTTTGGTTCTTCACAGTTCTTTGCAGGATTCCCTACTGGCAAAACAGAATTTGAAGTTAAAGAACAGGAAATCCAATGATTAGCTCATAGAGGTCACCTCCAAGTGAGACCAGGGATGCTAAGAAGATGTTCACCTAAAAAGGATAATTGTAATCTATATACCTTTTTACAAAATGCCACCAAACATCAGTGTGTATTATTTACACGCCCTGTTGAACATATTTGGAACTTTGATTCACATATGTACCTATCTACTGACTGTCCCTGATGCCTCAGATGCTCAAGGTTTTCAGTTTTAACAAACAGTTCTACCACTGGTCTGGCTACAAACTTGTCTACGATTCCTGCCTTCTCTCTTCCAAATATCATCATGTCATTTTCAATATATTTCTGTCAATCCAAAGGAGCAGAATACTTGCTGTGAGATAGCATCTTCTGGATAGGGAACCTGCACCCATTAAATACAAATAATTTGGTTGTGTAAACAAGATCATAACAATATCAGTTGACCTGCCAATGTGTAGGTTGGAAATTGCACTAGGCTCTACAACTATATAAAGAACTAGAATTCTTCATCAAGAGCCACAGATTCTAATAGCTGCTGAGAGAGAGAAAACCAGTCTTTTCCAGAGCTTTCTCATGTCATCCAGTTCCAAGAGGTAATCCCTAAACACATATAAATAAGAACGCGCACACGTGAAAACACACACACACCACATCAACACACGGGACGGGGGAGGAGATTTTAACTGAGCAGACAATGCTGTTTTGGCAAGAGATCACATCCAGAGACTTTTTAAATTTGTGTGATCTAGCAGGGGTGGAATGGCACACCATTAATCCCTTTTGCCTAGAATATAGACACAGCCTTAGTACACACCTTTAGTGTGAAACAATGAAGGTAAAGTTAGTTTGTTGAAGAAAGCAGCCATGTTTGCAAATGAGGTCTAATTAAGTGGCAGACAAACTGACAAATCAGAAATATTTGATAGAGTGAGTCAGAGATAGGATATGCCAAATTCTTATGAGAATGGTACATGAAAGAGAGGCAATTTAATAGAGCAGCACACACACACACACACACACACACACAGAGAGAGAGAGAGAGAGAGAGAGAGAGAGAGAGAAGAGAGAGAGAGAGAAAGGAGAGAGAGGGAGGTGGGGAGGAGTCAAGTTTTACCAGGACAGCTTTATAGAAGCAGGTTGCAGGTGAAGACAGAACAAGCTGGAAAATGAGAAGGAGCCAGAAAATTAGAACATATTGCCAGAGTTAGTTTGAGGCCAAGTAGAGCAAGTCAGTTAGAAGCTGAGAAATGCCAGTTTGAATCAGTCATCTTGGAAGCTTAGACTGCAATAGAGGCTAGAAGCTTCTAGGACTAGGCCTGGATGTGGTTAGAAGAAGAAGAAAAAACCCTGAGTTCATCCCGAGCAAGCCATGCAGTCACAAAGCTTGGTATGGTTCCCATCTCATCTCTTTATCAGAGGAAATAAAAGATACAACAATAATTAAAAAGTGGCTATGGGTTTAAGAAGTGAAAGGGAATGGGAGAACGTGGAGCTTAGGGGAAGGAAGAACTTGGAATCATATAAATGCAGTACTTATGTATAAAATTCTTTAAAAAAGTCTTAAAATTTAAAGTTCCCATTCAAATATGCAAATAGTACAACTCAACATAATATTATATTTAATGATTAGTTCTTAGGTATTTATGAATTTTCAAAAGGATGAGAAAAATGACTAAACAAGCACTTTCAACCATATTACAAACTTATATAAACTATGTCTTTGAAGTGCTCATGACATTGAGATGACATTTTTCTAAGCCCTAAATATAACTTAAATATGAATGGCATTTTTTCCTATTGCAATTTGAATGTGGAAGAACCACAACGTTTACCTAGAACGATGAGTGACATATTCACGCCTATTCTAAAGCTTTTACTCTAATGTTCCTCAATCTTTTTAATGCTGTAACCCATTAATACAATTCCTCAGTTGCGATGATTCCCAACCATATAATTATTTCATTGGAACTTTATAACTGTGATTTTGCTACTGTTATGAATCATAATATAAATTTGTGATATGCAGGATAACTGATATGTGACCACCAAAGGAGCTCAATCGACAGATTGAGAATCACTAACTTATTCAGAGGCATAACATTGGAATTTTGATTTCTCTGTTTCAAATCCTTTTCAATATTAATTAAAAAATACCTAAACTGAAATTATTATATCCATGAGTCAAGACAATATAATTATCTTAAAACATTAAGAACAGAAACAGACCAATTTCCTATTTTTTAAATATATGAATTTACAATTTACACACTGAATGAATACACAAACTAGTATTTCCTAGTTTAAATGAGAAATAGAGTAGAAAGAATATTCCCCATAGTTCTATCCTGAGGGGTTATAGCACAAGAAGACCTGGATAGTGTATCAATGGTGTATGTTCCAGACTTCCAACTCAAAGCTGGTGCCAGTGCTGGCTAAGTTAGTGACTCTATGGAAACCTTCCTAGCATTGAATACTGATAATATTTCTTAAGCCTTTACTAAGGACAGAGTGTCCACATATCACCAAATGCTCGATTTGAGTGAGCTGTTCATTGCATTTTCTTCTCTTTGACTTACATCCTTTGATATAACTGAAAAGGTTAGGGATAGGTTAGCAAACACACTGACATTCTCAGCTCTTCTGATGATGGTGCCCTGTTCTCACAGGCAGATGAAGGGGGCATGGAGGCAACAAGACACAGCTGAAGACACATTAGATTAAAGTGAGAGAGAGAGTGGACCCAGAGCGTGTTTCTGCCCTGCTGCCATTTAATCTCTGTTTAACTCAATTTCAAGAGAAAAAAATATAAAAGCCCAAGAATGATAAGATTAACTCCAAGATCATTTGGGGCTCTGTGTTTCCTACCACCAATAAACAGAGCCAAAACATTGTCCTTTTCTTCACTCTACCAAAGTCTACCTCACTTTAAACTTCTTACTGATTTATTGTATTAAAATGTAATGAATAAAACTTAAGGCCCACAATGCAAATTTGTCATTGACAGGTTCTTCATTTTGTTTGTTTTCTTGGAGGGTTCCATGGTTTACCTGACCTGGAGCACACAGGTACCTGACCCAGGTGTATCAGTTGAATTGTGTGTCACAGGGTAGGGTGGAGGGTCTTATAGCACTCAATTTGAAATGGCTGTACACAGGGTCCCTGTCTAGTAGGATGGAGACTTCAGATAAGATAGCAAGGGGCAGTTCAGGGAATGAAGGATATGACAAGGGCACTTTGTCTTCCTGTTGTCATTTAAACATTTTATGTTCTCTGGGTAAAGAGGACATTTATCCTTTTTTAATACAACATTCACTTTGCTTAGTTTTCTCTAAAGACAAAAGAATGAAAATAAAATTTTACTAGCTTATGAGATACTGAATAATCAGATAATAATAATAACATATAATAATTAATAATGAATTTCCATTATTTCCAAATAATTTTAGGATTCATTTTATGATGAAATAAAATAATTTAAGCATGAAGAAAACCAAAACAAATTTTAATTTGAAATGCTCCTCAATCACCATTGATGTATAAAGTATGAATTACATAAAATGATTGTTTTCTTGGCCTTCTTTTATATTTAAGTACAAAATTTAGAAAGTAAATTGCTCAGTACATTTCATAGGTGACACCTACACATTAAGCAAATGATTCACTGAATCTAGGACTTTTGATTTCTCAGAATGTTGCCTGAAATACAAACATCTCTGAGGTGAGCGCTCAGGGGCAGCATATAGACTCAGACTGTGGAAGCTGATAGAACAGCACCTGCACCTTTGTAAGTCCCAGAGGAGACTTACCTGCACTGCATGAAGATGCTTTGCTCCTTAAATAAATCTCATACTGTATGCAAGTATACCTCAGCCTTTTTCATCTCAAAACTTTTAGTCTCAGAATCCCTTTACAATTTTGAAAGTCGTTGACGATGCCATGAAACCTTTTGTTTTATAAACTATATTTATTATGTACCATGTAGAATCCTGAAACACAAATCTTTAAATATACACTTATTAATTTAGGGTAGAAAAGCATCTTATATAAAGACAAGTTCCAAACTTGTATGAGAAATAATTGCTCTGGGACTTGGGGCAGAGCTCTGTGGTAGAGGAGCTGCCAAACGTGGATAAAGCCCTGGGTTTAATTTATAGTATTACAAGAGGAGAAGGTGTGTGTATGCGGTGTTGTCTGGTGTGTGTGTATGCTTCGTGAAGTTTTTATTTTTAAATGGCGAGAAAATGTCAGAATTTCATGTTAAACAAATCCAACAGCTCGCTAAATATGAACATAATTTTGGTCTGGTGAGATTGCTCAGTGGAAAAGGTGCTTCCCTAAGGCCTGATGTGGTGGAGGGAAAGAAAAAAAAAGACTCCTGCAAGTTCTCCTCTGATCTGAACATATATACTGTGGTGCACAAGTATGCACATATGTATACATGAGCACACAAACACACTATAACATGTTTTCAAAATGAAGTAACTTTCTGCTTTCAGTCTGTTGAGATATTATGCTTTGAGGTATATTTTTAAAATCATCCAGGTAATATATTTGAAAAAGCAAGATTATGTAATTGTCTTTTAATTTAATTGTGAATATCCTATATGAGTACCTGTATGAAATGATATAAAACAAATTTACAGAGCACAGTCACATTACAAAAAACAATGAGTAATCTTACAAGCCTCTGGTTTCTGAAAAGTACCGTTAACAAGACATGAAGAGGGTTAGATACCCTCTGTTTGTTCAGTTATATATTATACATGACAGATACACCACATTTACTGTTCCAGCAGTACAATGCCTGCCTAATCTCTGTAGTAACCTCTACTGTGTGTTTCATGAAAAGTGACATGTGAATTATGGGTATTTTTCCTTGTGATGCATTTGTTTGTATGCCATGGGGTTGTTGCTCTGGTTTACATTTTTAACTTCTTTAATCAGTTTTTATTTTGAAATTAAAATCCTCCAAATCACTTTTAGTTCTCCTCTTTTTAAAATAAGTTAGATCATTTCTTTCTCTTTTAAAATTTTTAAATTTAATGATTCTTTTTGAATTTCACATCCGGCACCCCGATCCCGCTCATCTTCCCTTCACACTTGTAAAATGATTCTCATCAAAGATGAACCATCATCTACTTTGAGATTCTATATGTTCCAAGACATGACAAATTAGCCCAACACTTAAGCCAGACATATAAATCATACCAAGACATGCTTAATCTCTTAGACAGAAAATATATTATTTATTTTCTTTTTTCTTCAAATTTATGTCAGAAATATTGTCCAATATAACAAAAATCATATAAAGAACTCTTAAATCAACATTCATCAAGGAATATCTACAATTTGAAGTTTCTGAACAATTTTCCATTTTCACCTTTGCCTTCGGATCATCTATAAAGTCCCCACTCTTCCTTAGAGATGCCCAAGCTTCATGGCCAGAGAATATGTTCTACTATATATTCAGCAAACATGAACAACTGCTTTTCCTGAGGTTTCTCACTTATATTTAAGAGAACCACTATTCTGAAAAAGGTTAATGATATGAACATATCAAGCTAATAATAATAACATTGTTGGCTAGTTATGGAAGAAGGAGAAGAAAGAAGAGGAGGAGAGAAGCAGAGAGGAGAAGAGAGAAAGTAAAGAACAAAAGGGAGGAGGAGAAGAAGGAAGAGATGAAGAGAAGGAAGAGAGGAGAGGAGGAGAAAGGGAAGGAGGGGAGAGAGGAGGAGGAGGAGGAGGAAGAAGAGGAGAGCGCAGAAACAACAACATCATTACTTCTAGCCTCAGAAGTTTGATTGCTACACTTTGATTATTTAATCCATGATCAACTACCAATATAAAAAGAATATATAAAATCTCAAAATCTCAAGTAAACCTTTTCCTGACATTGGATAAAACTATTCAGGGGAAGTGTCAAATGCAGAATCATATGACTCATCCATAAAATCAAGACTATTGCTCACTCCAGGAATCAAGCACTATACTGAGTGCTGGAGATGTGACAGGAAATAAAATGTTCATGGACATATATACAATCGCATGTTAATATAAAAGAACAAATCTTAAATCAAATAGGCATGTGTCCTGCCTCCCTAGATCCCAGATCTTAATTATATTTGGCATAAGGAGTCTAACTGATATAGCTATCAAGGTGATGCATGCTTTTGAAGAATATCAGAGAACTAATTGGTTCATCAAGGAGGGCATGGACCCAAATTCTTTCTCAAGTTTTCTGATTCCTTCCTAAGGTAAAAATAGTTTCCAGAGAAGGAGAAGTATCTCTCAATAAAGATACTTACAGGGAAGAAACGGCTCAGTGAGGCTCACAGTAAGGAAACAAGATTCATGCTTACAATCCTGCTTTATCTTAATTCTCTGGCAACATTGTTTCTCTACTTATGTTTTAAACCAATAATATGCAATTCTAAGGGGTAAATTGTACTAAAAGTCTTGGTATAGAAATTGGTGAATTCATAGGCAGCATACCCTCTTCCCATTCCAACTTCACAGAGAAACACCATAGAAACCTTTGAGTTTTGCTTTTTATTTTTTATTTTGTTTTTTGTCATTAATCTCCACAACCCCAGATTCTCTTCATCATCTATCAGTTCATGGTAGGAGGCAGGGCTAAATGGGTATGAGAACAAATTCTTCAATAAAAAGTAAGAACCAAGCACCTTTTGACACTTTGTATACCAACTTGCTTCTAATTTCTCTCCCCCTTTATTGCCTTAATAGTGATAAATTAGTCCCATAGATCAAATATTTTTCTTAACTCTGGATTAATGACCAAAATTTAAAGGCTTTTTGTTTCTCTATTAGTCTAGATCCTCTAGTTTTACTTTATTTCTGTCTTCTGTGTTAGATGGTTCATTGAGTGGGTGTTAATCATGACATTTCTACCCACATCTAAAAACAAAATTTAATGGCTGCTTGACAAGGGCTTTTTACAGAGGAATATTGCTAGATTTGTATCAGAAAAGCCTTGACACTGATATCTGTATGTGTTTCCTACTAGGTTTGTCAGAAATATCAGGAAATAATTTCTCAACATTTGAGTTTTGGAAATCCAGCGAAAAAGACCACAGTAGGGTGGAATGGGTAGCCATTCAGCTATGACTTTATGTAACACTGTATCTGGTTCTTTCCTTGTATGCACTCAGTTCAGTTCATAAACTACATAAAATGCATTATTCTCTATAGAAAAGCATATGTAGTTTACTTCTAGGTTAGGATAGGAGTAGTGTTGAATGGGAGAACAAAACTGCTACTATGAGAGGCTTTCAGCCAGTTCTCTTGCTTCGAACTGTGCCTTCTATTTCATTGCCTGAGACAACTGGGACTACCAATTCATGAGCATTCTTAGGATATTCTACACAAATAAGGCTATTTCGTGTAGGTTTTCCGTAATGGGCTTAATATCTATCTCTCTTGTGTGCACAATGTCTTCTTATTTCTAAAGTGTATATTGCTGCCTCAGTCTCCATCTCTTGACCCCCAAAACCCATTCAGCACACATTCATTCCAGTGTACTTTCAAAAAGTAATTTAGAAGACAAAAGCACAGCACTAGAGACACAAGGAGATGTTCTGTCTTTTAAATGCTCAGGTCCATGCTTATTCCATTATTTTAAGGCAAAGATAATAAAGTACATAGATATGTATAAGGATAATAAAATAGTATTCTTTCTACCTTTTCATATTTCTTTGTCCGTGGCTCTAGCACTTTAGAAAGAGTGCTGTGGAGAAAAGGACAATTATGGCTGAAATACAAAGGAAGAGTATTGCAAAACAGGCTCTGTAGGAGAAAGTCAAGTTTTCAGTTGTAGAAAGGAAGTATGTTTTTTAATAAAAAAGCTTCCTCCATAGGCTGCCTCACCACTTGGGTGATCCTGTTCTGCACTATACAGCTTTTTATTTCCATGAGTCCCATTTTGACTGCTGATCTCAGTCTGCACTATTGGGCTGTGCTCAGGAAGTCCATTTCTGTGCCAATGATTTCAGGAGTACTCCTTAATGTCTCCTCTGTCAGTTTCAGGGTTTCAGATCATATATTGAGATCTTTGATTCACTTAGAGTTGGGTTTTGAGCAGGGTGAGGAATAAGCATGTAGTTTCATTCTTCTACATGTAGTTTTCCCATTTGTTGAAGATGTTATCTTTTCTCTAAATGTGTGTTGTTGGTCTTTTTGTCAAAAGTCAGATGGCTGTAGGAGTCTGGGCTTATGTATATAGTGTTGATACACCATTCCGTTAACCAATGATTTTGTTTTGAGGCCAGCATCATGCTGTTTGAATTACATATTATGTAGTAGAACTTGAAATCTGGGGTGGTGATACCACCAGCAGTAGTTTTTTATTGTTCAGGATTATTTTGCATAGCCTGGATCTCTTGTGCTTCCTCATGTTAATGATATTATTATTTTTTTTAATTTCTGTGAAGAATTTCACTGGAATTTTTATGGAGGATATGTTATTACATAGATTGCTCTTAGTAGAATGGCCACTCAAAATATTAATCCTGTCAATCCATGATTGTGGGAGGTCTTTCCACCTTCTGTTATCTTTCCCAGCTTCTATTTTTAGTGTCTTAAAGTTTTCATTGTATAAGCCTTTCACGTCCTTGATTAGGTTTATTCCATGATATCTTATAAACGTGTTTCAGTAGATGGCCATATAGCCAAGAATATACACATGGATAGAACACAGTGGACATGATGGAGAGATGGAGATAGGGAGGGGGAGAAAAGTGTGTATGCTGCAGCTGTGGGGATCAGGGTAGAGTTAGGAAAGAAGTTTCTTTATGACCCAACTATACTGAACAAAATTCTCAAAGAACTAATAAAAATTTAAACCAATAAAAACATTCATTCCTTAACACCAAAGACCATAGACAAGAGAATAGAGCACATGGTATTTCTGCCAACTGTGAATTTAAAATTCCTAGGCTAATGTAATTCTCCTGAAAAAAGAGAAGTTGAGAAAAGGAGTCAGGCTAAATCTACAGAGTTTCTTAGTAGTGTGGAAAGTGTGGCTCATCAAAGAATTTCTCATGATAAACTCAGCAATAAGGATCCAGGCTGCAAATACTCTGTCCACATAAAAACCTTAGTTTGTTCTCCTCATGAATTTTATCTAGCAAATGCAGCACAAATTTAAGTTGTAGAATTAGACAAACCAGAGAGTGGTAGGAAGATGGGAAGAGTCAGAGGACTAGGAAGTCATTTGTGAGATTGTGTCTTCTGTGTCAGGAATCTACACCCACAAAATCTCATCAACATGGCAGCTTAAACAAGACCCAAGCAATGACAACACTAGTTGGCATGCTTATGCAGATGGGGATGTTCTGACAACTGACCTGCTCCAGATGAAGCATTGCAAGCATCTAATGACTGATAAGAGACATAGAGTTTGTCTTCCCCAAGGATGAACACCCTAATTGGTTATCCAATACCAGTGCTCAGCCCTAAAAACATACATACCAGCAACCCTAAATGGACTCTGTAGGCTATATTTATATATTTATTCCTATGTTTTTGTATGCATGCAACAATAATAATTAAAGAAATACAAGGCTATTAAGTTAGAGAGGAATATGCAAGGGGTTGGCTGAGGATAAAAAGGGGGAAATGATGTAATGTTTTAATTAAAATTGTCCTTTAAGAATTCTCCTGGAAACTGTAAAGATTTTCCATTTACTTTTGGATTTTAATATTTTCTTTGCAACAACTATTAAGCTTCAAAATATTAAGGATGCAGGATCTAAGTATATACATATGGAAAAATATATGTATAGGTAAGATACTAAGGTATAAAATGTGCTTGCTTTGGAGAGTCAAAGAACCAGCAGGAGAAGGAAACAGGGCAAGAGAAGGGACCAGGGCACATATGACCAAAAAATAATGATACATATGCATGATAATCTCATATGAATCTATTATGCTGGATACTTATTGAAGAAATTGAAATAATATTCTCTAGTGAGATCACAGATTTTAATAATTCTATGTATAGTAGTGAAGGATGAATAAACAAAGAGAGAGAAAAAGTCAGAGCTACTTTTGAAATCAAGATATAAAGCCTACAAAACAGAGCTGGAGGATGTATTTGTTAGACTATGTATTGTAAATCATGATAACTAGAGACAATTGTTTTTGCATTGTTTAATGATGGCAGGAGATAGTGCACTCCAAAGCAAATCAGCAAAATGAGGTAGGATTTAGCAACTGCCAATCTGTAGTGCTATGTATAGAGCACCAGAAAGAATAGAGGTGGAAATGAATGGTCCATCCAGCCTAACATCCTAGATCAAATGACTCATTTCTCAGTGTCCCCTAATAATCCTATTAAAGAACTTGGAGTTTGGTGCATTTGGAGGTTCCAGTTTTCATAGAGGGAAAGATCCCACAGGAATCATGCTTATGTGGAGCAAAATAAAAACCAAACTTAGCCATAATTTCTTAATGAGTTCAACAAGCCAACAGTCTGGAAGCAAATGACTGACTCTGATGAGGTAATCAGGTTGTTGCCACACTGTGAAGAACAATGTGTGAAACTCAGGAACACACTGGCTCCTGTCTGAGTCACCCCCTTTGTCCACTAGAAGTAACCAATAGAAATGGCAACAAACTAAGAGCATGGGAAGCCAGAACCTCCTAGGATGTTAGACTGATGGGCAAATAATTAAAGGAGGAAGAGGAAGAGGAGGAAAAGAAGGAGGTTGAAAAGAAGAGATGGAAAAAGAAGAAGGGGACAGAGAAGAAGAAGATGAAAAAGAGGAGGAGGAGGAGGAGAAGAATGCATTAAGTAACAGAAGCAACAAATAGGATACATTGGTTCTGGTGGGAGAGAAAGTCTGTGCTGACAAGATAGCCATGTTACCAGGCACAAGTTTGGCTGCTTCAACAGCTGTACAGGTCACCGACCTGATTCCCTGGCTCTTTTCCTTTTTTAATTTTAACGTTAATTTTTCTACATTATAAGAAGGGCATCTATGGCAGATTTTTAGGTGGGAATATGACCACTCAGGTACCAGCACTAATGAGGTTACAGAATTTACTGATTAACATGGCTGGGTTCCAACTCCAAAAAGCAAACAGATGATACTGAGAAGATAGAAGAGATCAGTTCTGCTGCAGTCCTTCCAGTGTGCCCTGTCTCCTCTCTACCCTTTTCTATCATCTGTTTTGGAACCTTCCTTTGTATAGACCATATCATGGGCCTTCATTTGGATAGTAGTTTGTATTTTGTATTTCAGTTGGGTATGACTCAGAGCTCCACAGGGTAAATTAGAAGAAGACAAGAGTAATTTAGGGTATTCATTTCTTTGTTATGTCCCTGAATCAAAGATCATTTTATCTTTGTACTTCTGACTCCCACAGTGGCCTCCTCATTACTTATGAGCTAAGTATATTGGTACATATATGTTGTTAAATCAATATACTGAGCCAACATCTTTACAAATCATTCTTGAGTTACTTTCATTTGAATGTACTGTTTTCAGTAAAGACCCTGAGGAATATAGGTTACACACCACAATACAAGCTATTTTTGTATTAACTAAAAGATATAGTTTTTGGGACTGCAAGACAGCTGACCAAAAAAGCAGATGCCACCAAGCCTGAGTACCTGAGTAGAGTCCTGAATGCACCTAGTGGAAGGACGAAGAAGGCCATCTTCAAGTTGTGCTTTGACAGCTACACATGTGCTGACATGTATACACGCACACACACCACCACCACCACCACCACCACCACCACCACTACCACCACCACCATACACAGAGACTTAATAAATAAATGTATATGAAAATACAATTTTGCTCTACATATAAAATGAAATAAAGTATTAATTGGAATTTAGAGAAATATAAAATGAATTAATGAACTCTGTAAAATCTCAAATAACATTCTCCTTTAAGTGGACCTATAATAGTAATGTTTATTTATTCTACTACTATTTTTAAGTATCAAATACCGATAGGTACAGAGTGCAGACTAATTCAGTGTTAATGGTGGTAATAAGAAAATTAGGCACTCAACATAAGAGATCACGTAGGATGAGGTCGAAAGAGAGCACAAATCATGGCAACCATATCATGGTTGACAAGTGTTAATATGTGTTGACATTCTAACCCCAGAACTTAGAAAGTGACTTTACTTGGATAAGGTATTTACAGGGGAAATCAATGGGCATTGATCTTCACGGACACAACTGGTACACTATAAACGTGAGATACTCAAGCTAGGCTAAGTGGTACAAGCCTGTTTCCTAGGTACTTGGGATACTGAGGCAGGAAATCACAGGTTCAAGGCCTACCTGGTATACAGGGTGAGTGAATTCAATGATATTCTGGCCTAGTTACTGAGACCTTGTTTCAAAGTCATCATCGCCATCATCACCACTATAATAATGGTAGTAGTGAAATAATAAAATTATTATCATCATTATTATTAATGAGGACTAGGGATATGGCTCAGTTATAGGGCACTTACCTTACTTAGGTAAATGTGTGTAACTCTAGGTTAAATACCCAATAACAACGAAAAAAAGAAAAGAAAAACTGAAACATATATACAGGATACTCACAGAAATAACATTCTGAAATAATACAAGAAGAAATCTACATTCAGATGGAGCACCAAAGGCTACTAGAAACCCACCTAGACTAAGGAGAGCTTCCTCTCATCTACACCTCTACAAAATCTGTAGGTTAAAATAAACCACAGCACCTAATATGACCATGTCTGGAGTAAGGCTTTAAAAAGTACTAATTAAATGAAAATAGGATGTTAAAACAGTCCTTAACCCAACATACTTGCTCTTCTTAAGAGGAAAATTTGACAGATACACTCAGAGGAAGGACAACATGAAGAGACAGAGACACAGTGACTAAAGTGTAGGGAGCAGCCTCAGATGAAATCCTTTGCCTTAGACTTCTAGTCTCCATGGTTTTCTGAACATAAGCTTTTGCTTTGTGTGGCACATTGTTACGGAAGCTCTACAAAGGCGACCTACAGTCTTCAGAGAGAAAGCCTGACTTCGGCTTGCACTTTGACCCTTGATTTGTAGTCTCTAGCATCAGGAGAGATTAAATGTCTGTTGTTTTGCCATTTAATTTGTAGTATTTGGTTATGGAAGCCAAGGCATAGAGAACTAATGCAATCTCTTTTTGGTTTTCTAAAATATGATTCGTAAAATCAGAGTCCTGAACTATAATTTATAAGTCACAAAAATGTATCTTAATTATTTAGTCCATTCATCAAATAGGTAGTTTAAATCTGTTTAAACACTCCCGAGTTGCTATTTTTACTCTAACTCATTGATGGATGTGGTCAACAAATTTCAGCAGTACTTTGCAGCAACCTTTTCTATAGCTATTTTTCTTGGAAATCTTGTTCTCCTCATAGTAACCATTAGAATAGATTTTAAGTACACGCTTAAAAGAATTCAAAAAGGTTAACAAGCCGAAGGGCCCAACTGAGGATGCTCAATACCCCTTGGGTGGGAGAAGAAAGCAACCACAAGGTAGGAGGGGGGGACCTGGGAGGAAAAGGGAATAGGTGATTGGAGAGGGGAACATGATCAGGTACGGGGTGGGGAAAAAGGACTGAAGCCCTGAGGGCCAGCGAAGGAATGGAAGCAGGCAACCTTGAGAGTAGGAGGTAGAGGGACCCTCCAGAACATACCAGTACCTGGGAGGTGAAAGACTCTCAGGACTCAACGGGAGAGAGAGACCTTAGATGAAATGCCCTACAGTGGGAGAGGGAACTTGTAGAGCCCACCTCCAGCAGAAAGACAGGGCATCAAGTGAGAGATGGGGTTGCCATCCCACAGTCAAAAACTCTGACCCATAATTGTTCCTGTCTGAAAGAACTGCAGAGAGAGAAATGGAGAAATGCCTGAGGAAAAGGAGGTCCAGCAACAGACTCAAAGTGGATCCAGCTCAAGGGGGCCCAAGGCTGACACTATTACTGAGGCTATGAAGTGCTCACAAAAGGGGCCTATCACAACTGCCCTCTGAAAGACCGAACAAGAGCTGAAAGAGTCAGATGCAGATATTTACACCCAACCAATGGACAGAAGCTGCTGACCCCTGTGGTTAAAATAGGGAAAGCTGGAAGAAGCTGAGAAGGAGGGTGACCCTGTAGGAGGACCAGCAATCTCAATTAACCTGGAACCCTGAGATCTCTCAGATACTGGACCGCCAACCAGGCAGCATACATCAGGTGATATGAAGCACCCAACACTTATACAGAAGAGGACTGACGGTCAAGGTTTAATCAGAGAAGATGCACCTAACCCTCAAGAGACTGGAGGCCCCAGGGAGTGAGGAGGTCTGGTAGGGTGGGGAGTGAAAGGGTGGGACATCCTCGTGGAGACAAAGGTGGGGGCAAGGAGGTATGGGATGTCAAATAGTCAGAGGGTGAACCGGGAGGGGATAAAATGTGGAGTGTAAAAAAGGATTAAATAAAATAATAATAAAAAAGATATTGAAAAAAAAATTGAAAGAGAAAAAAGATATTGAAACAAACCAGAACCTTTTTATTTTAACATCAGCTGAGATACCAAGACCACAGTTGGTGTGATATCTTGTTCTCTGAAGAAAAAGTACAGCTTCCTTCAGCAAGACTTTTCAAGAAATATCTACAACTTGGCTTTTGTTTGTCAACTTCTATGGTATATTCTTAGTGAAAGTACAGAAAGTTAACTTTTTGTACCACATCCCCTAAATGTAACATATTCAAATATCATAATATTACTATAGCATATACAAATTAGAGAAAAATTCTAGGAACTGATATTCTCATTCATCTGATGTCTTATTTCTTCATTTAACAGGGATTTTTTTTTTTCTGAAATCCCAGTGTGTCCTGGAAATACAAGCATGCTCAAAACACAAAATCATCTTCATCCTCCCAAACTGGTGAAGGAGACAGAAAATTAGGCAGACAAATATTTTAAATAATAAAATGGTCAAGTCCATAAAGACTAAATTAGGGAAGAAGAATATAAATGTCTATGTTCGAAGTATTTGCCAATTTTATATAAAGTAGTTAAGAAAGAAAGGCTAAACTGAGCTGCAGAGTTCAGTAAAGCAAAGAGCCAGGAGAGGCAGAGTGTTTCTCAGAGATTATGGAAGGCCCAGGAGGAGGCGAAATGCATGGTGGAGGCAGCTAGAGCTGTGAGGTTAACGTAAGTGACAGTTTCTGCTGTGATTATCTTGTTCTGCAAACCATACACAATGTCCTTTATTTGTAATACCCACAGTAAATCCCAGAGGACAGATCATGGTTTTTGAGACCTTAATATACTTATAATAACAATTTTCATAAGTGCACACATTGCCCATAGCCAATTCCAGCTATGTAAATGCCCATATCCTTTGTCTTGTGCCCTGTTGGAGGGAAGTATTCTATATTCAGGAGTTACTGTTAACATGGGAGAGGAACTTGCTCCAGGAACAACCAGAGGTCCTTTTTCTTTTATTTCAATGTTCAGAAACTTTTTGAAATCCCCTTGGATATTTTGATCACTGATCATATTGGATACAAAAGTGTCTGTGTCTTCAGGCATCCTGACTAAACAAAGTAGTAGGATTAGATGAGAGGCATACCCAGAATCCGGGTCTTATGAGCCAGAACAAGTGTGAGGCATCTGTGATGAACCAGTTATTGACAGTTGAACTCTTCCATGCAAGAAACTGGAGAACGGAAGCAGCATCGAGAACCAGGAGGCTCTTATGGATAATTCTGACTAGTGAACAACACCAGCAACAACAAAACATGTCAAAAACAGTTGTGCACAAGGAGTCCCCAGGGGCACACTGCTTCTTTGAGAAAGAAGGTGGGAACAAAGACTGAGAATTAAGGCTGAAGACAAGCTAGACCTTTTAGTTTGATTGGTCAGAAAGCATTAAGGGGGCTGGTGAGATGGGTCGGTGCTTAACGGTTAAGGTGCTTGCTCTACAAGCATGAAGAATGGAGTTGAGATCCTCAGCACCCACATAAATACTAGGTGTGGTTCTAGTCATTGAAAGCAGAGACATGATACCTAGAACAGGCTGGTTATCAAGACTTACTGTATCCGTGATCGCTGGGTTTGATTGAGAGATCCTGTGTCAATGAATAAGGTAAAAGAGTCATTGAAGATGATTCCCAACATCAACCTCAGGCCTTAATATACTTATAATTAACATAATGTACTTATGCATGTTCATGTGCACTCATTCACATGCAAATGCACCTACATGTGGCTGCATACCACACACTGCCTGCACACACATCCACATACACACATGCATGTCATGAAAAGGAGAGGAAAGTACCAAGACATGAGTCTTCTCCAGTATCTTAACTCAGAGAAGAGATGATGCCGAAGATGTGCTGTTTGCTTCAAGCAAATGCAAACTTCTAAGCACAGATGGAAAAAACTCAATCAGAACAAATGTGATTTCAAAATCTGTCAACAATCATTTGGAAAAGTACAATGAATTAAAGATACAACAAATCTACAGATAAAGAAAATATTCCATCAACAAGAGCAGTACCTCCCTGCCAGTTTTTGTTATATAGAGCCAGCAATTCCAGCTTCTTGGTATACTAGGCAGTTCAAGTTCAAAGACTACTTAAAGATACAAAATAACTTCAAAGCCATCCTAGGCAATTTAGCAAGAGATATTATCTCAAAATAGAAGGCAAAACAGGCTGGGGTGTACTGAGGATTACAGGACTTGCCTGTCCTGTGAGCAGTAGCATCTTCAGGGCTTTCCCTAAAGAAAAGATGCTTGGATCACATATGATATATATCTCCTGTCAAGTTGTTTCTGCTCTCCTTATAGTTTGCATTTTCCTTTGACACAAATAATCTGGTTCTAGAGAGGACTGATCATCTTCCCCTCAAAGTCTTTACTCCTTGCAAAAAACATGGTAACCTGTGTCTGCAATCTCTTACCACAAAGATTTTTATCTATGGTGTTTCCATTTTCTACTTTACAACTACACTCCTCCAACTCTCTTAGCTGAGCATTTGCTGCAAATAACTTTTCATCTCTTCTTACATTCTCTTGGTGGTTTTCCAGGCTAGCAGGCTTCTTTTCCACAGTCCACTCATCTCTTTATAGCTCTTCCCCTATCTCACATTTTTTTTTTTTTGCTAACAAAGAGGATATTTGATACCCTGCTCAATTTTTGCATCATTTATGTATGTGTGTGTGTGTGTGTGTGTGTGTGTGTGTGTGTGTGTGTGTGTGTCTCCTGTCTGTCTATGTGTGGTATGTGTGAGTGTGTATGTGGTGTGTTTTTGGTGTGCTGTGTAGTGTGTGTGCATGGTGGTTGTAGGTATGTGTGTGTGTGTGTGTGGTGTTTGTGTGTGGGGGGTGTAAAGGCATAGGATGACATCAGCTGTCTTTCCCTGTTGTTCTTTATCTTATTCTTACAAAGCAAAATCCCTCATATGAAACCAGAGCTCACCAATTTAGCTGGTTAGCTTGCCATATTGTTTCCCAGATTCCTGGTATCTGCCTCCTGTTCTTTCAGGAACTACAGACAACCACCAGGACTCCAAGCATTTTAGGGAGAACTCCAGTCCTCATGCTTCTGTGGCAAATGGCTTACCCAGAGAGACATCCCCAGAAGTTCCTCTGCTTTTTGTTGCTGCTGTCTATTGTTATTTTGTTGTTGTTGTTGAGGATAAGATGTTCCAGGTTTAGGTGTAAGCAGCAGTGAGAGTATCCTACTTAAGTATCACAAATATGTATCCTTCTCAATAGGACTATCACTAGGAATGAAAGGCTCATGGCAATAATTTTGCAGGTCTTCACTGAGAGCAGCAACTTTATCTTTAAAATATACACAAAATCTGTGGCTCATCTAAGATATAATTTTTTATGAATGGATAGATTAACGAGTAGACAAGGAACAGATCATAGTTTATTTTCCAATTAGTGGGTAAAGATTCTTTGTCTTACCAGGTTTAGGAGACATCAATTCATGTTTATTATTGTCATATGCATCATCCCTGGATATTTCATATCACCTCCTTGAGCAAAAGGCAACAATGCTGTTAGTACTCACAGGGCCATAAACCTGTTAGAACCTGCTGATATTTATAGGTATCTTTTTACCTCCTCAGTTCTCCAAGTCCACTTGTTGAATGTTGGTTACATCATTGCTTCTGAAACCAATCAAAGCACTCTCTTCCAATGATTCACAATTCAAGTACATGCTTCATGCCCATAATACATAAAAATGAAATGAAAATTTGCTTTCCTCTCATGTCAAATTGTAGTTAAGAATTATATGATATAAAATTAAAAACCACATCTTCCAACTCCATATTTCCTTCCAACTCTTTAAAATGTCATTCCGGCATTCCTACAATGTGATTTTCAGGGTTGACATACACCCATCCCTTCCACATGCTGCTTACACTGAGGAGAATAAAATGACGAATAATGTCCCACTGTCTCCTAGCACACTTTAAGAGGAAAATTGGAAAGCATAGTAACATCATATCAACTGAAGGTAAGAAACATGTCAGCTGGAATGGCCCACGAAAACTTTAGCACAATGGTCTAGGAAGATTTAATGGTAGGTAGGCACAGTTTCTCACAGGAATGGTCCAGCATTTGGCAATGAGCTGGTAGAGAGAATGTAGCCACTGACTGGTCCAAACATCAGGCATTCATAGAGACAAAAACCTCCACAATGCTTCAAAACTCCAGCTTTGAAGACTGGAGGTGATTCTGAAGTCACAGACTAAAGAAGTCCATAGGTCTGTGCCTACGGCTCATGTTTAAGAGACAGTACTAGAACTGTCCAGCATAATCGATCATGTAAAAACCATTGTGGTACCCTGATCTTTCATACAAGCAACAAAAGAAATGTTGCCTGTGCTAGGTGCAGTGATCAGCTTTCTAGAAGCTCTTTCTCGTCTTTCTGGAAGGAGGACCTAGTAGGCTTGAGCCCAAATATGGTACTGCTGGATGCTCTCACTGGTAAAAATGTCACCATTCCTCAGAATATCTTTTCAGCCTGTCATATAGGATGAAGAGTACCAGATACCCAGGATGGAAGAGAGTCGGCTTGGTTTCTGAACACGCACGCGTGCACGCACACACACACACACACACACACACACACACACCCTTCCATCCCCACACACATCCTAGCTGATCCTCAAGACATCTTGGCCAGGTGGCATTATCAAATTCTAGCCATCGCATGTAGATTTAGAAATGTTTAAGAAAGACACAGGTCCTAGTTCAGGGCCTGACTTGCTTGGGTGTAAGGGCAATTCTGTTCCCCAGACATAGCAGCTTATACTGTTAAATATGTCACACCAAGACCATGCAGCACACACATACATATTAAAATATATTCTCCACTTACATAATGAAATTAAATATCAGTATTTCTTGACATGCCACAAATGATAAGGTATTCCATTATCTGTGCAAATATGAAAAATAATTATTTATTTTACTTCCTAATTACAGATGATAGTGAAGTAGAGAAAGGTATAAGGATCTGGTCACACACACACACACACACAATTTCCCATCACCAACTGCCACTGACCAGTGTTTGAAAGGTTAATGTGGTCTCCTTCTCTGCAGTAACTTTAATGGCCTTGATCTTCCTAGCACAGCACAAGCCATTGCTTAGCACTGGTCCTCAATCAATACTTTCTTAACAAGTGAGGCAAAGTTCCTAATAGGAACTCTGAAATAGGTTTGGCTCTGAAAGTTCTCTCAGCTCACTTCCAAACTCCACAGGACAATGATGCACTGGGAGGTTATTGTCTTGTGAACGTAACAAACTAGGCCTTTACACCAACAGAAACCTGAAATTAGCCTCCCAGTCCTGACCCCACTGATGAAGAAAATACACAGGCAGCTGTAATCACTCCATTGTAATCCTATTAATCACAGCGGTCCTAGAATAAAACTGCAGACAACCAAGACTGTTGCGGCAGCACTGAATTACCTTCCTCCACTGCTGTCAAGAGGAGGAAATGATTCATCATATTAAAACCCGGAGCTCATTTTCCAGATGAAAAATGAACTGAAGTTTAATTTAATGAAACCTCAGGAAAAAAGATACATTTACATAATGTTTAGTAAGGTATTTGTGGTTTTTTAAAAAAATCAAGTGCTTTCTGGCTAAATGATAAGGATTGCAACATTTCCCCAAACAAAGTTCATTTTTAAAATGCTACAGTTGAGCTTTGCTGTTGCAGATTTTGCATGCTCTTTGATGCATGAGTAAACAATTTGAGGTGCATACTTCCTCTTGCTCTTGGTGACAATCTATTTCCCAGTGTTGGGCAAGTGATGGCAAGCATCTCAAAGATCATCAAAATTGGTACCAGATACCAAGAGATTGTAAGTCCACTTTGGTCTTCCTCAGTCAGTATAGCCAATAGTTAAAGATGGGTTCTCAACTTGTGCGTTGCAACCCTTTTAGAGGTTAAATGACTTTGAAAAGGGGTCACATATCAGATATCCTGAATATTAAACATTTACATTGTGATTTATAACAGTAGCCAAATTACAGTTATGAAATAGCAACAAAGTAATTTTATTGCTGTTGGTCACCATGTATGAGGATCTGTATTAATGCATCATAGCATTAGGAAGGTTGAAAACCACTAACTTAGAGCATTTATGATAAAGTGATTATACTAGGAATGAGGACTTTTGGACTTAATCTACTTCCAAAAGCCAGAACAAGATGGGAGACCCAATGAAGTCTTCTTAGAACACAGTGATTTGAATGGAGTCTTGAGGAACAAGAAGGGTAAACCCATACAGAGAGGAAGACTATGCCAGGAGGAAGAGTCAGAATGTACACAGAATACAGGCAAGAACTTCACAGGACACAGACAGGGCCTGAGATATGAGCAGCCACTTTGTATTAGGTGGCATGAAGAATAATAGCTATTAAAAATAATATTGTCCAGGCTTAGTAAGGGTGAATCAGAAAACTGGTTTGTCAGAATTCATGCTCCCTAAAATGGAAAAGAAATCACAAAGAACATATTTTATCAAAAGAAGAATGTTTTCGAACTGAGAAATCAAAGAAAATATCCTTAATTTCTCAAAGTATTATATTGTTACAACTAAATGATACATTAGTTTCACGATGACTTGATTATGTGACAATGTGATCCTTGTATGGTGCTCTATGTAATGGAGAATAAAACAGTGAGAACTGTGGTCTTCAAATCCAAACATTAAGGACCAGGACTGGCTACTACAACAAATCAATGAATTGCTTACACTAAACCTGGCAAATAACTCTGACCAACATCAGGACCAGCCATTGTGGCTTTCAGTACTATATACCGAACATCTGATGCACTATGTTTAGGCGTCAGTGCCTTTAGGGGCTTTGCTAGCTTAGGGCCATATAGAGACCATAGACCATGGGCTCAAGTACATCACTTGTCTAGACATTCACTAGGTAGCCTGCCTGTCACTGCTCATATGCCTTTTGGCTTGGTGAAAAAAAATAGTCTAAGACTCTCACATTGACTACTCACAAGTGGCTCTTCCTACACGGCCTTGTGAGTATCTATGCTGGGACATCCATTGCACTTGCTAAAATCAGAGGAGGTTGGGTGAGAAGATTCACCTAGTGCATCTACAAAAACAACCAGAATAGGAAATGTCCTGATAATGCCAAGGTCTGCAACGCTATTCCTATTTTTCAGCAAATGTTGACAATGAGCTTAGTCACATCCTGATCTCATGGTCTGGCTTAATTTGTAAGAGTTAAGCCTGAAATTAAATTCCTCTCCTGGCTACATGTTCTTCTGCTTTCTACTCCAATTGTTTTGATGGCTGACTGCCATTCCCAGCCTTCACCTAGTGTCAAAGCCAAAAGGCCTTTATAAAGAGCCTTCTGCTCCTTTCCTGTGTGGCTTCTCCACACAGGAGCTTATGGCAGTTTTAAGATGAATGAAAATGGATAAGTAACTGTCCAATTAATAAAAGAAGAGGATATGCTCTCATCACTAAAACCCCAGGAATAAATGATTCTTGATAGCATACAGAAATAGCAGTGCCCAAAACAAAGTCTTCTATATTTGCCAGAAAACAAAACAAAAATACATGAAGAATATGTAAATTTTTTATAGAATGAGGAAACACATACCTACAGGTTTAAAAATGAACATTTTCTTAAGTTTAAAAGAACCTTAAAAACACATTGATGATTTGTAATATTTCCATAAAGAAATGGATACTGGTAAACTTCTAAAGCCCTTGCTACAGTGGATATCTATAGCATTGTTTGTCAATAAATTCTTTTTAAAAATACAATTATTCATTGTGTGAGTGCATTTGTGTGAGTGTGTGTATGTGTGTGTGTATGTGGTGTGTATGTATATGGTGTGTATGTGACAGTATGTGTGTATGTGTGTGTCTTACATGTGTGTTATGTATGTGTATGTGTGTAAATGTATGAGTGTGTGTGTGTGTGTGTGTACATGTACTAGTGTACAGATATCAGAAGACAATTCATGGGATTTCTCTTCTTTCACCAAGTGGGTTTCAGAGATTGAACTCAGATTACTGGTATTGGTGTCATCTTTATAAAAGGAGCACTCTATCTCATTATTAAGAATGATTTTCACAAGGCCATGTCAGTAGTGTCACAGGTTCAGAAACCATCATAGAACCTTTTAGTAGCCAACATAGAGCAGAAGGTATTATCTATTGCGTTTATAACCTGCAAAACCCTAACTATGGGCTGGGAAACAATAAAAGATTTTTGTGGGCATCAAATAGCTGATATTTAGCTATACACTTAAAAGCAAATTAATAAGTAAAAATATTGCGTACAAAAGTTAAAAAAGGTTCATGTTTTGTAGAACCTTTGTAGCCCACAGCTTGCTTCTCGAAAGTGTGTTTAAATAAATTTAACTTATAAAATAATTACTAGGTTCAATGAATCTAAAAAAAGCTTGATAACTTAGTCAACTAATTCAAGCAAGAAGATTTCTAGGAAGAAGGGGAATTAGAATTCTGTATATGCTGTACTAGAGATTATATTATTTGACAGAAACACAAAAATGTATCTAGTTATTTCTACATTATGTACATTGCAGCAACTAGCATTGCAATGGAAAATAAAATATATAATTCACCAATATTTTCCCATAATTTTCATATTGAACTAAGAGTTTGCACAAACATTCAATACCACCCAGCCTTATGAAATCCTCTGCTTGTCTCCATGAGTTGTGACATCATGATCTGCTCTGGGTTTGTCCACCTACCTACATTACCAGCTCCTTGATGACCTAGGGGCACAGGACTAGGGCATGAGTGCACAGTCAGGAAAGGATGCATGGACAGAGATTGATTATAAACTGCCAACACTGATGTGCTAGCCAAAGACAGCATGGTTATTTATATATAATCCACTTACAACTTCCACAATAACCTGCAAAATTATCCCATTTAACTCATGACCCAGGGCAGGAGTCATATTTTGGTTGCATTATTTTCTCAGCTCTACTTCTAGAAAGCTTAATAGTCCCTGGCACAAAGCAGGTAGTAGGTAAACACTTGATAAATTAACAAATAAATTCCTCCTGTGCATTCCAGGATAAAGGAAAAGAATCTACCTCAATTTAACTTTCCACATGCAGAGTCATCCTTCTGCATATCTACTTCTAAATATTTACTAGAAAAACAAGAGGAATTAAAGTACATACAGAAGTTTGGGAGAGAGACTTAGAAATGGTGATTAAGGGAAGCCTGGAATTATGTCCCCTCTGGTGGTCACTGACTGCTGCCCACAGTACTGCACAGAATTGAAGTATGCCATTCGGGCAAAAGGGACTATTTTGAGCTAAGAGATACAGAAATGAGGCCCTCTTAAAACTTGCTTTATCTGACAAAAAAGACAAACCCTTAAGAAATGACAACTTCTTTGGCTCCCCTTTCCCAGGGTTGTTTTATGACCACAAAGAAGCAGGAAGCTGGCACTAAGTGAGATCCCTCACAAGAAACCATTACTAGGACAATTCCATTAGTCTCCCTCCATACAATTTATCTCTGTACAAGCTTGAAAGCCTTTATTCTGTCTTCTTATACCCCATCTACTTAACCCTCTTCCTTTGTTCTATTCAAATGGGATAGAACTCTCCAGCTCTATCACTTGGGGATCTTCACTTTGTTTCTAGTAAAGTCCCTGTTTTATGAGAAACAAACCATCACAAAACATCTTCATGCTATATTAGCTTCTACTCGGTCTTAGCTGATTTTATTTAGCAGGTCTTGACCAATAAACTTTCTATGTACTTCTGTACATAGAAAAGGGTTTTCCCTTCCTACACTAGCTCAGATACTTTCCCCCTACATTAACTATATTTATACAAAGTTATGTGGCAGTTTTAACTTCGATATAGGAGGCTTACACCTGACTTCATTAATCACCTCATCTATGTGAATAATGATGATATTGAAGACCCTAGACAGCTTTCAATCATCTAGAATAAGCAAACACATCCATAAAACATAGCAAGAGTCATTCTGACTAGACACAATAAACCGTGGAACAGATGAGATTCTGAAAAACCCTACATTCAAAGTAAAAAAACAGCCCTTTTAAAGACTTTTTTTGTGTGAAGAAATAAAACTTTTTTTAAAGGCTTTAAAAACCTTCTAAGCAGATCCTTTAATGGTTTCAGAGGCTCTGGTATGCTCTCTGAACTGTGACTCACTATCTGTCCTTAAGTGCATTCCCTTGTCAATATTTGAAGTCAAAACATGAAGCACTTCAGACACTGGCTACTTGATTAAATTAATTTCTGCTGTCCAAGCTTCAGATATATATATATAAAAAAAATCATCCAGAGGGAGGAATTATTTTTCTCTGAACTGAGATGACGGAAGTAGGTCCCATTGCAAAGTGCAGAATAACATATTGTGAAGGAATACACTCGTACATAGTGGACGTTATTCATCTTTTCAGAAATTATTTTAATTTATTTTGTAGAATAAAACATAATATACAATCATAATATAAAAGTTTATATTTCCTGATCCTGCCCACCTATTTGCATTTTCTACTTCTTGTTAGCTTTGTGATATAAAAAAATTCTTTAAAAGGATAGCCTTTTGAGATTACAATTTTTACTTAAATTGTAATCTTACTGGACTGTTCCCAAAGAAAGCATATTTTAGACTCAGTCAGCATAAATGATAGGTGAAAAAATCAAGTTTGGCCAATATGTTTTTGCTATACATTGTTTGGTTGTTCCAGGAGCCTGTGCAAGGCAAATGTGGTCCAGCACCTGCTATCCCAGCGCTCCTACTGTGGCACGAAGAGGTGGAGACTGGAAGGAGCATCACCGGAAGTAAGTGGGCATGCCAGGCTGGGGAGAATCAACTCCCGACAGTTGTCCTGTGATCTCC
Source organism: Mastomys natalensis (assembly GCA_021653895.1). NCBI lineage: Eukaryota > Metazoa > Chordata > Mammalia > Rodentia > Muridae > Mastomys > Mastomys natalensis. The sequence goes on from JAJTUV010001036.1 coordinate 949,245, forward strand.
AAGGCCTTGGAGATGGTTCTTCCAATGAAGTGCCTGTGGATCCATATTTGGATTCCTAACACTCATATGAAAGTCATGAGTGGCTATTCACATCTGTAATTCCAGTGTTGTGGAGACAGATACAGGCAGACTCTGGAGTTCATTGGCTAGGCAAGTCTAGTCAATCAGAAAACTCGAGGTTCAGTGAAAGACTCTTTCTCAAGACAGAGGGGAGAGCAATCAATAAAGATATATGAACTTGGTCTCTGGCCTCTAATTTCACATATATGCATACATACAAGTACATACACACATGTATATCATACATGTAGGTACACACATGTACACACACACACATGCACACACACACAGAGACATACACACACACATACACACACACACTCCACAGCAATTTGGTGTCATTAGAAGAAGAAGCAGGAAGCCGGGCGGTGGTGGGCATGCCTTTAATCCCAGCACTGGGAGGCAGAGGCAGGCGGATTTCTGAGTTCGAGGCCAGCCTGGTCTACAGAGTGAGCTCCAGGACAGCCCGGGCTACACAGAGAAACCCTGTCTCGAAAAACCAAAAAAAAAAAAAAAAAAAAAAAAAAGAAGAAGAAGAAGCAGGAGTTTGTCTATACTGCTATCCAGTTGATTTTGATATTAAACAAAATTTGAAAACCACTGCAACAGCTCCTTCATCCCTCCCCAAACCCTGAGCTATGTGCCATCACATCTGAATTATTTGTGATGTTCTTAAACACAAATTTCATAGAAAGTAACATAAATAGTAAACTGTCCAGGAAAGATCCACAACAATACGTTTTTTAATATAATTGATCATATTTATTATTATAAGGATGGGTGGGACATTTTACCTCAATTATTAATCACCTGCTTATCCATTATTATAAAGTTAAGTGTAACTGTTGCCCAAAATAATTTATTGTGTTCTAGGAGAATCTTTCATTTGGCTTAGGAAGATAGTAATTTTTTTCACTCTGAAAGGAAGCTATGTTTGATCTTCAAGGCATGCCCAAAAGCTTTTGTTCTCTCACTGTTACTCTGGATTTGCTAGATCAAGTAGAGAGAACTTGATCTAGCAACTTGATCCCTTTTTGTGATGTAAAATTATTCATTCAGAAGAGTTCCTTAGCAAGTACTTTTCTAAATCACTTTATCCCTTGACCTACAAAGATTGTTTTTACCAATCTTTGGAACAATTGTTGGAAGTGGATAAAGCAGCATATGTATGTATGTATGTATGTATGTATGTATGTATGTTTATGTGTGCATGTATACCCAAAACACACACACACACACACACACCCTAAGACACACATAACCCAAGACTCCAAATATGCACTAAAAGAACTAAGCACTGGTGCTGAGTTGGCTTTATTTCATTACTGAAGGTCTAATTTAATAATATTATCAGAATATGCTTTACTAGTTGTACTAGATTATCATCCAAAACAGAGACCTTTGGGATATTTTATCATTTTATGTTCAGTACTAAAATAGTGCCTGAGAAGACATAATTTTAATACTAAATTTTATAAATGAATGAACCAATTAATTTACTTGATAATTGTTCAGAAAGTTAAAGAAATGTGTTTATCAATAAATGTCCAAACGTATTACAAATTTCAGTGTCTACTCCTAATGAAAAAACCATACACTATAGTAATATATCTTATTTGTGAAAACAATCCTACAACAATAGTTTTTTTAAAAGAACTTCTTAAGTTAGCCAAGGATCAAGAGATAGAACATGGCAAATAGAAGAAAAATGACTATATACTTAGTAATTGTTTACTAATAAACTCTAAAGGATTTAAGAAACTCAAGTACAAAGAATTTTCAAATGAAACTGTGAATGGGAGAACAAATTTGTACACGAATACTTACTGCCAAAACTTTCAGCTTTTGAAAATATGATTTCCTTTCCCCACAGGAAAATGTGAAGAATGGGTTAGCAATAATATATATTGGAAAAAATAATAACTTTTGAGAGAAATCTAAAACATCTCTACATAACTATAACAAGAAATGTTAACATGGGTAAAAATGATCAATTCTCTTTCAGTCAACTTGGTTAAAGGAAATAAGTATATATCGCCAATAAAAATGGTTGCAGACTGAGATCTTACTACAGTGCAACATTAGACATTCATGAACTTCCCTTGGGGCTAACATTAATTTCTGAAAATTTTATGAACCAATTAAAATAGGAAATATGATAATTCATTAACAAAAGATCATACTGGTATTTTGACAGCAAAATAATGTGAAATTTATTCGATTTTAAAACTAAACCATAAGCTAATTTGATTACATGAATGAAATATTGCACAAACATTGTTATAAATGAAAACATAATAAGTCAAGTTAGGACTATGAAGATTGATTCATTTTTATATGAATGCCTGGAATATGCTGTTCATTTCAAGATACTTTCAATTTTTCAAAGCATTTGAAGTCTAAGTTTTTCACAATTTGAAGGTTTGTAATTTCTCTGTCAATTGATTGATTATTTTACTAATTCAATTTTGGTTGTCTTACAGATGAGTTGCATTGATTACTAAAATGAATAATGCTCACAGTCAATGAGACTGCCAGGGAGACCCTGAAGACTCTAGCATGCTTTCCTACTTAGCTTTTGATTTGTGTAGATACTGTCATATATGAATTCAAAAGCCTCCTGTAATAATTGTTTACATATATCTTCCTTCCAATAAAATAATTCCACCTAATGAATCCTGTGATAAGTTGAAAATACTGGTGTGAAAAATGCTCTAATGTAGTGAACATCATAATTTGGCACCATGATCACTGCGAAGACTTGGCAGTTCTCTCATTGTTGAGTGGCTCTGCCCAGCTACACAACAGTATCATTCAGGATATCATTAATCTGAGGAAAAAGTAAATATTCAAAATTCAATACACAGTTTCTTCATACCATCACAAAGTTGAAAACTCTTAAGTGTCAGAAATTGGAGACTATATTTTAGTTATCTCTGCTGGGATCTCAGCAGCTCAATAATCAAAGCATACCCCCGTAGAACAAGGCAACAAAGGCTCAATGGGCATGAAAAGACAAAGATTCACATATGTGCTGTTATTTGAAGGATGGTGATCTCTGTTCTAAGGTGAGGAATTCTCGGCTCTATTGACAGAAATCTCCAGGACACACAACTGATGTATTGGCTGCTATAATTTAATGTGATCTCTATTGACTCAGAAAACAAGACAGAGTATATGACAATGGGCAAATCCTTTAGCCTTCATGGCTCCTAGCATGTCTTGTCAATTTTTTTTTTTATATTAAAACAAGACTATTTCTTCTCCTGAGAATACTGTCCTTGACTAAACCCTTACATTCTGCAGTGGGCCTTTCTCCTTTTCACTACTTTCCTCTTTTGTTGCAATAGACTGTGTTTTCATTAAGATCTGAGTTGCAACACAACAGACATTCTTAGGAAACTGTCCCCTTCCCCCTTTTCTGAGACAGATGTCTTTGTGGGGGCTACAGATGTTGTTTGTATAGTGGTGCAGTGATGCAGTGGCATATACATGGACATATACATATACCTATATATTTATGTTGCTGTTTATTAAATATCTGACTATTCACTACTGTTATTATTTATCCTGGGTCAGTGAAGTCTGTTTCTATACCTTTTAACATCTCTATATCATTATAAAGTATTTCTTAACTTTAATATAATATACTACTTTAATGTTAACTAATTTATCTGTCATTTAACCCAGAATTTGATATTTACACTAGCCCTGATATCTTCCTATAAAAAGCCAAGGTCTGAGATTTAGTTCCCCATTGTCATTTGGGACTCATTACTTCTAGACCCTTTACATTCATTGGACAAAGCACATAGATATATCCACAGTTACGAATATGTGTTGTGTGTGTGTGTGTGTGTGTGTGCTGTCATTTGAAGGATGATGATTTCTGTTCTAAGGTGAAGAATTCTTTGAGACTTCCTAGCACTATTGACAAAAATCTCTGGGACACGCAACTGATGTATTGGCTTCTGTAATATACATACACATAAACATATGTGTGTATTATTCATACTGATACATTCAAAGAGATGACATTTTCTATTTATATTCATACTTTATTTATTCCTTGCTGAGAGCACTGCTTCCTAGAACAATACAACAAATCTAGTATTATACAAAAATACAGCTACAGTATATGACCTTCAAAAAGATACTTGAACTAATAGCTCTTCAGAATTCATTTTGTTTTTAGGTGGTATTTCAGTTGCAGAATAAAATCAGAAGACAATATAAGAAATCAATTTTACTATCTTTCTCCTTTGTAGTTAGGTCATAAATTTGATATATATTTAGGGTCACTTGACTTTAGGAGATGACCCATACATTTTAAAATATTTTCTTGAGAATGTCATAAATGAACTCTGCATCTACATCACCCCTATTCTTTAATCTGATATAACTCATCCAGTGTCTCCCCTACTCTCAAATTCATGATGTCTTCTCCTTACGCAACATCCACTAACCAACTACAGCAGGGGTGGGGCCATGTGGAAATTCTCCTTTTCACTTTGGCATGTCAACTGGTGTTATCATTATGCTGATCATCCTTGAGCAACTATACTTTTGATAATTCCTGGGAGTATTTTCCTCGACATGTCTAGAAGACACTATCTATCAGAAGGCATCCTGAGCATTGGCATGTACCCTCCTTCCGTGATTTTGTTTTTCTAATCATTGGGCAAAGGAGCTTTATTGGTGGTATATTAGTTGGAATTGGGCATCTGGCAGTCATTTATTTGCATTTGACAAGTTTTCAGTGACAGTTTCCTTCTGTTGTCAAAACAGAAGCTTCTTCCATAAGGGGTGAGAATATACTTAGTTTGTGCCCATAAGTATAAGCAGTTAGAATACTGTTAAAAATTATACTGATTTTGGAAAATGGCAGTAATAGGCTCTTTTCTTTGGTCTGTGATCTCTGAGGCCATTGGTAGTTGGCTAGGTTCATAGTATGAATTTCCTCCTTTTGAGAATGTCTTAATCCAATTAAAACACTATTAGTTAATGCCAAGATGAAAATGTATAAACATATCACTGGGGATATCTTGCTGATCTAGTCATTTTTGTGGTTCATAGGCTTTTCAGATAGGTGAAACTACTGATAGTTCTTCTTCAGCACATTACATTGCACCTTCAGATATTCTGACTTCTACTTCCTGGAGAAGAGGCCTCCTGGTCAATTCCAGCTTGCTTCTCCCCTCCAAGTCCTTTGTCTGAAGGATGCGGTATCTTCAGCAATAAAGACTTTATTTCAAATTCTGGGAGTCAACAAGGGCAGGACAACAGCCTATATTCTTTATGGGGTCTCTTGGACTTCTCTGACGAACAACACCACAATATATTTTCCTATGCCTTATACTGGGGCTTTTGTTAGTTTATGGCTTTTACAGGGAACATTATCATTCAATATAATATATATATATTCTAAAAATTCAGAGAATATTTTTCATATATATTAACATAAAATAATGATTCTCTGTGGCTTTTTCAAACAATCTTAGTGTTATTTCTCCTCACTCCCTTTTTCTCTGTTTGTCCAATACATCTTCTTCCCACTTAAGGCCCATACCATTTTTCCAATTCCCCTTTTATAAAATTTGTGTTCATCTGTTCCCCACTCTATATTTCCACTTCTCTCCCCTGCCTTTAGTCCATTTTTACATTCCTGTATTCTCCTACTACCCTAGGCTTTATACTCATATCTAAAATTTCAGAACTAGGATAGACAAATAATATAGAAAACATGGCAGTTGTCTGCCTGGGTCTGGGTCTAAGTTACTTCACACAATATAATATTTTCTGTAGAGTTCTATAGGGTACATTTACCTGTAGAGCTCATGATTTCATTTTTTGAAATTAAATAATATTCCATTGTGTATATGAGTCATATTTTCATTATTCATTCATCAGGTGAAGGAAATTTGGGTTGTTTCCATTTCCTAGCTATTGAGAATAGAGCAGCAGTGAACATGGTCGAGCAGGTATCTGTAGTGTAGGTTGTCAAGCACTCTGAAAATATGGCATGTAGTGCTTTAGCTGAGGCATATGTTAGATTAGCTTTAACGTTTTGAGAATTCCCCACACTCTTTCCAGTTCTAAACAATTTAAGATTTTTTTTTTACAGTGCTATAAACTATAACCAGTATTCCCCAATTTTCAGCAATTTTGGAAGATTTTTTTATTCAAATGACCTACTTTGGGTTACTTGGAATATGTCAATTATCAGCATGCTATATAGGTCTAAAGTGAATGCAGAAATATACATGTTAAATCAGTATCTAAAGCATGGCGCTGCACTTGACTTGTGGATATTCATCACAAACTCTTGAACTTCATATGCACATTAGACCTTAATATTGGAGGGAATTTCCAGCTACATTCATGTCATAATTTAGGAGTTCAGCATGTTTCTTATCTAAACAAAATTCAACTCACATGAAATTTGATGGTTCCTTAATTATTAGTATACAGGCAATTATTTGTAGAAATTGTTCTTAGAAAATCCTTTGTAAACATTGCTTTGAATCATTTAAATTTTAATCAAAATAAATTAGCATTATACAGTTTTATAGCTAATAATTTTAGTACAGTAGTTTGTTGTCCCAATTGTACCACATATTATTGAGGTGACAAACTTTGTTCATAAATGTAATTTTGGCATTAAGAGTTCATTCAAGACTTTCAAGTTTCATGTTTTTCAGACACTGTAAGAGCTTTATTTTTCTTTCAGTGGTCTTCTACAAGACATATTTAGTAGGCAGGAGAATGATGCTACAGCTGAAGTCCTAATTACCAAGCATCTAAACATGTGACTTACATGGAAAAGGGACGTGGCAGATAAGAAAAGTTAATCTTTGTGGCATAGTGATGTTATATAGCCAGGTGCAGTGTAATTGCAAAACTCATTATGGAGGGATGCAGAAAGATCAGACAAAGAACCAGGGGACCACAGAAACAGGCGAAATACCATGAACCAAGTACTGGAGACATCATCTAGACACTGGAAAAGAGAAGAAACAGATTCTCTACAAAGGGCCTCTAAAAGAACCCCACCCTGCAGACCCCTTGATTTTTGCCATCTAAAACTCCATCCAACCTTCTGAACTCTAGAACCATAAGGTGATTAACTCATGCTATTTTAGGCTACTACATTTGTAGTAATCAGCAATATAAAGAAACAATGAAGGTTGGAGGAAATTAGGTCACTGAAGACTAATGTGCAGAAAGTTGAGAGCTGTACCCCACAGGGGTGAACATGCAGACGACTCAGCTAGCACTGCAGCTGGCTTGTTAATTCTAATTAAAGCTAATATCCAGCCTTCCAAACTCAGTAAGTTCTGATCAATCATTTAAGACCACAATACTTTGAATCAGAACTATTTAAATTTTTACACTCATGACACCCCCTCAACCAGTATTTGACACGAGTAAATTTACTGTAGTGATCCTGAGTTCCCATGTATATGATGTAGATATAGAAATGAAACACTCGTTAATACTAAACCTAAAAAACCACGAAGAAACTTACTTTAAAACAATTATTTGGTATACATATATATAGTTTTACCATGTATTATAGATGAAAACGATTTTTCACTACCACTAGCCATGGAGGAGTGTTCCCTTGTTCGACATCCTCACCAGCACAAATTGTCACTTGTATTATTGGTTCCAGTCATTCTGACAGGTGTAAGATGGAATCTCAAAGTGACTTTGATTTGCATTTCTCTGATGGCTGAAGATGTTGAACATTTCTTTAAGTATTTCTCACCCATTTGAGTTTTGTCTATTGAGAAATCTCTGTTTCGATCTGTACCCCATTTTTAAATTAGTGTCTTAGCCCATGCTGTGAAGACATCATGACCATGGCAATTCATATAAAAACATTATTTAATTGGGGCTTGTTTATAGTTTTCAGAGGTTTAGTACATTATCATAATGGTGGGGAGCATGGTGACAGGACATAAGTAGACATGGGGCTGGAGAAGTAGTTGAGAGTACTGCATCTGGATCCACAGGCAGCAGGGAGAGAAAGTCACTGGGACTGGCTTGGGCAATTGAAACCTCAAAGCCCACCCCAAAGACAAACTTCCTCCAACAAGACTTTACCTACTCCAACAAGGTCAAACCTGCTAATCCCTCTTAATTAGAGCCACTCCCTAATGATCAAGCATTCAAATCTGTGAGTCTATGGGGGCCATTCTTATTCAAACCCTCACAATTGGGGTATTTGGATTTCTGATATTAAGTTTCCTGAGTTCTTTATATATTTTAGATATTAGCCCTCTATTGGATGTGGAATTGGTAAAAATCTTTTCCATAGAGACACTTGCTCAACCATGTTCATCAAGACTTTATTCCTAATAGCAAGAAAATTCTGAGTGAGGTACCCCAGACCCTAAAAAATAAAAATGGTATGTATTTATTTATATGTAGACATTAACCGTTAAGTAAGTGATAACCAAGCTATAATCCATAGACCTGGAGAGGTTAGGCATAGAGGAAGGAACTTGAGGGGACACATGAATCTCCCTGGAAGGGGGAAGTACAATAGATTTTATGACTGAACTGGAACCACAGGTTAGGGAGAGGATGATGTCTTGGTTTGGGTTTTAGTGCTATGAAAAGACACCATGACCAAGGCAGTTCTTATAAAGGACAGCATTTAATAGGGGCTGCCTTTCAGTTTCAGAGGTTCCATCCATTATCATTGTGATGAGAAGCATGGGAATGTGTAGGCAGACATTTTGCTGAAGGAGCCAAGAAATCAACATCTTGATCTGAAAGGAGCCAGGAGAGGACTCCCTTCTTGTAGGTAGCCAGATGGGGACTCCTTCCCGTATTGAGCAGAGCTTGAGCACTAGGAGTTGTCAAAGCCTACATACACAGTGACACACTTCTTCCAACAAGGCCACTTGTCCTAATAGTGCCAATATCCATGAGCCAAGCATTCTGAAACACATGAATCTATGGAAACCATGAGCCAAGCCTATTCAAACCACAGACGAAAACAGTAGGGTCAGGAGGAAAGGGAAAGGGGAGATGAGATTTAAGGAGGAAATGAGGGGAGAAATGGCTGGAATTGAAGGGTATTTGAGGGTGGCATGGACTCCTAGTGCAGTGGAAGCTTCTTCCTATAATAGATGAAGGTGATCATAATGAAGTCTCCAGATAAGGAGAGAGATGGAACCCCTACTAACCAGCTCTTGTCACCAAACAAAGCTTCCAGTATCAGTGTTGAGTTTTATCCAATTAAGTTATTATATTGTATGAGAAAAGAATGTATGTTTAATAAAAGGAATAAATATATAGGAAAAAGAAAAGTTTTTATACTATTGGAATGGGTATACTTGTTTAATTTTACATAAGGAAATAAAGAAATCTTGACTGAATATCTGATATTATTTGACATCATCAGATCCTTTCATATTGAATTATTTGTGACCATCAGTGTTGGCAGGGTGAGCCTGAAGGAGAAAAAGGAAATATTCTGTTGATACTCAGAACTAAGGATGTTGTGCCATTTACTCAGAGATCTGGTCAGTCACCTTACTACACATAATCCCATATGATAGATTTTGTAGTTCCATTTGGCTGTCAAACTGCCTCAGGATTCAAAGTACTAAGGTCAAAACCCTGTGCCCCTGTTTTAAATCCAAGTCACCTTCTTCCTTTGAGACTTATCAGGACATTCGAGTGCTAAATGGCATACTGTGTGTAAAGCAGTTAGCACAACACTTGGCAGATCTTCATGTAATCCTGGCAGTGGAGCTTAATGACATCGGCACAGTGCCTGGAACCTTACAAGTGGTCAGCAAAATGACAGCTATTATTACTGAGCAAGTATCTGGCATCTTCTTCTTCCTCTTAATTCCTGAGATTCACTGAGATTTTGTATCTAAGCCTACATGGTACACAGGAGATAAAACTGGAGGACATGTCTATGTAGTTAGAGATAGGAATGTGCTTAATGTTCTATACTCCATACTCCAGAGAAGGCTGGGGATGGCATCACAAATATTAGGTGTAAAGTGGAAAGGAAAATCTAAAGCCACAGCAAAGAGCAACAGGCATAAGGAGGAGCACTTAATGGAGAAGACATTTTAAAAGTATAGAAATATCAGGATCCTTATAATGAGGGATGGGATTAGAAACAACAGACAGTTCCCTGCTGTGTGGTCATCTAGAATCAATCAATACAGAGGCCCCTCAATCTCTAGGAAAATGGATTGCATTAGGGCAGCTCTGACTCATAGAGCACAGCGAGGAAATGGGCAGTCGATCGTAGAAAGATTTCAGTCTCATAACTGTCAAAAGGGATTTTTATAAACAGCTTTTGTTGCATGAGGTGTTTCTTCAAAATTGACTTACAGAGCAGCCTGTTCTCTGGAACAGCCAAATTGGAAGGCGCTACTGTACTTAACCTTTGAGGAATCACATTACGTGTTCTTTGTCTTTTCTCGTTCACAAAGTCTGGAAGTAATTTTCCTCCCTCAGTTCTAAGCAATTCCTGTGCATTTGGTCTCATGGGCCGTCAACGAAATGCAGGGGCCTGTATGCCAGCCAGCACATATTTTAAAAATGGAGATTACTTCCTTCCACCACCTCCACAGATAAGTTTGTAGTCGTGTAAGATAAATGGTCAGCATGGGTTCATGCCAATTAATTTTAGAGTGATATTTAAGATGACTCAAGTCTGGTGGGCATCTTTCTATACACCATCTGCTATAAGTCAGAATCCTACCACATGGAAATCTGGCATTAAGGAGGAAGTGTGGATAAAGGCTTACAGAAGAGTTCTAGAATCACACAGCTATGAGTCTGCCAGGGCCCAGACAAAGGATGCTAGATAGTCAGATCAGAAAACATTCCCCCATGAAAAATAACTAGATCATACACCAAAATTCAAAATAAAATACACTCAAAGTAAATAGAGAGCCACAGACATTTATTCTTGAGTGGTGGAGTGACTAGCAAGCACAGTAGTTAGCTGAAATAAGAGCTGGATTTAGCTTCACATACTATGAAGAGATTGAAATTGCTTACTTAACCCTACAGAATCTCAGGTGCTTACTTGCAAGATGTAGAGGAAATATCTGTAATGTGGAACACCCTTTGGGTTACAAGAGACAAAAAGATGTCTTAAATTAGTTTAAGGGAAAAGAAATTTATTAGCCATGAGACATGGTTCAAATATGGCTGGAACCAGGTCTTCAATCCCTTGAGGGAATTCTTGTTTCTATTTAATCCATATTCAGTTCACTATATTAACCTCATTCTCACCTACTGTAGACAACTTGGACATTCTAAGTAGTTCCAAATTTATATTTATCTAGTATTAGGACCCTAAAGGCATAGGGATATTTTCTTAACATTAATTTTAGGAAAGTACTCCAGAGCCCTAGAAGAGCCCAATATAGAATCCTGCAATTTCTCACCTAGCCACTGTGAAACATGAGGTGAGAGCTGTTATTTTAGATGACCACCAGAGGACAATGGACAGAGGCAGCAGGCCACAATGATGACCAGCCCTTCTGTGACTACATGTTTAAGATAGAGATTCCTTTAAAGACCATCTCTAGGGTGGGCACTGGTGTCTAGATGAAAGCAGAGAAAATTGTAGGTCTGAAGAATATCTTCTTTAGGGTCATGATATAAGGATTCAAATAATAGAGGGCAAATGTTTAGTAAGCCAGAAAACTTTCCAAATGTCTCTTGCTTGATTTATTTATCATATGACTATATTCTAAAGATATGAATATTGGACTAGAGAGATGTCTCAGCAGTTAAGAGCCCTTATGGCTCAAGTTCACTTCCCAGCACCCACTAAGGCAGCTCACAGTTGTCTATGATTCTGGCTCCAGGAAATGGAATGCCTCTGGCTCCCAGTACCTACCTGCATTCACAGGCACATACCTGCACTCCATATACATACATACTCACTTAAAATTAAAGAGATGAAGATACACTGAGTACAATAGAAAGAGAAAGTATATTATGAGACAAGTTTTCCGTGCATGTGTGTACCTGTGTGTGCATGTGTGTGTGTGCCTGCATATGTGGGGTTGTGTGTGTGTGTGTGTGTGTTTAATTTCCCCTGCATCTGACTATGGCAAAAGCTTCCAGTTTTCAATCTACTTTGAGACATCAGCTCTAAAATGTCATGATACTTGTTCAAGTTTGACTAAGAAAACAGTCCCTTCAAAGGAAAGGTTGGAAAACACTATGATAAATTCCAGACTTCTCCACAAAAGAAATTTAATAAAAGGAGGCACAAATATGCAGTAACGATTACAGATGAACTGTTTCTTATAAAACCCATAAACCTGGAAATGCCATGCAGCCCTCCAATTTGAGATAATTATTCGTATCTGTTCTCTATGGAAGAACAAAAGCACATCTCCTTCTCGGTTATAGACATGCTGAGGCATTTCCTGGATATTTTGGTTTGTTTTATCACATTAAGTATGCCATAGAAGATACATTTATAAGAATCAAAATATCATATTTTTTTAACCTTATCTTTACAATTTTTGGTGACTGTTAAACATTGCTTAAAGGTTTTGTCTAACTTTTATTTTCTTGAGACACAGCCCAAAAAATAAATATTCATTTAATTTCCAGACTTAGGAAGACAAAATTGTAAAATATCCTTTAAATGAATAAATGTGTCAAGAAGCATTTTAAACAAAGTAATATATTCATGTCACTTAGTGAAGTTGTACTTACATTACATAATAAAGAGTTCAGAAAATTCTAGTTCATTTTGATCTGAGATGATTGTTGTCCTACAGGACTATGGTTTAATCTACAGTATATTCTGACAAATGAAGAATTAAAATAAAAACCAGGAATATTATTGCCTTGGTTTCTTGCCTGAAAAAAAAATATCCTGACACAATTTCAAAAAGGGAAAAAGAAGAAGAGAATAAATAACTTGTCTGAAATAAAACAAACACTTGAATCTTGTAAGCACTCACATTTGAAACTAAAAATTTAGAGAAACATGTTCTGCACATCTACATAGGGGTCCTCCCGAGGTCCTACACTACTAATACTTATGTGCAAATGTGACTACAACAGGGCTTACTAAAGAACAATTGTGAAATAAGAAAGCCTAGACTATAAGGTGAACAACTCCTGGAGCATCCACTGGGCTGAGAGATTCAAATATGGGCATGCTGAAATGCAATCACCATAAAGAAGAACCCAGGATGTGCATTTTAGCAGTAGACCTCAAACAGGACTGGAAGCCTACAAGAAAACTACTATAGATCCACCCATACTTAAAAACAAGTCTGCAAAGTTTCAAGCCCATCTACTAGTCGTTGATAAACAGGAACACAACGTTTTGAAAAGAAAAAAAAATCAGCAAAATTCAGTCACTTAACAACCTGATATTAAAGTACTACACTTTCCCCAATGGCTTTGCTTTCATTTCTGGTACTCAGAGCCAACCACAATCCCAAAATATAGGTGAAAAATTTGCAGAAGAAACAATTGCTGAAGTGCATAAAGTTAGTGAAAGTTCAACTGTGGGACTGCATAAGGGTATCCTGGTTCTTGGCTGGGCATGGGCCTAAAACCCCGAGACTCCAAGGGAGAAACGGCAGGAGTTCAGCCACGTCCCCAGAACTTAGGGTCCTAACAAGCAGTCTAGTCTCCATGGACCTACATTGTTCAGTCACATAGGCCATTACAGCCCCTCCCAAAGTGCACAGGTAGAGAGTGTGACTACAGGCCTCAGGCCCTAGAGATTTACATACTAATGAAGGTCAGAAGGCGGAGCCAATTAAGTATTCCTCCCCAGCCCTTCCTACTTCTCCCTCCCTACTTAACCACGTCTGCCCTGAGTTTGGGGGGGGTACATCCAGATGCATCTACCATCTGCCATGACAATAAAGCCTTTTGGAACCAAGGACTTCCTCGTATCATTGGGGCCTGCCGGGCCTGCCGCCAGCGAAGCCTCCAGCCACTGGAACCTGGGACCTTTCTCTGGTATGTGAGACAGGCTGCCTGGAAGCCTCCGGGCAGCCTCCACCTCGCAGGTCCCAGGCCGCTGCTGCGTGGGCCTGGGCCTGCCTCCGCTGCGGCCTCCCAGTTTTTTCCCCACATTCAACTGCATGCTGTTGAGAGAAAGATGAAATTGGGCCACCCTATTCCATCCCCTGAAGGACATCAATTCTCTGCCAGTCCCCACATATCCATGATGTCCATGTTTCTGCTCTGCGATCATTCAGTGCTTAGCTGTCCTTGTTATCAGACTCACCATCAGGGTAGCACACTGCCTGTGCTTGATTTTATTTAATGGTGGTCTCAGAGTACCGAAATAAAAAGACTAGCAATTCCAAATGCTGAATAGCAGCTACCAACTGTTTCCTCCAAGTGAAATGATGGAAGAACCCACTAATAAGGAAAAGAAACCATATTATTCTGAGGACATAAATATGATTTAAGGTAAGAACAGATTCAGACATAAAATTGTGATGCTGGAAAAAGGTCTGGGTCCATTTTATTATTTTACTTCAAATTGCCAATGTAACCAGCAAGCATACATCCTTAGTTAAAATGTGGGTGGAAACATGAACAGAAAACACGGTCTGGTGAGCAGAAGCACACTATTCTCAAAAAGTAGCAAGCTCATAAAAAGGCTTCAAATAGCAAGAGACCCCTGAAACAAATGACACCAAGCTATTCACCTCAAGTGAGGGCTATATAAATACAGTCAGAAATAAGTTTGGATTGTTGTCACATTTAGGCAGAGTTTGCTAATGAGTAAGCTACAACACATCTCCACACATCTGAAAAAGCTGATTAGGAGGGATATAATATCCAATGCTTGTCAGAGCAGTGGGTCTCAACCTTCCTGTGACTCTTTAACATAGTTAAAGGTCATGCTGACCCCCAACCATAAAATCTTGTGCTGACCCCAACCATAAATTTATTTTCATTACTACTTCATAACCGTACCTTTTCTACTGTTATGAATCTTATGTAAATATCTGATATGCAGGATATCTGATATGCGACTTCAAAGAGGTTGCTACCCACAGATTGAGAACTGCGCTCTTAGAGTGAGATCAACTGAACTGTTTGAAGAGATGCACAATAAAACCTATGCTCATAAACATCAAGTCGACACCAGGGAAGTAAACTGGAAGGACAGTTTAATTCAGGGACGATGGCAACTGGGCAGGTCATATGATAAAGTGTACATAGTGTACAGACCAAAGAACCAAACAACTCTTAAAGGTAGGAATAAATAGCACAAAGAATAAATTCAAGCTTTATTAAAAACACAAGAAAAAAATAAATATAAATAAAACAATAGTTTCAACCTATGACAGACAGAGGAGCAAAGGCAGTCTTATCAACAAATGCCTCTGAACAATAGGACATTCACATGCAAAGACAAGGGCAGATGTTATATATTTCATACAAATTACTTGAAAATTGATCATAATAAGCCTACATGTAGAAAAGAAATATCAAATTTGTAAAATAGTAGAAAATCTACACAATTTTAGGTTTTGTAACTTTCCAGATAAATAAGGAAAACAGGATCTTTAACAGATAAAATTACAAAGAACCCAATCATTAAATTGAAAATGCTTTTTTAAAAATGATAACATTAAAAGAATTAAAAGGTAAGACACATGCTGAGAGAAAATATTAGCAAAGTAATCATATGGCAAAGGACTTATATCTAAAACACACAAACAACTCTTAAAATTCAAATGTAAACAAAAAAGGTTTTTAATAGGAAAAAGATGTACAACTTCATCTAAGAAGGTATACAGATGACAAATAAATACATAAAAATATTATATATCACTTGGAAATTAGATACTAATTTAAAAAACAGGACCAGCAAGATGGCTAAGAGTGTAAAAACATTTGCCTTCAAAACTAGTAACCAGAATTCAATCTCTGACCCCATCATAGTGGATGAAGACAACCAACTCACCAAAATTGTAATGTGACTTCCATTTGAATTCCTGGGTTGTGTACACACAACACACACATAAACACACACACACACAAACCACACACAATGTAACAACCATGAAAATAGTAAGATATCACTTCATAACTATGAGAAAGGCAGTTGTTGGCATGAACATGAAATAGCATACCTGTTGCAGGATATTTGATCACACTGTGAACCCCCAGGCTGTGTTATCTACTGAAAAACATTGTTTCTAGTTGTGGTGTGGTTCAGTCCTGAGCACACACCTTTAATTCCTCTGGTTGGAATACAGAATAATGTCCTTAGTACTAAACCTCCAATCCCAAATGATGAAGGTAAAGTTAGTTTGTAAGTGAAGCAGCCATGTCTGAAAGTGACATCTAATTGAGATGCAGACAAGGTGACTCATCAGAGAAATTTGACAGAATAGGATATGCCCAACTCTCATGAGATAAGAGAGGAAAGGGAAGCTACTTAAGAGGTGGTAAAGAAAGAAAGGAGAAATACAGTTTTACCAGGACAATTGTAGACAGATAGGTTGCAAAGAGAGAACAATCTAGACACAGGTGAAGTTAGAAAAAGCCAGAAAATGAGAAGGAGGCAAAAGATTAGAACATATTCCCAATTTAGTATGAGGCCACACAGAACAAAGAGAACAGAGAGAAGCCAGATTGAATCAGTTAGAGTGGAGAGGAGTTTTGAGCCAAAACAACTGAGTTGACCCAGCCAACCAGAGTTCAGAAAGAACTAGAAAGGGTGAACTTATTCAGCAGTAAGTCTCACAGGCTAAAAATATTCTAGGCCCAGATAAGCGAGTACAGCGGCTAGAAACTTCCAGGACTAACCTAGGTTAGCGGCAGAAGCAGTAAGCCCCTGAGATGATAATTACTATAGGAGAATAAAAGATACATTTACACATACCTACTTTGGGAGATAGTTTGGCAGGTTTTTGTTTGGTTCTACAGTGCTGGTAATTGAAATTTAGTGATGCTGGGTCCCTACTCCACCACTGAGTTATATGCCCACCCGCCTATTTTTTTTTTTTTTTTTTTTACATTTTATTTTGAAATTGTTTCACTGGGGCCCAGAATACCTTCAACTCACTTTGTAAACCAGGTGGGTTCTGAATCTAGATCCTCCAGCTTCAGTCTCCCTGGAAGCTGGGATGCTAGGCCTGTACCACCAGGTCCAACTTAGCAGTTTTTTTCCCCAAAGCTAAACATTATCTTCCTAGATGACAGCTCTCATGCTCTGAGATACTTGCTGAACTAATTTGAAACTAGATTTCCCCACAAAAACCTTTACATGTGTATTTAAAGCCATGTTCATCTTATTTCCCCAAATAAAGAGCAACCAAGATACTCTTCAAAGGCAAACAGAGATGACCGTGGTAGATTCAAACCATGGAATACCATTCCACAATAAAAAGGAATGTGTTCTCAAGCCATGAACTCGCAAAGGATTTTTACAATCAGTTTGCTAAGTAAAAGATCAAAAGCTGCAGGGGCTCAATGCTGGCTCCAGCTTTCAAAAAATAGAAGTACAAAGACTGAAAATATAAGTAGCTCCAGAGCTACGAGGTGGGAAGAGAAGTGTGACTCCATTTTATGCTGTTTCCGTCTAAAGATTCAATGTTTGAAAGTCTCAGATATTTGGACAGGTTGAGGTAAATATATTAGAGAAGGATCTAAATTCATTATTTTGTGTATAGGTATCCAATTTATCCAGCATGGATTGTTGAAAAGACTTTCATTTCCTCATTGTGTGACCTCCGTAACCTTTTCAAAAATAATTCTTTAAAAAAAAAAAATTAGGAGTGCTTATATCTGATCACTGATTCTATTTGGCCTGACTTTATGTCAGTGCCGTATTTGTTGATTACTATAGCTTTGGGGTCAGTCTTGAAAGTAGAAAGTAAATCTTGTATATATCTGTTTTCTTTTACAAGATTGTTCTGGCTATTTGGGGTTTCATGAGTCTGTAATAACTTTAAATGTGGGGTTTTTTTTTCCTGTTTTTTCAAAACAGATGATTGGTGTTTTGATGGGGATAGAGCAAACCTGTAATTTTTGTTCATGAGATTGGTATCTTGTTGTTCATCTAACTCATGAGCATGAGATGTTTCCCACTTACCGAAGGCCTCTGTTGTTGTACAGGCTTGTAAATCAACTACTTACCAACTCCTCTTCCTGCTTTGGATGCCCCTGTAATCCCAGTTGTTTTTATTGGTCTGTTTAAATTTGTTTTCTCTGGTGTCTGGAATACAACTGACTTTTTTGCTATTGACAGGAACTTCTTAGTTCTAATGGGCTCTGTGTGTTGAATCTTGAAGGTTTTCTCTGTGCAAGATGATCTTGTCTGTGAAAGAATATTTTTTTTATTTCTATCTTTCCAATTGAGTTTTTTTCTTTTCCTTTTTCTCGACTAGTTTGGCTAGAACTTAAAGTGGTAAAAGTGTGCTTCCTACATTCTTAGAGGAAATAGTCAGTCTTTAACAGAATATGATGCAGAGTTGAATGCTTTTACTTAATTAAAATACTAAACCCTTTCTTCCCTCCTCCTCCTTCAGTAGTCCTTCCAGGTCTAATTCTCCCTCTCTGTGTACTTGTTCCTGCCTGTCCATTCTTCAGTTAAGGGTGGGGCCCAGTGAAATTTTCCCCATCTATATTGAAGTGTCAACTGCTGTTTTAATTACTCAGATCTTGTTTATTCAGCCATGTTGTTGAGATTTCATAGGAGTAGCTTCCCTGTCTTAGCTAGAAAGCACACTCT
This sequence comes from Mastomys natalensis, assembly GCA_021653895.1. Lineage (NCBI taxonomy): Eukaryota > Metazoa > Chordata > Mammalia > Rodentia > Muridae > Mastomys > Mastomys natalensis. Next base: position 968,047 of record JAJTUV010001036.1, read on the forward strand.
CACAGTAGATTCCTTGGTCCTCGACCTTACAATCTATCTACCCTCTCTTCCCAGAGATGCCCCTAAACCTTGTGGGCAGGAGTTGTGTTTGTAAGTATATTCTTTAAGGCTGGGCACTACACAGTCTGTTGGTCTCTGCAATTCAACAAATTGTGGCTTTCTGTGATAGTTTCCTGATGCTGTAGAAAGAAGGTTCTTTGAGGAGGGATGAGAACTACACTTATCTGTGGGAATAAAGAAAGTATTTAGAACTGTTTATTTACTATACTTGTTCAGGAAAGTGGTAATATGTGGAACTTTCTCTAAGGTCTATGGCCTCACTAGCCATTGGTAGTTGGCTAGTTTGAAATATAAGTCATGATTTCCCTCCTGTAAAGCAGCCCCAGATCTGATCCAATTAGACAGCTCTTGGTTACTCTCAAAATGTAAATGCCGCTATTGTACTTTAGGGGCATCTTGCTATTCTGGTTATTGATGGGAGTACTGGCATTCTATAACTAGGCATGGCTATTTGATTATTTTCCTCCCTTATAAACCTGGATATCATCTTTCAATACTAAGAAAGCTAGTCCTCAGGAAAACTTTTTGGTCAGTTACTGTTCAAACCCTCTGAATAATGTGTCCACAGTGAGTGTTCTCTTCAGAAATAGGGGCTTACTTCAATCATCTTGGAGGCAACCAATAGTAATAGCAATAGACTATATTGTTTGGGAGAATCTCATGATCTCCCCTTTCCGAAAACTAAAAGGAGATTTCTCATGTTTGGTACTAAGGATCTTATTAGATAGTCCATGTCTCTCAAGGGAAGTTTTATCACCTCCTCTCTCTGTCTCTCTCTGTCTCTGTCTCACTGTCTCTCTGTCTCTCTGTCTCTCTGTCTCTCTTCTCTCTCTCTCTCTCTCTCTCTCTCTCTCTCTCTCTCTGTGTGTGTGTGTGTGTGTGTGTGTGTGTGTGTATGTTATGTAATATTTGTCAGATATAGAGTGATTCTTTAGGACATTTTCAAGCATCATTAGTGTTTTTCATTTTTGTCCTCCCTCTCCTTCTATATTATCCTCACTCCTCTCCTTAATTAAATCTCCCTCTTTATTTCTCCCTTTTCCCCTCCTATCATATGTATTCTGCTTTTATAATTCTAAGGGTTGAACCTGGGGCCTTGTGCATGGGTAGGTAAGTGATTGATTACAGAGATACATGCCCAGCCCTCAATTCCTGGTGTTTTTAATGTTTTTCTCATGAAAAGATTCTGAATTTTGCCAAATCTTTTGCGACTGAGATAGAAGTAATAAAATAATGTGTGTAAATAAATTTCCCAAAAGATATAAAATGGGAAAAGTCATTGAAAGTCTCAAAACTTACACAGAGAAATGGATATTCCAAATAGCATTGTATCTTTTTTTTTTTTTTTTTAGTTAACTATAACTGTCTCCCAAGATGTTCCACTAGCTACAAAAGCTCATTGGTATCAAACATATGCTGAATGCCTTTCATGATACCTGGCTCATTTTATGTAGTCATGGTTACATGAACAACAAAAGCAGAACATGAATGTGTGCTGTTACCCAGGAGTTAAGTACATGGCCATGAACAGATTTCTCTCTGTGTGTTAACTTTAGATCTCATGCTTTCAGGTCTCTATTCCACACACATTTGGTAGTATACTTTTGTCTGGATTTTGACACTCCAGATATAAGCCCAGGAAAGACAAGCATGTAGATAATATCTTCCCTTGGACTGCAGGTAGCTGAGATATTGCTTCTTCCTTCTGCCAAGCAACACATGAGAAGGAGGACTATACTGTGATCCATCTTAAAGCTTCCATTCACAAAACAGGTAAATTATAAGTTGTGAAGCTCAAGAGAGGAAGATGATGGCAGCTGGAAGTGCTGGGGTGTGTCACAGAAGATGGAAAAGGGACATGCATAATCTAAGTTCATAAGAATTTCCAATTATGCATCAATATTCTCTTTCTCTTCACTACCATTTTATTTATTACTTTTCCTAATAGATCTTATGGTTGTGGAAAGAAGTACTTCACAACTGCTTCAGTAGATACCATGGAAGAACCTCTCATACAAATATTTGCCAAATATTACCTGTTATGTGTCAGAACTTAAACAAAAGGAAATGTACATACGTCTTAATGGATTCTAAAAAACTCATAGTTTATTCAGAAAAAGACACTTTTCCTGAGTAAGTTGGATTTTCTCACTATTATTTATATCTAGTAATTTGGGTAGCTGAGCCTTAGAGAATAATAAATAGCTAGGATTCACAATCAGCAAGAAAATCAGGCATTTAGACCTGTGCCTGCTGCACTCTAAAGGTCGTGAAATTATTACTCAGCTATGTTACTGCAACAAAAAAATGGCTTACCTTATCCTCACTATTTCTGAGGTCTCATTAGCTGAATTTATTTATATTTTATCATGATTGACAATACTCTATTAGACAAAACATCTAGCCTGTTTATTTATGCACAAATAAATTTGGACTTGAAAGCATTTATTAGAATACATTTACATTTCTACTAGAATTCTTGAATTCGGCTCCTGAAAATCTAAATGTCTTTCTCCCAACTTACAGATCACAAATAATTCTGTTTTTAATACAAAGTTTCACCTTGACTTTACTGAGGAAGTTGACTGAGTAGTTGTCTCTGCAGATGTTTTTGCGCTGGCTATTTGAGGATTTTGCTGTTGCTATTGTTTCTTTGTTTGTTGGTTGGTTTGGGTGTTTGATTGGGCATATTAGAGAAAGTAGGCATACTTGGTTTAAAAGAGACAGGTCTTAACACCACAAGAAGAACTGAATGTATTATGTCCGGTCACATAAATAAAAGCCATATTTTAAATGACATGTCCTTTCTTCTGTAAATGCAGATGCCCCTAACTGCATAGGATGTCAGCAGTTTCTGTATACATTAATCATGTACAGATTCTGGATTGGAAATAATGATATCCCAGAAATATGGCCTAGGTCTGCATTTCCTGTCTCACTTTCTTTCTATGACCCCTTCCTAGATCCATGCTTGTTCCTGCCACAAGAAGAAATGTACACATACACAACTATCCTATCCAGCCTCTCCCGCTTCAAGCACTCCTCTGGGTATCCCTTGTAAGAGACTTTGAGAGGCCAGAAAACTGCCTTTATCCCATAGGAAGATATTTAACCTTTTAATCCCATTTCAGAGAATATCTATTGCATTTCCCATCCTCTACCAACCATGTGTCTTTATCGGAGTATCCCTAGATGCTGCCCAATTTTCCAGTATTCCAGACACCTTACTCCATGACAACATAGGCCAGGCACTGAACAAGCACTGAATTCACAACTTACTGAACACAGACAGGAAATGAAGCCTCCCACCCCCAAGCAGAGCCCCACTGTATCCATCAGGACAAGAAAGAGCAGCCTCTCTTTGCTTACCATTGAGGTCATCACTCTGTGAGCCCTGTGTGATCTGTGTTCTAATGTACCTTAAAGCACTGATGTAATTCTCAATTTTGGTTTCCTAATTTAAGGTGACACCTCAAGGTATTTTCATTATTTTTTAAATCCCTCTTAATCATTTTTTAATACCCATCAGAAGCTTGAAATTGAAATGTTCTAACTCTACTGCCCTGATTTTCCTGTACTGCCCTTGCATAGTGAATCTTCTCCTCAAATCTTCATTGTAACTGAGCTGGTCATTTTCTTCAAATGCCATTCTTATAAATCAATAACATATATTTATTAAATCAATAACATGGATTCTAAAATAAGCTCAAAGAGTAAAAGTCAAGAGCAGTTTCATATTTAATATTAAAGACAAATATTTAATACTTAAGACAAATCAATTTATCTGATCCAAGACAAAAGACTTGCCTAATGTCTGTTTCAACTGCACAAATGGCCATATCTACAGGAAGGGATCCTACCTTCACTACCATGTGATCTCTGACTTGGCCAGGCTAACTTGGAGTTGGGAACAGAGCTTTCCCTCAATTCCCATACACCTGTCCTTCTGCCTCAGAGTGACTCTTTCTGGCCTTGGTGATATATGAACATCCTTCTTAAAAACACTGTTCTGTATTAGTCCTCTGGCAGTCTAGGTGGGGTGTCCCCATTTCTTTCTGATTCCTGAGTATTGTGAATGAAAGCCCCTTGTAGTTATCATTTCAGTGAGCAGAAGTAAAGGAGAGTGCACTTCAAAAGCCCATCTATCTCCTGATAGAAATAGCTAAAAGCAGAGAGAAGAGCTAGGGCAGCACAAGATCCAGGAAGTTGTCCTTCACCTTCAGGTCCTTGTGTGTGGTGATTGCCACATCCTGTATGCCCCATTAACCTTATAGCCACTCAACAGACCCACAACATAAGGCCCTATGCAGTAACAGTGGCTGACTACACCAGGTCTATTTCTGTTACACTGAGCCATCTTTCTGCATGTGGGAGGGGCTCTGTGGTCCAGCAAAATGCGCTAGCACACAGCATCTGGGCTCATGCAAAAGTCAGAGATACTAATTCTGATTGCAAATGTGGGCCTTATTGAAGAAGAGAATGCCTGAGTCTCCAAATTTTGCCAAACAGGGTAAGTGATCAAGAGATGTACTCTTCATGTCCTGAGTACATCTCATATGAGAGATGGCAATGTAGGTTAACAATACAAACCAAACAATCTGACCCACAAAAAACACAGATTTGTTCCTGCCAGTGAGATCTTATGTCTATTCTCAGGTTCAATTTTGTAAGAAAATGACTTGTTACTATATAAATATATTCATATAAAATTATTTATGTGCTTTATAAACTATATTTATAGTAAAATTTTATAATGCAATTAAATTCGAGTTTCAGATCAAGAGAGATTAGAAATTTTAAAGCAAATTTTTAGCCTCATTCAACATTTAGGACAAATTTCAAAGTTATACACAGATATAGAAACTTAAGAAATTTGTCAAAAATGATTTTCTTCCATGTCTTCTGTAGTATTTCTTCCCCGTTAAAAATTTGTTTCCAATTCTAATGTGCTATTACTTGCGCCTCAGGGTAGTCAGTCACTGACAGCTTTAAGAAATTTCCAAGCAGTGAAAATGTTAAGCAATGATAGATTTAAGAGTTTCATGCTCAATACGAAGCAAAACATTCTTATATCAGCTTTGCACATATCTGTTTATCACTGATTCTTTTTCACAAGTGCTAGGAAATGAGATGAGTGTAGATGTTCATCAATAGGAGAATGGATAATGGAAGTGTGATACATATACAATGGAACTTTATCCAGCTCTAAAGAGAAACAATATTATGAAACTTTTAAGGAAACTGATGCACTGGAAAACATTGCATTGAGCAAGCTAACCTGGGCTCAGAAAATCAGACCTTGTGCTTTCCCTTTGTCATGTAGATCTTAGCCTCTAGTTCCTAAATATGAGCATCCAGGTGGGACCAGACATGTGTGAAAGCCAGGAAACTAGAAAAGAACCCTAGTGATGGAGAGTGGAAGAGAACAGAACCAAACAGAAGGGAGAAAACTGGGGCTAAAAGATACACAATAGAGAAAACAAGAGGAACAGAAGATGTGGAAAGAGGGAAAGGAGAGGATCACACAAAATGGAACATGTAAGAAAATCTCACATGGAAACTTATGCTTTAATCTAATGTAAAAATAAAACAAAGCTGTAAAATAATGTTGAAAAGTTCAATCAGTATTTTTACTATTATACATACATATATATATGCATTTTAGATCAAGAAATGCATATATACTACACATATACATATATATGAATATATCAAAAGGGTTAAAGTGGGGTTATTCTCCATAGTCTCCTTATACAATGAGACAAGAATATCCCTATTACATCACCAAAGACTAACAAGTTAAAAAACCACAGAGCCAGGAATGGCTGCTTTCTTTTGGAGTTGTTAGCTGGTGAAGTCTCATAGACCCACAAACTTTATAGGCTATTGTCAATGCTATTTGTTCAGCTTAAGAATAGGGCCCTATCATTGAGGATATTACATAGGTGAATTATAGCACATGATGATATTTAACTCACATGGGCCAATGATCTACAGGCTAGAATGGTGCTAGACAGGATGCTGAAGGATAAAACCAATCATCAATCAGTCTTTCCTGGCCATGAACCTTAAGAGCTCCAATAATGATTGGCTTGGCAAGACATACTCATTTATGCAATAACAGCAGTATCATGGGAATAATCAGCCACATTCTAATTGGATTTAAGTCCTGTTCCATAGGGTGTATTCAATACCTGATACCATGGTTGGCTCAAAACTATATGGATAGACAGATCATAGGCTCTCTGGAGAACCTACTACTATTACTATACTACATGTACATAGCATTAAACTAACCCTAATGGATCAAAAGAGCTTCCATTTGCAATAGACGGTGATTGACAGAGAGAGCCAAAACTTTTCATGGTACAGAAAAGAAAGGTATTACAGAATGCTCAACCATAAATGGAACAAATACACTGTGACGCCCTCTCAAGTCTCAGTGATCATTATAGAAGAAGTGGCAGAGAGAGTGTAAAAGCCATAGGTAGTGGATGACTACAGGGGGACTTTATCTTCTCTACACACAGCAGGGCAGCTCCACAGATGAAGTCACTGTCGTAGAGTCAGCATTCACAATATCTGTGTATGTCCATGCCAGGTCAAACTCTAGCGTGGAAAATGGAATTGGGAACCATGCTCCACACTGAGCAAAAGGTCATAGGCAATATTAGCTTCTGAGAGAGAGAGAGAGAGAGAGAGAGAGAGAGAGAGAGAGAGAGAGAGAGAGAGAGAGAGAAAGTATAGTTACTGGTAAGTCAGCCATGCACCAGTAGAAGGCCACACATCCATGAATACATGAGAAACATAAATTTGTTTTCATTTTTTTTTAAAACAAAAATTTGAGTGGGTAGAACAGAGAAAGAGGATCTGGGAAGAGTTTGGGGAGAAGGGTAAAATGTTAAAAACACATTGTATAAAATTCTCAGGGTTAGAGAGACGGCTCAGTGGTTAAGAGAACTGACTGCTCTTCCAGAGGTTGAATTCAATTTCCAACAACTACATGGTGGCTTACAACCATCTGTAATGAGATCTGATGCCCTCTTCTGGTGTCTCTGAAGATAGCTACAGTGTACTCAAATACATAAAATAAATAATTCTTTTTTTAAAATGGGTACAAAATACTCAAAAAGCTCATAAAATGTTTTTCTTAATTTATCAGATACTTTAGGTTTTATTGTTGTCGTTTTGCTTAGCTAAAATCTTTGAAATCTATCTCATTTGCCATGAGATGGAGTTATTAACAAAATGAGATGTATAGAAAAAAAGTAGATTTGAGAAATGCATACATTTCTCCCATCTCTAATCTCTAAGGTATCTTCTGCTTTTTCTTTTTTCTTTTCTTTTATTTCTTTTCTTTTTTCTTTTCTTTCCTTTTCTTTTTTTCTTCTTTTAGGTTCCTTCTAGACTTGGCCATGTTTTGTTGCCCACATGGACTCAAGTAATGCTCCCACTTCAGCACCTAAGTAGCTAGGACTTAGAGAATTCCACTATACCTAACTTGGTCCTTTAAGCCATCACTCATTTAACATAAAAATCTTATACATTGCCTGGGTCCTAGAACAATTTACTCACAGACCTAGCGCTGTGAGCCACCACAGGGACAGGAAATAAGAAGACAAGGTTGGAGGGCCTGCCTTTTGTCGTCTCTTGACTTAGCAGGATGCATACTGGTAAATTTTATAAGAAATACACTTGAAGAATTTCAATGTGTTTTCAAAGGTAATGTTGCATATTTAAACAACCTCCTTTGGGTCTCATTTAATTTTCAAGGACTGTCTCCTCTGAGAAGACTTAAAAGTGACTGGCTTTCTTCTTTCCATCATTACACTGTCACCATGTTTTTAATGTCGAGTGTCCTCGGGCTCTTCTGAGAACGTTAATTTCTCCGGACATCTGAACAACTTCAGAGTTAATTTTCTCTTACACAGAACCATCCTGTCAGTTAGCTAATTCTTCAAAGGAAGCATGCCCCATCATCAGGGTCAGGGAAGTAAAAGAGTGGAAAACATGCGCAGTGCCAGTGTCCCTAAACTGTAAATCCAGAGACGGGCCCTCAACACTCTGAAGGCAGCAAGGCCTGCTTTGGGCGGTGACCCTCCCATCCTTCCAAGGGTTCTTCTCAGCATCTTGTTGGCTGTTTCCACTGCAAAAGTGAAGGCATGTTGTTTTGCTGTGAATTTTAAACCATTTAACTTTATGCTGTGAGAATTTCATACGTGTGTACTATGTATTTCAATCACAGTCACTTTTCATACCCCTCCAGTTCCTCCAAGCTTCTTCAAAATCCCTCCCAACCTCATGCCTTCCTGTTTTTGTTTTTGTAACCCTCTGAGTCTAATTTGTGCTGTCCATACATGTGAGAGTGTGGAGCAGTTCACTGGAGCATGGTAAACCTCACAGGGTCTCTGTTCTTCCAAAGGAAAAAAAAAAGTCTCTTTTTCCCTCACTCAGCAGCCACTGTCAGTAGCTCCTCACGCTATCCTGGAATGTTGACCAGATTAAGCTTGTCTGATAACCACACCTGCTGTGATTTTTTTGTGGGCAGTGATTCCATAATGGCCAGAAGAGACTATTATTTGTACTTCTGGCTCATACAATTTTTTCCTCCTGTTCTGTGATGTTCCCTGATGCTTAGGGATGAGTTCTATAATGCAGATGTCTCAATTATGGTTAAGCATCTCACAGACATTGGTTCTCTGCAGTTTGACCAGTTGCATTTCTCTGTATTAATTGTCACCACTGTGTAAGCACCTTGTGAGAACTGAGAGCTGTGCTAATCAATGGACATAGAAATAAGTATTTGGAAGGTAGTTTGATTCCATGTCCATTTAAGAAAATAAGAAAAGTTTGCTCACCACTAAGGTCTATAAAGTCCTCCATCATAGGTTTACAGCACCAGGAACATCTCATCCTGTGGAATCAGCCTTAAAATTCTAAGCAGAAAGCAGTTGGTTACACCCATGGTGTTCATCCACTATTGAACCCATAGGTATAACTTGCCAGGTTACTCATTACTATAGATCATAAGCTGCACAGATGGTTAAGACTGTTGATAACTGTTCTCCACAAGACACACCTATCAATATTATGAAAGCTAACAAGCAGGAAAGAAGCTTCTAAATCAATACCAGTTTGCCTTCTCTAAATCCTACCTGTAGAAGGTAGAAAGGGGGCAGTAGGGCCAAGCAGAAAGTTTTAAAGACAGAATGGTAGAGCAAAGGTCATATGAAGGAGGAAAGGGAAATAGTGGGGGTGGACAATAAGTGGAGAGGGGATAGGAGGATAAGAAAACAGAGGTAGAAAGGAGAAAATTAATACTAACTATGTATGAAAAGTGAAAAGCTATATGGAAAGCGGCTAATTTATAAACTTTCATACATATATATGTATGCGTGTATAAAACACACATATAATATGTAAAACATATATTACATGTATATATTATATTTATACATATAATACATCATATATATTATATTTATACATATAATACATACATACAGATAGATAGATAGATAGATAGATAGATAGATAGATAGATAGATAGATAAAGTGAACTTTTTCTACAAGGGGGACAATATTGTTTCCAGAAGCCATAGATTGCCAAATGAAGCCCAGTGTCAAAAGCAGGATACCTTTCTCAGAATTGCTGTTTGGATGCCGCAGAGGCCCCTCAAACAATGCAAGCTATTGGCATTGCACTTGGATGCCTTCCAGAAGTTGATGGTAAGACCCTATTGATTGTTTGCTGTTTCTAATAACAATTTGTAAAGTCAGTCTTCTTTTGGAACTTTTTATTTTAGCTACTCTTCTATCTCTTTGCTTGAACAACACACTGAAAAACGTTCAGAATTCATGAGATTTCTCTAACAATGAAATTTTCAATAACAAGATGAGAAGGGTGCTCTGGTAGTATTAAAGGCAATCAGCACACATGCTCAGAGTCCTGAATATTTTCCCTTCTTCGGTTAATCAGATTAACACTTCTTCCTTATATCCTCCTCAATAACAACAATGATGCTCTATTAAAATTTATTTTTGAAAAATGTAGTCAACAAAGTTCTAAATTTGACAAAAAGCATGTATACAATTATATTATACATTAAGATTACATATATTAATATATACTAATATAGTATTATATGTGTGATATTCCATTTAATTTACTTCAATAATTATTGAATGGCAACTATTTGCCAAATGCTATGCTAGGCATTGGGAATGTAAAGAAGATTGCTTTGGACCAACTCTCAAAGGGTCTTGAGGGGATATATAACCAGAAAATAATATTAAACACAGTGCTGAAATAACTTGGTGTTCAGTAGAGAAGACTCTATAAGGAGAAGGTAGAGCAAGGGTCCTATGTTGTAGCATCAATTAGGTCTGTGGGACTGTGAATGATAAGTCTCTCAATGCACTCTGAACTCCTACCATGGTTATAATGCAATCTCACTAACGAGACGCCATCAGTGAATCATACTAATAAGAGTGAAATCCAGAACAAGTGTTTAGAGGGTGAATATACTTACAGAATAGTCACTCCAGGAGTTAATTAATGATAAGGAAATTTGGGATGTGGATTATGGAAATCCAATCAAGCAGAGTAAAGAAAACCCATGAGTTCATTGTGAGTCTAATGCTTTGTGGCTCACACTATGTTTCAGGGCTCAACTGATGGGACTATTATAATGAGTGCCCACGGTGACTAAGGGCACAAAACAATAACAAAGAGATGGTAACTCTGGCTCAGAGATAGGAGACATTATTACATCAGTCTTAGGTTAAACAGGAAAGTAAAATAGATTGAATCATCCTTACAAATTTTAATAAAAGATACCTTATATATGAGTGGCCAAAAAAACACCATTAATAAACAATATTCACTGTGAACTATTTTTGTATTAAATAGCAGGCAATGGAGCAAGTCCTGATGTTATACCTTGGTTTCAGGACATAGAGAAATCAAACCAGACCGGAACTAGAAGTTCCTTTCCTGTTGCTAGTGTATATGGTGTTATAAGTTGCCAAGTATACAGTGCGGTGAGAGGTCAAACAGGCTGCCAGGGCAGAAGAGCCACAGTCCTCCACAGATGTGAATCTAACCTACAAGCAAGATGTGGTCACTAGTGAAACTGTGTGCCATCACAAGCCTGAACCATAAATCGGGGCCATCCATTATGGCAGCTGTATAAACCATCATGTATACAGATTTCAAATTGAATATGATGTCTAGGTGAAAACCAGACAAACTGACTCAAAGTGGTGAATAAAAAGGGTATGAAAAACCTGCAGACCATATGTAGCCTTATATTTTCTGGTAAATACATACCTATATTTTATAAGCTCAAAATTGAGTTTCTGCCCAAAATGATTAATTAAAATGAAAGAAAATTTTAATATTAGAAATGTACTAAATAGTTGGCTTCTATGGATTATTGACCACTGAGATGAAATATAACTGCTATAGAAAATTGAATTTGTCAGGATATTTGAAGATAAATTTTTTCACTTACAAAACTAAATTTGTAGTATGTTTCAATAATAAGAAGTAAAATATCTTACCAATCTATTAATAATTAAACAAGATCTCTGCAACTCTGTTTTAATAGTCACTTACTGAAACATACCTATAGTCTCCTTTTGCTTGTTTGTGTTTTTTGGTTTTTTATTACTTTTATGTTTTACAATCCGGTCCTTGCCTTCCTCTCATTCTGCCCCCTCCCAACAGTTCCTCATCATCCCTACTTCCTCTCATCTCAAAGAGGATGATCCCCCACCAGGCCTCCCCTCTCCCTGGGGTTGCCATCCCACAGTAAAAAACTCTGACTCAGAATTGTTCCTGTCTTTAAGAACTGCAGAGACTGGAGAAGAGACTGAGGGAAAGGCGGTCCAGTAACCCGCCCAACTTAGGATCCATCTCAAGAGGAGCCTCCAAGGACTGACACAATAGTTTCTTTTTAAGAGTTTCTTTTTGTTAGAATACATTGTGACAATACTTTGTTCTATTTTTATTACAAATCACAGGGCAATGTAGCTCTCTGGGAGCCCTCTTGTCAGCATGCTCAAGGATTATCTTCCACCCCTAGTATCCTCTTCTCAAACAATTACAACATACAATGTCTCCTTTCATGTGGTTGATTTTGATGTCAATTTACCAGAAGTTAGAAGACTTGAGTAGAGAACCTCCCTGAAGAAGAGTCCTGATTGCCTTGATTGATGTGGTAAGGCCCATGTGGACTGTGGGTGGCACCTTCTTTCAGCAAGCCCAGACTAAAAGGGCATGGCAGAAGAAGATTATATCTGCCTTTTCCTAGTTGGTCTTCCCTATTGCCAGTGCATTCATTTACACTGTTGTTGCTGCTGCTGCTAATGATGATGAGGAGGAGGATGTAGAATATTATGATGGCTCCTACACTGATGTCAGATTCAGCATTTTGGGCTTTTGTCCTAGGCTGAGGGACCAGGGACTCTCTGAAATCCTTTCAGTATTCTGATACCTAGTTGGGACTTCTGAATTGCTCAGCCTTGAGCATGAAGTAACTAATGGATTCTCAACTCTCAAGTGTAAATCTGCTGTTGTTAATGTTTTAAAGCTGACCTAATAAATGATGTGTGTGTGTTTGCATCCCATTGGTCCTGAGTAGGCTTAAATTTTTTTAAATCTCCTTTTAATAAGGCTTCTTAAATGCTTTAACCCTTCTAGCTCACTGTCCAAAGGTAGCAGAAAAAAGATGGAGATTTTTATTAAAACAGAAGCCTAAACAACACACTTTCTGAGGTTATACATAAACCAACATTACTCTGGCCCCAGAAAGTCCAGGTGTGGAGCCTGTGGCAGCGTCTACGATAGGCCATGACACTATCTACTTTCATTTTAATCTATTTTCATTCATCAGATTTCTTCCGATTGGATCTCCTTATCTTTGCCTTGAGGGGAAAGTGTATTTCTCTGTTAACACTGACGTTTGGGGTTGTTTATATGTTCTCTTTGTAAAATAATAAATTGCTGTTCAGCTTATATACTGGTGTCTTTGTGTTCAGTTAAGATTATCTTTATTATTAAGATTAATATTATCAATTATTAAGATTGTAAGATTGTCTATTATTAAATGAGATTATCTCCCTGAACACTGGGTTTATTTTCAGAGAGGCATGTGAGTTCTGAATGCTGATCTCAGAGTTAGGAGTCTGTGTCTGCTTCTCCCACCTCTCATGACAGCTTATTGTCATCTTGTCATTAGTTCCATTAAAACAGAATCACGATCTTGTCTTTCTCTTATGAAATCACTCTCAAATTCCTCTGAAATCTGAACATGGCCATTGACTCTGGAGTGGACCTTTTTAAACTCAGCATGACGGTTTGGGTTAAAACCAAATATTGCTGAAAGCTCAGCTCTGCTGGTCTTTGTCATGGGACTACAGGCCCAAAAGCAGCTGAGAACGAAGTCGTTATGAGCAAATGATCTGAACTAAAGAAAGATGGAGGGAGCTCTTTCTGGAAGCATTATTTAAATGCTGATGCTCCTACCTGTGACCTTTGTGCTGAGCTGAGCTAACCAGCCACCTCCATTTTTTTTTTGAAGATTGATTTGGGTGTCTTTCTTTGACAAAGGAAAAAGTCTTGACATAAAACAACATATTGGTACTTCTGTATATAGAACATGCCTTCCACCAAAAAAGTAATAGCCAGGTCCAAAGACCTACCATTTGGTCTGGTGGGAATCAATACTTACAAAGAATATGGATTTCGACTTGGTGATCATTATGTGTGAACCTAACCTTCATGAAAGTTTAATAAGCTGAACCCAATCACTGTCGCCATGAAAACAGTGACAGTACAGGCTTAGAGTTTTGCTTCCACATTTCCCATGGGAAAGAAACAAGGACTTGAAGCACTCTGCAAACCATCCTATCTTGTTCTGAATCATAAAAGCTTTTCGTGTTTGCATTTAAGAATGTCACTATGGAAGTGAAATGAGTGGAAAATTGATGCCACAGAAAACTGACATGTTGGTATCACTGCCATCAGTGACCTTAGTCCTTCATAGGGAAAGCCATCTGAGCCACAGGAAAGGCAACAGCTTGACAATATGCACTGTCACTGCAGTCCTCTTTACCTACTCTAAAAGTTAGGACTACCTTTGTTACCTATATACACGACAAAATTTAAAGGGAAAGAAACAAACGTGTTTCTGATAAGCAAATGCAATTGAACGTTCCAGAAAAATTAGGCACTGAATAAGGATGTTTCCTGTATGCTAAGTAGATTTTTAACTATTTTCTATTACAACTTCTACTATCAAGTTGGGGTTTTGTCAACAAATGTGGTAACCACAGAAAGCCACTGACATTTAAGAATCACCAGTTTTGTGAGCTGACTAGACATGACATAGTGTTTATACTACAAGTCATTTCACCACTACAAAAAGAAAGGAAAAGCCTGCCTGGGGCAAGTTAATGATTGTGTAATCATACAGGACAGATGCACAGGAGGAAGGACACACTGGTGCCCAGCTTTTCCCAAGGCGATGAGTATCCCACACAAGGAAACAGTCAAAGAAAAATGCTTGGAGCAGAAGACAAAAGCAGAGTTGTTGGAACTGGTCCCACAAATGCCTGAGGAGAGAGCTGTTTGCTGTGCTAGCAGAAGGGGGAAGGCCAGTCAAGAGTCACATTGCATTCATGCTGGGATTCATCTTTGAGCATACATCCATAGAAATGCTGGGAACCTATATGAATGTGTTCTTCCAGCCAAAGAATGTGTTTCGTAAGCATCCCTCAGGATGGCCCAGCGAAACCCAAACGTAATTGAGTGAACCAGAGAGAAGCCATCATTCGTTTTTCTGGTTTCCCCCAAATGTCTTCCTTTCTGTCTCCTCACAGATGCCTATCTGCTCTTGGACTTCTATCATGATGCCCAGATTTCTGAGGAGCCATTGAAAACAGATTTCACTTTCTTGGGATCAAAGTCCATCAAGAAGAAATTAATAACACCTTGAATATCATCCTATGCTAGTGGTTCTCAACCTTCCTAATGCTGTGACTGTATAATACAGTTCCTCATGGTGTGGTGACCTAAGCATAAAATTATTTCTTTTTTTACTTTGTAACTATAACTTTTGCTATTTTCATGAATAGTCATGTAAATATCTGATATTCAGGATATCTGATATTTGACCTCAAAGGGGTTATAACCCACAGGTTGAGAACCACTGCCTTATGCTCTGCTCTCTAGAGAGAAGGCATTGTTGATAGACATCTTTGCTTGCTTTCATTAATAATCACACTAAGAAAAATGATAATCGCTAATCTTTCTAAGATGTAAGCCATATGGGGCTTATTTTCCTTTTTCTTTTAAGGTAAAGAGGACAAACAAAATGTTTCTCCTTTTGACCTGGCCATTCAAAACAGTTGCTGCATTGTCACTGCCAACAAAGTCAAGGAATACACTTGTACTTCAGCTACACACGGCTCTGTAACAAATCTCCTAAAGCTAAACAAAGTAAGGCAGTGACTGGGCTTCAGGAGGTATGATTCCCAGGGCTCTGGAAGGCTGGCTCCTGGAGCTGCTCACTATGCCAAAGGTAGTGCTGATCTGAAGAGATTCAAGAAGGCCCTTCTAGCAACTAATACAGTTGACCTGCTGTGGTTCCATGTATGGCTCTTCACAAAGCAAGCTTGAGCCCCATAACACTAAGAACTTAGGGCCAGCAGACTGAATTCCCAGTCTCCATGTCACCTAACTCCTTTGTGCTGTTGAAATAAAGTCACAACCAAGATGTGATTAAAAAAGTCGGAGATCCAGACTGTAGATCTCCAGAGTGAGACAGAAAGTTGTCTTGGAGACACCAGTGGCTGCTGTTTTCAACGACTATTTGCCACAAAGGTTTCTAAATTTATCTACAAAATTCTGTACCTTTGGTATTGGCTCGAAAACATTTCTCTCTTACAGCAAGCTCCCAAGGTCATTTCAATATGCTAGACTTGTTTGTAAATCTTTATCTCCCATAACATCCAGGGAAAAGATTTAGAGAGGACAAGGGCTGTCTATAGCAACATCTCAGCTACGTGCTTCCCCTGTCACTTTATGATGACAATGGCATAATTTAAAGCACTCTGGGTCTAAAGTTTTAGGCTAAATACACACAATCAAGCTCCACAAAGCTCCTATCCTTAGGCTTGTTTTGTCAGCCTCATGGGGAGGCCAATGTTTTAGTCTAGGGGAGTCTAGGAATATGAGAATTTCAGTGCCAAATCCAGATAGTGAGGGTTAAACCAAGACAGGTGGCTTCACCTTCTGCTGGACTGGCTCATGTGCTGCTGAGTCTGCTTTCTGAAATACAGCTCATCATCACTACAAGTGATGGATCCTTAAGCATCATGTAAGCCAGAGTTGTAAAATTGGGTCCGTGGACCTGCAGCATCGGTATCAGCTCAAAGATTTTTAGAAATTGAAATATAGGGTTTCCCCTGGACACTGGACTAGAATCCCCAGGAATAATGCTCTGGAATCTGGTTTTGAAAAGCCTGACTTGAAGCATGCCCACCATGCTTTCCTTTTCCTGTCTTTCCTATCCTTCACAGGCCAAAATCAGGTTTCTGTTTGGCAACAGAGATATAAGCCAGATAACAGGAAGAGTCAATCAATGCTAATTTTGGCCAGAGACATTTTGAAAAAGAGCAGCTGGCAGCTCAGACACTTATATGCTGATCATTATTTTGGCCTTCATTTTTGTCAATCATTTACCTCAGAGGCTGCAGGAAGTTTTAGGTCCACAGGAAAAATTGGAGTATGGACAAAGGAAGAGCTAAGTACAGAAATCTTCAGGGAGGAAGGCCAGTATTTCAGAACACCTCGAAACTGTCAATACTGAAAGCACAGAATCAAGCCTTATGTGTGGCTTAGTTATCATGATAATTAACAGTAAAAGTCATTAAGGGCTCAGCGATTTCAAAATTATGCTTATTTGGACTAGCTTGGTGTCTTAGTTAGTGTTTCACTCCTGTGAAAAGGCACTATGACCAAGGCAACTCTTATAAAGGCAAACATTTAAATGGGAGCTTGGCTATACTTTCAGATGTTTAGTCCATTATCATTATAGGGAAATGAGGTAGTGGGTAGTCAGATTTGGAGCTGGAGGAGCCAAGAGTTCTTCAACTTGATATGAAGGCAGGCAGGAGAAGACTGTCTTCTGCAGGCAGCCAGAAGACTGATTCCACACTGAGCCAAGCCTGAGAATAGAAGGAGACCTCAAAGCCCATTCCCACAGGGACAACCTTCCTCCAGGAAGGTCACACCTACTCCAACAAGGCCACAATTCCTGATTGTGCCACTCTCCATGGACCAAGCATTCAAACATAGGAATCTATGGGGGCCAACCTATTTAAAAACCAACAGACTTTTGGGAAAAGTTACTTTAGAGCAATAAAGAGTTCCATAAAGTAAATCATTACCCTATTATTTTAGCTGACTTAAAATCAAAACATTTATTGTGAAAGTTAAATTTTCAAAATATTTTAAATGAAAAAAAGCAAACTAAATTTTTAAAGAATATGCCTGCTTATTATTGGATGTCTATTAATAAATTCATATAAGCTTAATTATACATAAAAGAATATACTAAAACAAAATGATTCTTTATATATAATACATTGTATTTCCCTATTAACAAACATCTAACTATGTAGCCCAGGATAGCCTCAAATTTGAGATATTCCTACAGGTGTCTCCTGAATACTGGGATTACACTGTTGTACTTGTTTGGTTTTGTCAATTTAACGAAAACTAGAGACATCCAAGAAGAGAGAATACCAATTGATAAATTACTTCCATCAGACTAACCTGTGGGCACATCTATGGGGCATTGTTTTGATTGGCGACTAATGTGCCAGGACCCAGCTCACTTGGGCCTGGGTTGTACAAGAAAACAGGCTGAGCAAGCCATGGAGATCAAGATAGAAGCAGAATTCATCTGTGCTCTCTGCTTTAGTTCCTATCTCCATGTTCTTTCCTCAAGGTCCTACCCTGTCTTCGCTGATGATGGCCTATGACTTTTTTGGTCAGGATGTTTTGCTTCAGCAGCAACTGAAAGCAAAGGAAGCCAAGCACCATATTCAGAAAAAAAAAAAAAAAGTATTTTTTAAAGCACTCCCACATAGCGTAGTTCAGCCATTTTACTCGTTACAGTTGGTCCTTTTGCTTATTGAACAAACAATTTAGTAGGGTTTCTTCTCCAGTCAACTAGCCTATAACTTAATCCTGGCATGGTGAAGAAAATGGAAATGAAAAGCCCCTTCTCAAAACCCACCTCTGATAAACTATGGCTCTTTTCACAAACCTCTCCTCCTAAAAATATTTAATTAAAATAAAATGAAATGAAATTGCCAGTTAACCAGGCCTGTCTCTCCATAACAGAATGCAGTCAGACTGACTATAGTTGACTCCCCAGCTAGCGTGCTGCAGCCTGCTCAGGTTTCAGCTGCACTGTAGGCCTGGTAGGAGGTAATGAGGGAACTCAACCTTCACCCCGCCCCCCGCCCCTGCCATCTGCCCTTCCATACACATAGAATCCCCAGTTAACAAGAACTCTTATCTTCCATGTAGCTGAAAATCGAACAGTATATCTGAAACCACACAAGCTCAGTTTTCTATGTGACAGTGTCAGGATAAGTCTGAGGTTCACTTTCATTAGCTACATTTTAAAACACTAAAGAAATTACACGTCTTATGCAAATAATCAACAGGCAAGTTCAATCAATGATACATTCTATAGGAGAAGACATAAATATTTCATAGATAACCAACTAAAGAATGTACAAATAATCCATTTAAAAAGAAGAGGTGAATTCTATCCTTTGCTCTACCTGGATGGACAAGCTTTATCAAATTGAGTGATACTAGTGTCTACTGAAGATACTAGTGTCTACTGTCTACACACTTAGAAACCATCAGGCCTTCACCTGGGTTTGACCTCTAGTTCTTGTCTAACAAACATGTTATCATACATGGAGAACAAAGGTCCAAAGAGGGAAATTCAACATAGCCATAACTCTAACACGTCATATAAGTATCTAAACTAAATCCCATCCCACAAGTATTGCAGTCTAGACATCCTCTAACAAAAATAATGTGAAAAAGAAGCTGGAAAGGCAGACAATGGCAGTGCCCTCAGGAAATATCTTTGCTCGGTAAAGTTAAATTTCATTCATAAATCATGCAGAGCAGCCTACGTATGTCAGAAAGTTATAAATATGAATGAAGTAATTGAAAGTGAACATGATTTGTACACTGTAAACTCACTTGTAAATACAAGGGACCATCATGATGACCTTGTGCCCATCAGTCTTCCAGCAGGTAAGATGCTGGTATCATGGAGTCGGGGACTTGCCACACAGTTATTCCTCGAATGTTTTGTTGCAGTTGTCTATCTGCCTTTCTACTGGGCTTCAAACACCTTCAACAGAGGGACTGGACCATGGCCATCACTCTATCTTTGCTTATACAAATATCTAAGGACTGTTTCTGTAATGTTGAATGAATATATTCTGAATCCTTTCTGCTTCTCAGACTCCCAGCTGACAGTAGACTACCACGAGGCATAGTGTGTAAAACTGAACAGCAAACTCCCATACTCAGGAATATTCCCCATCTGCCAATTCTGGCTACTACCCCACTCCTAAAACTCTGGCTGCATGGGAAAAGTGCTCGCGTTCTCAGAAGAAATGCTCCTTGAAGTCAGTCATCGAAAGAGGCATTGACAAACAAATGCCTTGAAAGCAGCTCATAGCTGAGCCCCATGGTATTCTTCTGATATGCTGGGAACCACAGTCTAACTTCCACATCATCAGAGTTAAAAGTTGGATCCGCACTATGCTGGAAGCTTTGCTATTTTCCAGACTTTATGTGACCCAATCAGGCTAGCTGTGGAACTGGATTGGAACTGCTGGCTGACTGCCATCTACGTTCTTGAGCAAGAATGCACTGCTTGTACTCAGCTCACTGCAGAAAGAAGGATACATGAGCCTGTCTCTCCATCATCAGTGCTAGCACCATGATCTCAACCTAAGTATCTCAGTGTCTTCTGCCCACCTCTGCTCCTTCATTTCTTTCTTTCACCATTATTCCCACACTTCTTATGCTTAGCATTGTGCTAGGCAGCAGTGAATAAAGGGCCTGGTGTTCATTTAAGGGAAACAGTGAGGAATATTTGCAATGAGACAAGTTTTACTAGGGATTGGATGTCACCAAGTTGATGGGATGTGGCAGCATGGGAGGGTATATGGGCCAGAGCTTAGATGAGCAGGCAACCCCTCAGTCCTAGCATGGACAGGGTACCTATAAGGCCTTGCAAACCCATTTGCAATCAAATGCTTCCTAGCAGGTCTGCCAGAGTGGGCCCGAGATAACTCCTATGACAAGGCCTCAGCAACCATTTTCTACACACAGTATAAGCTACTGTGGTGATTCAAGTGGCTGTTTTTCAGATGGTTGCCTGGAGTCTATCAGAGATGCCTGCAGTACAGTGACCTTTAAAGGAAGCCCTGAAGTGCAAATAGTACTAAGCACATTGGGTCCATTGATCAGCCAGGTGTCGCTCAGCCCTGCATTTTCCTGGTGATTATACTTTCCTTCATCCAGGGCCTCTGCTGTACTCAGAGTTGTGTCCTTGTTTTTGCCTCAGCACTCACATCTATTCAATACTCAGGACGCTCCTGGTTACTCTACCTCTTCAGCATGTGGTCCCTGCGAATTCTGACTGGCACTGCTGTGCTAAACTCAGGATCCACAGTTTACATCCCACTAATGAGTTGCCTCCACCATTGGACTTGCTTCTGCCTACACACTGTCTGTCCTCCGCCTTCAGACAAGAGCAAGGCAGGAACTTAGTACATTTCCCCCACCTTACCCTGGCTGCTTATATAGCCTAATTGTCAGCCAAATAGTTATTGATAAACTGTTCTCCTGTATACTTTGCTTGAGGAAAAAGAAAAGAAAGTAGAATTTCTCTGTGTAAAGGATTTTGTGTGCACACTGACAACTGTGACTTATCATAATGCAGCATGACCTTGAATTCCCACAGTTGTGTCTCTCGTCCTAAATTGTTCCTGGTCCTCTTTATGATGCCCAATCCAATGCTCTACCTGATGTTTGCATTTCCACTTTTAACTTAATATGTGTGGAATAAGGTTTCCTTTCTGAATACAAAACATCTCTGCTCCTCTGTAAATACAGTCAATATGCTTGCAGTTAAACAACACAAAGAAGAAGAAAGAAGAAACTCCAGGAATTATCTCTGATTATTTTCTTGTCTTTTTCAACCCAAATATCTAGTCATATGAACTCTAAGATCTGAGAAGAATATTCATTTCTCTTCAAGCCTATTTTTACATCCCTGAGTCACCATGAGGTTACCTGGGCCAAAAAACCCTCTGCAATTTGAAAGATGTGTTCATCCATCCCTGCCCAGCACCTAGACACTTGCTGGCAGAAGATGAGCTAGATTTCAGTGACTTGACCCTTCCTCAGGCTGACTTCCTTGGGTAGCAAATAAGCTGCAGAAACTCATAATCCTGCTGCCATTTTCTCTCCTTCACAACTGCAGGGGCCTTCCCTCTACTACTGCAGGGGTCTTCAACATTGCCCATTCTTTGCAGGGAACCCAAAATTGTCCCATACAATCTTCAGCGGCTTCAACTGTCAGACTTCACAGTTCACAATCTGTCTGTTATTTACCCTATGCTATGTAGCCTTACATAATTTGGCCTAGTTCATTCCTGTGATCTGCCCTTGCTCTGGCTGCCTTCTTCTTCTACAGAAACACCCAGTTCCACTGCACTAACTGGAGCTCTACTTGTCTGCCTCCAGCGCCTTCTTTCTTCAGCCCAGAGTGCACACAATGAGTTGATCTCAGTACCTGGCTCATCTTGTACTTTCATTATTTTCCATGCATGGTCTGTCTTACTTTGTTAATGGCAACTTACTTTTAGTGCTATAATAAGTCTACCTGCCCTTCCTGCCAAAACTCAGCTCTGAACCTCTCACTTGTGTTTAAGCAACCATAATGTTCCCTTGTTTCTCCCATCTAAGGGAATCCACAATCACAAATTTCATGGTCATATTTCTCTTGGAGTCCTGTGTCATTCTGTCTTTGTATATTCAAAAATAGTTAAGCTTTTAATCTCAGTTGTTTTTAACGTAATTTTAAAACTCATGCTATATGTGGTCTTCACACTCAATTTTTCACTTATTACACTATTAATAATAATATTGCATCATTAATAACAGGAAGACCAACAGAGTCAACTAACCTGGATGCTTGTGGGCTCTTAGTGACTGAATCACCAACCAATGAACATACATGGGCTGGACGTAGGCCTCCCTGCACGTATGTAGCAGATGTGCAGGTTTGTCTTCATGTGGGTCCCGAACAACTGGAGTGGGGGGTATCCCAAGGTTGCTACATGTATGTGGAATATGTTTTTCTAGCTTGGCTGCCTTGTCTGGCCTCAGTAGGAGAGGATGCGCTTAGCCCCACAGAAAATTGATGGGCCAGGAAGGAGGGATACCTAGGGGCCTCTACCCACTCAGAGGAGAAGGGGGGGAAGGGGAGGGAGAAGGGTTATGGGAGGGTGACTGGGAGGGGCCAATGCAAAGTGAATAAAAACTGAAAAAAAAAACCAACAATATTGTTGTTGTAAATCATTTAATCTACGTTTTAAAAATTTTGGGTACATGTATGTGTGTCTCTGCTCATATGTGTGGGAGGTAGGGGTGCATATGTATGCACGTAGAGGCCAGAGGCTGACCTCAAGTGTGTTCCTCAATCTCTCTCCATCTTTCTTCCTGAGACAAAGTCTTTTCAGGAGCCAATTCAGCTTGACAGGCTGGACAGCAAACTCCCAGACATCTCACCCCCTGCTTCCTTAACACTAAGATTACAGGTGCGCATTGCTACACAAGTGTCTTTACACAGGCGCTAGATTCACATCAAGTCCTTGTCCTTTCACTGAGTCCACTTTACCCCTGAGACATCTCCCCAGCACCCTATTTGTTTTTGATGGCTGTATGATATTCCCCCATTGGCTATGACATGCTACTCTAGACACTCCCTAGCAACAGGTACTGAGGTTCCTCCCATGTTTTTGTTTACTGGAAACCAGACTGTAATGTATGTCTGTATGCATGTCTCTTACTAAAAATGTGCCCATTTGCTCACGAGTTGGATCACAGATGTGACAAATGATCTGCATAGAATGATACCCTACTGGCTTCCAAAGTTGTGTGTCCCTGCAGTGAGATATGAAGATCCTGTGGGCCCAAACATTCTTTTTGGTGTCTTAATACGTTTGATCTGGGGAACTTGCAGTGTGGTCTTCAGTTTTGCTTGCATGTTTGTTAGAGATAATGATGATCAGTTCTTACGTTGATTGACTAATTTGTGTTCTAAATTCTTCAAGGTTTCTCTCACTATTCTCCATATGGGATAACTTTTAGTTTGCTTCTCTGTTGCTCTTGTTGTTTTTGTTTTCTGAGAAAGGGTCTTATGTGTCCCAGACTGGCTTGACCATGAATTTATGAACCTCCTGCCTTTATCTCTAAAGTGCTGGAACTATGGGACTTAAAGGGTAAAACCTTGGGCTTTGTGTGTTCGAGGAAACACTTTACCATCTGGGCTGCACCTCCACCCATAACACAGAGCTATTTTTTGTGCATTGCTCTGTTCTGTTTTCTTTATGAATCTATCATTAGCTGGGGCCATCTAGCTTGTTCACTGATTATTGTCTGTCTCCCTCAAATAGAGTATGAAAATCTTGGCTGCCTTGTTCATTCATTTACCTCTGGTGGCTAGAACTGCATCTAGCATAGCACGGGCACATGAATACATGAGGGACAGAGTCATGTGATAAAAATGTTCTAGAACCAGATATACTGAGTTTCAAGCTCAGCTTCTCCATTTATTCTGACCATGATCAAATAACTTAACACATCTATTCCTGAATGACTTCAACTGTAAAAGGAAGTGCTTTATGCAATATCCTGGGAGCTTTAACACACATAAAGTTCTTAGAATAATGCAAGTATAGCTAGTGCTTGATAACTACAGTTATTATCAAGAAAGGTTTAGCACTGCCATTATCTTTCCTTGGCTTGAAGACTCAAACTGGCATGGGTCTCAAGAGTGACCACTGCCCCTCATGTTTAGCATCTACCTAATCTTGCAGGTTCTGGTTCTCATAGCCAAAGCAAAGGAGATAGATAAGCATAGGGGTGCTATTTATTGTCAAGAAAATCATCCTGTTACTCGGATGCTGAAGAAGCCGAGTAGATGTCCAGGTTTTTAATGAGTGGGTATCTCACAAGCCACCCCCTTCCTCCCAACATTGCATCACACATAACATCACGATATTCTTCCCTCCCTCTTTTTATTCTGGCTCATATATTCAAAGAGAAGACAGCTAAGTTAGAAAGACAATTGGTGAGGGCACATAAGACAGCTAAGTTAAAAGACAGTCCGTGAGGGCACACAAGACAAGGAAAGACAGCAGCAGAGAAATAAAGCAAGGGAGAAGGATGGAAGGGCAAGAGGAGGGGTACTTCAGGTCAGCCATGAAGCTGATATAAACAGTAAGATGACGCTGAAATTGGAGCCAGAGGAAATCCCGCCCATAGCCACACAGGGGAATACTTTCACACAGGAATAAGGAGGCTAGGTAAAAGCCGTGGTATAGGAAAAGACTGTGGATGACCAGAGGCCTGGGTCAGGCAAGGGAGGTAAACCTTGGGAGGCTGGCCCCATTAGGGCTGTAGTCCCCAGTCAATATCATCTCAGTTGAGGGCTTACCTCAGTCTGTAACCAGGAATCCTGCTCCATTAGAAGCATCCCTTGCCTCAAAGTAGTAAGCTTGGCCTTGGTTAAACACGTCAGGGGGCCCAGCCCCAGTGCATTTCCACTGAGATTCCCAGCCGATTCCTCCCGAGGAATTGTTTCCATTTGAGACGGACCAGGGATCCTGACCAGGACCAGCTGCTTCTCAGAGCCAAATTCCGTGACAGCTGGCCGAGAGAGCCAAGGGGCTGCAAGGAGCCCCTAGAGGTGGGCAGCGAGCCGGGGGCGAGGCTTGGACCAGCCAGGCCCCGGCTGCCCACTGGTGAAGGTCCAAGTCCACACCTTTGGGGACAGGCTACTGCTTGTCCCCGCTCCAGTACGACAGTGCAGAAACTGCAGGGCTCCCCAAGATGCCCCGCCACCACTGGGGGACTTCCTCCTTCCCGCGTCCTTGGCAGGCGGGAGACCTGGTGGGCGGGGGGACCCCGACTGATCAGGGTTGTCGCCGACCTTGAGGCTACCGAGGGGTGTGCGTGCGCCAAAAATAAACGCGGGTGCGCGCACTGACACGCACACACACACACACACACACACACACACACACACACACACAGAGGCATGCATGCACGTACAGCATCTATCTACTTGGCACTTCCCTCCCAGAAAAAGCAATTGCTCATAAACAGCCTAAAGCACAGGGGAGGGAACCCTGCGCTAGAGACATCATGCCCAAGACCAAATTTGGGGATGATTTTGATTTTAAGGTTTGGATTGAAGCGTCTCAAAAAATAAAAGGACCCAGGACAAATTTCATGGTCTTTGCGTGTGGGGAATGGAGAAATTAGAACTTAATTGCAGATGTGTTCATAGTGGCTTAGAGTGAGAAAGCAAACAATGATGCGGGGCTTTTCCATTCCTGGTCCGCAGCGAGCGCGGCGCCATAGGGGTTAACGCCGCGCGCAGCCTGCCTGCAGGCTTTCCCAGGCAGGGAGCGTGCGCCCGCTCTTGGGAGAGCCCGGGATCACCCGCCCGCAGAGCTCCTGGGGCTCTTCCCGCCCCGTGCTATTTATAGATAAGCTTCCAGCTGCTGCAGCGAGCTCACCCGCTAGGGTGTGTGGAGTTTGAGAGCCTTCCGGAAGCAAGGAATTTTCATAAATTCTCTGAATGGCAAAGATGTCTCTTGATTGTCGCTGTTCTGTCTGTCTACCAGGTATATTTCAGGTTAGATATGTTTCAGGTTAGAAGGTTAGAATTTCAGGAGAGAGAGAGGTGGGGGGGGGGGGGGAGAGAGAGAGAGAGAGAGAGAGAGAGAGAGAGAGAGAGAGAGAGAGAGAGAGAGAGAGAGAGAGAGAGAGAGAGAACTGTGATCCGGGAGCATTTGCAGCAACTTATGAATGCAACCAGGTAACAGGTTACTGTGAGGTGTGGGATCCCCCTTTGTTATTGGCCTCACAGTCATGCACAATAAAAGGTATGCAGAGAGCTGAAAACTGCCTTCTCTATCTTCTGATTGCCTGCTGAGGGCTGCAGACTCCTCTGCTAGCACTGTGAGCCTAGCCAGGGGTTGCCTGTGGCAAATCAAAACACCAGCAGGTCCAATCTGGCGTCTCCTGTGGATTCTCTGCCCCAGTGGACCACAAAGGTAGAGAGAATGGGGTTCCTCTGCCTGGTTTCTTAAGCTCAGCATAAACTACAGCAGACTGCTAGTTTAGAAGATTCTAAACTGACCATTTATTCCCAAACCCCTTTCTGCAATGATTGCTTCCTGAAAATACATATTATCTTGATATGGAAAAACCTTGTTACCCCCGGAAGCTGCAGACGATCAGGAAATGGTTTATGCCCTCCCAGAAAGGGGCTACCACATTGGAAAAACTAGAGGAGGCTAAAAAACCTCCAAAGGCACAGCTGCCTAGTAGTCCAAAGGGTGAGTAGTACTAAGTCTTTGACCTTTGACCCTTCTTTCAGGTCCTCTTTCTTCCTGTCTATAGATTTTTCTTTCAGAGCCGACTTTGGTGTAGTAAAAGTTTATTATTTATTTAATTGCATTTAATCAGAATGAACCTAAACGGCAGACTCTAATTAATTTTAACCTCATTAAATTATGGGCTAGGTATAAGTCCCTTTGGATTTAGATCCCTGTCACAGTGTATTCACCCTGTATGGTTTCCCACATCCTAGTGAAGAGAGAGTACAGAGCACCCTGTTTCTGTGTCAGGGCTGCCAGTTGGGTTCCAGGATGCATCAGGGAGATGCTAGAGAAAGACTCGGCTGCTCCTGTTCATCCTAGATGCTTATACAGAGGTGTCAATTTGCTTTACCATCTGTGCTTCAGTTCTCCTTGGTCATCTGTGAATAACAGTACTAGTAGATACTCCATGGAGTTCCTAGGAGATTAAATGTGGGCATCTGTATGCACTGCTTGGACCAGAGACTAAAAGCTCAACAACCATGAAATATTATGGCCACCCAAATATGAGTTAGAGTTGATGTGGATGAATTTGTGCAAAGGCCATTCTCAATAAAATCTGTTTTGCCTGTGCAAATCCAAGCTATAAATTAGTTCTTTTCACTATATTCAAGCCGGTTCCCCAAAGCATCTGTGTGTAGAGACATTGCCCTGGGTCATTATCCTGCTTTCTTTTCTTCCACAGAAAGAAAACAGCTCCTCCAAAGGCCTTTAAAAAGTTCTTCTGCTAAGCCGCACACTATACTGATGCCTGCTTTAGAGAACCCCACACTAGCAGTGGCCCAAGGCTGTCCTGAGGAAAACACTTTGAGGTATGGATGGTTCTTTAATCCTGAGGTCACTCTATGAAGTTTTCCATCTATGACGGAGAAGATTTTCTATTTAATTGAAAACACAAAGCTCCATATAGGTTCCTAGGCCTCTTATCTCTAAAATCTAAAATCTAAAAACTGTGGAGAATAGGAACAAGTTCCCCTTTTCTTCACTTCCTGAGAAGAGTATCCTTGATTTTTAGACTGTAGCCAGGCATAGGTATACACTTATGCCCTAAGGATCTATACAACAAAATGTCCTGTTGATAATTCCCAGAAGCCTCCCTGCATGTACAGAGCCAATGAAATGTTTGAATGAATCACAGCACTTCTCACATGCAAATGAAGGTTTGTGTTTGCACCAGTCACAGCCTTGCCGCTAATAACAGTCTCAGCAGGTGACTAGGGAACATGCTCCCCTCTGCCTAGGTAGAAATGCTTCCATGGCCATCTAGGGTTCACTGAGGCTTATAATAGCAAAACTTCTGTTACAAATGGATTGAAACAGCCATGGCTAAGGCTACGCTTCCCAGAGCCAGGTCAGCTTTGATGGTAACGCATCCATGGAATGTTGAAAGTGACCAGTGTTGGCATAACAGTAGCTCAGTTGGTGGTTTTATTGCCCATCCTTTTGCTCAAAGAAGGTAAGGCAGCAGATGAAAGTCCAGTAGATGTTAGGTAAGGAATCTCATTGCTCCATTCTCCCAGGTCTCTGCTCACGTATAGGAAGACAAACATTAAAAGGAATGTTTACAATAAAAACACAAGGAACTTAGCAATAACACCAACGGTGATTTTAACGTAAGTTAAGTTTTATTTGTTGTTGTTTTGTTTTGTCCTGTGTTCAGGGTATTGGACACAGGTCAAACTGGACAGGGTATCAGTATGTAGCCCTGGCTGATCTGGAACTTTGTAGACTAGCTTCAAACTCAGAGTAACAGTGGTTTCCACTCACCCAGTGCCCCAGGGAAAGGTGGGACTGCTTATCTTTCTTAGTAGAAGTAATCAAGCCATCACCCCATACTAGAAAAGTCAGAATAGAGTTGGGTGCTGCAGCCTGTAGACCCTCTCAAACACCAGCTAGTTCTGTTTGGTAGCAGTAGACAGTGGCCAATCTGTTGTAGCATCTACCATCTGTCTTCAGCTTTTCCAGCTCCTGGGCAAGGTGGTAGCTTCTCCTTCAGGTCATCAGCATTACCAAAGATGAAGGCTTATATCTAGCTAAGAACTGATGCAGTCTTTTTGGTTCTAACCAAGGGGTGCTTAATTGTATTTATATCAACTCTATATAAATCACAGTTGAATCTGAACTAATAAAGAATATGTGCTGATGTGTGTGTTGCTGAGCTGACCGATGTTGTCCCGTGGGCTGGGTAGACAAGTGTGATATCTCTAATGTAGACTGTTGTGAATGTCTTCTATGCAGTCTCAATTCTTCACTTCAGGTGGCTCATGTGATTTGAATCATTTGGGATAATCTTCTTTACTAAAAGTCAACTGCTTCTAGACATAATTACATGTGCAAGATGCATTCGCCCCAACATCCATAGTAACATTTGAATTGACTAGACAGTGAAACCAAAGCCACTCTGACTCATACCAATCACTATGACTGTCTTTGTTACCTTTGTGATGCTGTGACAAAGTGCCCTGACAAAAGCAACTTACGGAGAAAAGGAGGGGTTTGTTTTAACTCAAAGTACAGGCTTCCCTGGCAGGAGGAGTTGGAGGAAACTGGTCACATTGCTTCTGAAGTCAGGAAGCAGACAGCAATGAGGGCTGGAGCTCAACTACTTTATGTTTTATATACATTTCAGGATCTAAGCCCAAGGAGTGGCACCACCCACAGTGGGTGGTGCTTCCCACCTCAATGAACATAATCAAGATAATTCCACCCCCAAGCCATGAGAATGTCCAGTAGCTGGCTTCTCCTGCTTCTCAAGAGATTCTAGATCTCACCAGGTTGACGGCTGAAATTAACCATCACATACCCCATCTTTCCTTGACTACCTGCCTCAATGTTTGGGGGCCTCGCAATACCCAGAATTCTAAGATGGTGGTTTAACTAGTGTCCACAGTTATAGAAAAGTCAAATTCCTAAGATAAATTAATCAATTTCACTCTGGTGCATCTGCTTTTCCAACCCTCAGCAACAAATACAGTGTACGCACATTCCTTCTGTCTCACCTTGCTACCTTACTTCACAGAACAAAGTATGATCACTAAAGAAAAACCAATTTGCATGTGAGGATGTGAGCTTTGCTACAAGAACAAAATGACTCTGGACTAAGAGCATGTGATGTAGTCCATCTACTGAAGCTAAGAGGCTCAAAAATGTCACCAACAGTTGACAGGAGGTTCTTTCACCCAAAGCAAATAGAAACCATGAGCAGACAAAAGTGGCACTTCACTTGACATTAATATCCCTAGTTCTAGAAGCTCACATACTGGCCCTTCAAATCCAGAGTCTTATGACTCTAAGTCTTAAGCACTATAGGATTATGATTACAAGCTTTCAAAGTTGGAGGCTTAAGGCTCTATGTCCTTAAGGCTGAGGCTTGCAGCCCTGGGCTTATGGTGTCAGTGGGCAGCATTTATACCTCTTGAGCTTAGGTGTCAGGACTTTTAGCTCATCCTTTGAAGAATCTTTCAAACTCTTGCAGCAACTAGGGCTCATAGACTCCTCCCCTCATCTCTTCATACCTCCTTAATTTGGGTAGTCTCATGTCTCTGCCCATCTCTTGTCTTCTCAGTCCCCTACTGTCCTTTGTTGTCATGGCTTCTGGAAGAATCTGTACTCCATCACTCTTTGGAGCTGTAGAGCCACCTTCTAGTGTTATAACTCAGGGTCCTGGATATCAAGATTTAGGTCTATGACTCTGAAAGCCATTCCCTCACTGTGACTACCACTGGGACCACATACTGAGGATAATGTTACCACTTCATGCACCCAGCTCATTTGCTCTGCTCATGATAAAGATTGTAGGCAAGCAACAGTCATTTGGGAAAAGTCTATGATGAATCCTAATGTGGCCATGTTCCAGAGTCAGTATATAGGACAGAAGCCCCATCTGTTTGTGAGTAATCCATAAGACTGAAAATCAGCCTAGTTATATAGCTAGAAAGAATCATGAAAACCTTAAAATTGATTATATTTACTTGTGTGTGTGTGTGTGTGTGTGTGTGTGTGGTGTGTGTGTAGACATAAATATGTGCTCTTGCATGTGTGTGGAGGTCATAGTACAACGTGTGAAAGTCCATTTTCTCTTTCATTCATATAGGTTCTGGGATCAAACGCAGGTCCTCTTCAGCTTGGTGGAAGTTTCTTTACCTGCTAAGGCATCTTGTCAGCCTTTATGACACATTTGCTCTCTAACTGTAATTTTACAAAAAAAAAAAAAAAAGAGGATGATTTACAATTCAACCAAATTTATAAGCCTTATATAAATATGAA
Source organism: Mastomys natalensis (assembly GCA_021653895.1). Lineage (NCBI taxonomy): Eukaryota > Metazoa > Chordata > Mammalia > Rodentia > Muridae > Mastomys > Mastomys natalensis. The sequence goes on from JAJTUV010001036.1 coordinate 999,172, forward strand.
TTATAGTCTTAATGGAAGCAACCCTGACAGGCAGACAGGTGAGTAAAGAGGCCACAGATAAACAAGATGGAAAATTTATGGCCAAGCTCACTGTGCAAGGCCTGTCCTGGACATGTCTGAGCTTAAATGAAGTTGTGGATCTCCCTCTTCTTTGTTTAGTTGATTAATCCAGTCTAACGGGAGAGTGCCTGTCCTATATCACTGAAAACATTCATAATACCCATGCCCTCCCAGGAGTTAGGGTTGTTTGGATTTGGGATTCTAAATCCACTCCCTTGATGTAGTGAATCTGTCTCTTTATGTGGGTGTGCCTGTGTGCTTCTTCATTTTTTTTTAATTCTTCTCTCATATATTACATCTGAACCGCAGTTTCCTCTCCCCCATACACAAACCCTCTCCCCAGATCTACTCTTCTTTCATTTCTCTTCAGAAAAGAGCAGGCCTCTCAGAGATATCAACTGAACATGGTATAATAAGTTACAATAACTAGGCACATGCTTTCATATTAAGGATGGACACAGCCACCAATAGGAGGAATAGGGTCCTAAGAGCAGGCAAAAGATTCAGAACCCCATTCCCACTGTCAGGAGTCCCACAAAAACACCAAGCTATGCAACCATAACATATATGCAGATGACCAAGTGCAGACCCCTGCAGTGTTTGTGAGCCCCTATAAGCCCTGCTTGGTTCTTTGGGCCTTGTTCTTCTGGTGTCTTTGAGCGCTATAGTTCTTACAATCCTTCCTGCTCCTCTTCTATAGGGTTCCCCAAGTTCTGCCTAATGTTTGGCTGTGGTTCTCTCCATATGCTCCCATCAGTTGCTAGGTGAAGCTTCTCTGATGATAATTGCCCTAGGCTCTGGTCTATGAGTATAGCAGAATATGATTGGGAATCATTTCACGGACTTTTTTTTTTTTTTGCCAGTTGTGTTTGGTTCTATCTTAGGTCTCTGGGATATCCAGCCACTAGTCCTTGGTCCCACAGGCATTGTCAAATATGGACTTCCTCTCATGACATGGCCCCCAAGTTGAACTTGCCATTGGTTGGCCACTATTATAAGTTCTATGCCACTATTATCTTGCACATCTTGTAGGCAGGACAGATTGTAGGTTGAAGGTTTGGGGGCTGAGTTGGTGTCCCAGTCTCACTACTGGAAGCTGCCTAGTTACAGAAGATGGACTGTTCATGTTCCTTATCCCTCATTACTAGGAGTCTTCACTAGGATAATCCTCATGGTTTCCACTGTACTAGGTTTCCATATTGCCTCTCATATGCCCCACCCAGACCCAGTCATCTCTCCCTGTACTCTCTCCCTCCACCTCCCTCTCCCCCACCCCTTTATCTGATTCCTCCTGTTCCTATTCCTACCTACTTCCAGCCTACTCTCCAAAAAATATTCCATTTCCTCTTACCAGGGATAGCTGATGTATGTTGCCTTTTAATTCCATAATTGGTGAAGAAGATGATAATCAAGACTCCTAGATGGTAACTTAAGCACAACCTCTTTTCTGTCAATCACAAAGGAGTGTTTGCTGTTTTGTTTTTAAGTTTAACTGTATTATTATATGTGTGCAAGTGTTTTGCCTGCATGTATGTCTATGTACTATATGTATACCTAGTACAAACAAATGCCAGAAGAATGCATTGTATCCCTTGGAATTAGAGTTACAAATAGTTGACAGTCACCATGTGGACACTGGGAAGAGTAGCTGCTACACCTTGAGGAGATAATCTTTCCTCTCCTATTGTAATTGAGGGGCTGATGCTATGCAGTTATGAACAGCCAATAATAGAGTCCCTTGTAGCATCTGTAGGGGAGTTCATTAAGGCTTACCATAGCTAAAATAAAAATTTTCTGACAGTGGTCCAAAATAAAGCAGTAGAGGCTGGAGGAAGGACACTAAAGATGAAGTTGGTTTTAAGAAGCCAGCAGCTAAGGTTATAATGTTCTTTGCAGCTGGAGTGTAATGGCCTCAAGAGATCCATGAAGCATTCAAAGCAGTCTGTAACTACAATGAAACTCAAGCCTGCTGGTTATCAAGAGAGGGACTGGCTATTCCACTCACAACTCCCTACACAAGGTGGCCAGGCATACAGGGACTGCTGGCTTCTGTAGCAGTCCTTCATAGATAGGGCCGGTTGGATGGCTCTCAACAGCTGTGTTCATTCATAGGAACAGTAAACACTTCTTACAACAGAAACATTAACAGTAATGTAACATTCTTAGCAGTGCTTACAGTGCTTAACTGTTAGTCAAATACCCACAGGGAGATCCCAATCATTGATTCCAAAGAGGAGTTTGGGGTCTGGTGTGGGGAGGAGTCAGTATTCTCTAAGTATTGTAATAGCTTAGGAAACTGCCTTAAAAATAATAAAGGCTGTGGCCTTAAGATACCTCTACTGAAAAATGAATTTAAAATCCTTGAGTATTTAAGACCTAAAATTAGACTTTGATCATCCAAATACCTACATGCAGGAAGTGGCTAAATAATATACAGAGTCTTCAATCATAGCATGTATCGCAGTGCCCATCAGATATGATTAAATGCCTAATAATGAAGCACCCCTAGAGGATACAGCTAAGGTCCAGGAGGCAATAGATCTCCTCCTAGGAATTTTCCAGGACCCAGCTAAAAAAAGAAAAGTCCTCCCTCTCAGTGTATCTACCGGTGGCCATCAAGAATCAGATGCTCCTGTAACTCACCTATTCCCACCATTGTCCCCATCTTATTCAGAGCTATACACCACATTCATACAGTGAGGTAGGGTTTGTCTGTGTTGTTGAATGTGGCCACAGAAATTTCATTTTACAGATTGTTACTCTGAGTGAGTATGCTGCATATTTTCCTTGTTAATCAACCCACACACTCCGTGGTCGACTCTATATCCTAGTCACTTTTATACAGTGACATGGTGAAGACACCCATTCTGCACATTGATTTCACTTTCATTACATGTAAACTCAGGAATGTATTTTACTCCATAGTTCTTTGGACTAGCAGGTCTGAATCAGATAGTCACCACATAGTATCACTCAGAAAGGCAATATTGTATACTATTCAGATAGTCCATGCATCTATCTTAATGCTGTTACTGAACGAGAATTTAGAATTGGAAAGGGTAAATATATAGATGGTACAAAGAATTAACTGGATATTTGGTTATCAGGTTAGTAGGCAAGAGCATTGCCACCTTTTATCTCTATAGGCCTAGAGTATTACACTTTACCTTCAGTTGAAAGCAAGAAGTCTGAATAGAGATGGCACATGTTACTTTGCCACAAACACATTTAGTTTGAAGGAAAGATTTCTAGATCTCTCTGCCTCTCCTGGTTTGAACCCTAAGTAAACCAACCCTAGTTAGAGGCAGTCTTAATTCCCCTTGAGTTGTTGGTCAGGAGTATTCAAGAGATTCCCAAAACAATGTAGGCTACTGCCACAGTCCCAGAACATGAAGGTAACTATGATTGGTCACTAACAACAGCAGAAATAATTCATAGATTCTTAAACAGCAAATTAAAAAACAGTTTAAAATAATAAATTATACTTTTCATGTATGTTCAAACTCCAAAATTGGCTGGCAAAATATCACCGTTTTATGATATTATTTCAACTGGGTTGCTTTGCATTGTAGCAACCTCATTGGAGGTCAAAGGAGTCCCTGCTTTCTGCATTGTAGATCAGTTAGCATGGTCTAGACTTTCGTGTGAATGAAATTGTACAGTGAGCTTCTTTTGGAAGGGGTATCTTTCTGTGAAATCAGGATAATTATTCTCATGTGTAATCATTTATATTGTTACATGCATCAGTATTTTATCACTTTTTGCCACTCAGTAAAATTCCATTATATGGAAATGATATGGATTGTTTATGTATTTGTTTATCTGTTGGTGGCTATTTCAGTTGTTTTTAGACTTTTAGCTATTGTAGAAAAATTTGTGTTTATGTTTTTGAATGCACATATGACTTCAGTTTTCTATGTAAATGATCAGAGAGGCAACAGTTAGGTCTGTGCTAGATGTGTTTAGGGATGCTTAAAAGACGGGCAATTGGCTTTCCAAAGTGATGTTATCATTTTCCATTTCCACAAGATGTGTGTGGATATATTTTGGCTGCCTCCCATTCTCACTGTCATGTGGAATCCTCAGTCTAAATGTAAACCCATAGTTATGTAGTGGCATTTTGCCATCATTCCAATGTGTGTCTCCCTAATAACTACTGAGGTGTCAAACACGTGAAATTTTGTTAGCCACTTATGTACTTTGGTGAAATGACTACTCAAATATTTTGATGTTCTCTGTGTTCTTATATTCTTAACTGGTGGATTTCAAGAATTATTTATATATCCCAAATAAGTTCTTTTTTTCAGAACGGTAAACAGTTCTTTTGTGCCTGGTTTGTCTTTACTCCAGCTCCATTAAGGTTAAATTGATTTTTTAAAAAATATTAATGTACAATATATAGCATGACATTTTAACATTCAGTGAAATGATTAAATTAAGCTAACTGATGTATCTAGCACCTTACACACTTTGCATTTTGTAGTGAGAACACTTAAGATTTCATTGTTAACACTTTTCAGGTTTATAATATCCTTTACCACAGTCCCATGTTGTTCTGTGGATCTCTAGACCTTACTTGACTTTCTTTCTTTCTTTTTTTTTTTTAAATGGTTATTTTGTTTATTTACATTTCAAATGTTGTTCCCCTTCCTGGTTTCTCATCTGCATTAGATCCCATTAGATCCCCATTAGATCCCACCTCCCCTTTGCTTCTATGAGGGTGCTCCCCACACACCCACCTATTCTTCCCTCACCACTTTAGCATCCCCTTATGCTGGGGCATTGAGCCTCCCCAAGACCAAGAGTCTCTCTTCCCACTGATGCCAGATATGGCAAACCTCTGCTACATATAGCTGGGTCCTTCCATTTGCACTCTTTGGTTGGTCGTTTAGTCCCTAGGAGCTCTCGGGGGATTGGGGGGGGGGTTCTGTTTAGTTGATATTGTTGTTCTTCCTATGGAGTTACAAACCTCTTCAGCTCCTTCAGTCATCCCCCTAACTCTTCCATTTGGGGTCCCCTATTCAGTCCAATGGTTGACTGTGGGTATCTGCATCTATGGTTTCCTTACCCATCCTAACTCCATCACCACTCCTGAAGACCTGGGCTCTATTCTCTGCTTTTATGAGGAATTCTGCTTTGCTCAGCTTTTACATGCAGATGGATTTACAGATGTACTTTATCTTTCTTAGTACATTTGGCAGTTTGTCTTCATTGTTGTAAATGACCGCAGATCTTCAGTGTAAAAACCTTCATTCTGAGTGGATACATAGATTCATTCTGAACGGATACATAGATAGGGTCTTTTCCTTACTCATCAATTCATATACTATGGCAGATTCTACATCCTGGTAATTTTGAACATTCCTACAGTGAAAGTACCTCTTCTCCATGGTGATTTTACTTTTTGGTATAAATTTAGGAATAAGAATATTGTGCAATATAGAAAATCTCTTTAATATTTCAAGAAATTGTCATACTGTTTTCAATAATGGCTGCTCCAATTTATATTACCCACAACCATGTTACAAGAGTTTCCTTTTCTTCTCATCTTTTCCAACTCCTACTTTTCAGTCTTCATTGTAAGAGATCATTTAGTTTGATGAAACCCTAGTTATCTATCTTTGCTTTTGTTGTTTGTGTTTTACAGCAATAACCCTTAGTATTTGGATTGTAGGTTATGACCACTCTCCCCTTTAAAGCTTTTCAATTGTTTATGAATTGTCCACATTTCATGGGGACATAATCATTTTCTAAAACACCATGATGACACTTTTAAAAATGCTATATGTATTAGTCAGGGTTTTCCAAAGGAGTAGAACTAAGAGAATGAATATATATAAGATTTACCAGATTGACTTACAAGACATGTTCTGAGGAGTTCAACAATGTCTATCTCCCATTGGAGAAATTGAAAAAAATTATTAACTGTTCAGTTCATGATGCTGGATGTCTTAGTGGTCCTTGTATGGAGCTGAAAACTTAGAGGTTTCCTGGAAAGTTGCAGGTCTTCAGTCTTCATTGGAATCCCAAAGAAATTTCTAGTAACAGTGAAGAAATCCCTCAATACCATGATAGATGAACTTGACAGTAAGAGTGAGGGCAAGCAGCCAAAGAGCAATGTTTTCTTCTTCCCTGTCCTTTTACATAGGTTGCTGAAAGAAGGTATGGACTAAATTTAGGGTGGGTGTTTCTGCTTTGAATAACCTGAATAAGAAACTCCCCCACAGGAGTGCCAGCAGCTTGGGTTCTAGTTGATTCCAGATGCAGTCGAGTTGACGAAGTTTAGCTGTCATACTATGGCTGCTGGCTACAGATTTCATTTTTCCTAGCAGACATGGGATGATTTGAAGCTCTTGTCTGTGTTGGGGGTGGGGCTTTTTTCTGCACTGTAAGATTTTTCATTAAACTGATTAATTCGACAGTAAAGAGTGGAAAAGAAGTCTGTAATAAAAACTAAAGGCCTTTTTGTTATTAAATGATTTAATGTTTATGGATACAGGCCTTTTCAGTTTATAGCTCTTAATGAATGGATGCACAATGTTAATTCTTAGGGAAATTAGCTCATTTACTATTATCCATAAAAACACATAAGCAATAATCAGTCGTCTCTTGTCCTCATTCCCCACTCACTCCCCACACCAGGTATATACCATCCACAGATTCCACCTGATAATCCATCCACCATCTATCTAGTCACCTCTGAAATAATGACACTTGAATGTAGGGATTCATATGAACAATGCAAGAAAATATCATGCCAATTCTCAAGGAGAATAAAATAGTACTCAACCAAAACCTAGAATGACATTGCTAGCTATAATAGGTATTTAGCCAAAAGAGCAATACATGGCCCAGTGGGTAGACTGTTTGCTGTGAACACATGGAGACCTGAGTTGAGATGCCAAGATTTCATATAAAAAGTCACTTAAGCCCATTTCTGAGGAGGTAAACACTGAACGATTTGGGGGTCTTCCTGTCTAGATAATCTAGGCAATTGGTGAATATCAGGTTCAGGGGTAGACTCTGGTTCAAAAAATAAGGTGGAGAGAAATTGAGGAAGATATCCAGATTTGGCTCTTGTCTCCCAGATGTACACATATGGTAGTGCACACCCTCATATGCATACATACATAAACAGGAATATGTACACATACATCACTTATACACACACACACACACACACACAGAGAGAGAGAGAGAGAGAGAGAGAGAGAGAGAGAGAGAGAGAGAGAGAGAGAGAGAGAAATCTGCTTAAATAGTTTCATAAAGTTGGCTTCCCATACATTGTTAAGTAAATTAAAAGGTCTCTTAAATATTTTTGGTGTTGGATGGAGAAATCCAAAGAACTTTAGAAAACAAACAAGAAAACAAAAACAAACAAACAAAAACCAAAACAACAGTGAATTCTGAACAACAGCTCTCTTAGTGACTCCTGCTGAGAACACTATTGTGCACACCCTGTAAGTCACCAGGGCTCATGTCTTCCCCAAAAGTGAGAGCCTGTATAGTTACCCCAAACTCATAGCAATGGCATCTTACTGAGCAGAAAATTAATCAGCTATAAACTGTCATTAAGTGCTACAAGACCTGTCTCTTTCAGTCAGCGTTCATTATGTATTCATGAGCCAGGTTGGCTATCTTTCATTCTTTATTGTATTCAGGGAAGGAAAAAAACCCACATAAAACCATTTTCCTGGCTGAATGGGTGAAATAATTTAAAAGCCAATATGTTAGGCTGGCAGCTTGTCTAACAACCATGAGGCTCTCTTCAGACCAATAATGAAAGTAGCTCACTCATTATTATATAATTTATTCATTCATGCCTTAACACTAGGTGAATATTTATATTTATAGGAAAAGAATACTGAGACCATCTTGCCATTCTAAAAGTCACCTTTCATTAAGTGGTCACACTTCTATCAAAAAAAAAAGTAGGTACACCTTAGTCCTGTGGGATGACTGCTTTTAAACTCACATGACATCCCCTCTGTCTTTACATTGGTGATTAAAACTGCAAAGACAGGAAACTACTCAATGGAATCAAGAATATCCTGAAAGGTAAGAAAGTACGTTGTGGCTCTTCCTTCCCATCAAAGACCTTGAATCTATTCTTTCTACCTGGTTGAGGGACAATTCATAGAGGTGAGAGGAAGCAGAGGTCTCCACAATGCTGAATATAATCAGGGAGACTCCAAAATGTGTTCAACCATATCAGGTCTCACCACTAATCGTTTCACTGTCTGCCACCACCCACAGGTACTGACTTCCCACTCAGATTCTACACAACTGTTATAATCACTTCCTGCTTAAATCGCTTCCCTCCACACCTCTATAACATTCAGTTGACTAAACCCCAGTAGGTTAAGTTCAGCTCTCCATAAGCATTTGTTCCTGCCAGTCTTCTCATTCCCCTCCCCTGGTATTTATTAATTGTTATTATTATTTTGTTAAAGCAATGTACATTTTTTTTCATTCACTGACAAAGTGGAGAAATTATAAAACAGCTCCCTTACCTGTTTACAATGAACTTACAATGACCTTACCTTTGTACTCTGCTCTTCTCTCTGTTACAAAGAGTGTTTGCTCCTGTTTCTTTCTAAAGACAAATGTGTCATCAATTCCAATCCTTCCATCCACATAATACCTTCTCTCTTGAAAGTATTTCTTCATCTTTCTTTATTTTGGTATATTATGAAATTTCTCACTACCAGATTGCTTTGATAAACAAACAGCATAATACCTTTTTTTTTTAACCAAGGTACCAGTTATGAAATTAATGGTTCCAAATTAGTATAATTTGAATGGGGTTCCTAAATAGATCATTTTCAAGAGAAGAATAAGGTATGAAAAATAAACCATGAAATATATAGAGTACACCCAGAAGTATGGATAGTACTAATTATCATCTCCTTAATAAAAGAATGGGTTGCCAGAACTCACAAGATGCCAATCATGCAAAGTAACTATTAACAGAAATAACAAAGAGAGCTAGTGTCAACTAACTTCCAGAGCAGTAGCCTATATTGTTTTGGAAGGCACTGAAGTAACTCATAAGACTCTTATCTGTTGTGATAAGACACCCTGACTGAAAGCAACTTGAGTAGGAAAGCATGGCTTATTCTTTATTTTGCTCACATTTCTATTCATCATGGAAGGAAGTCTGGACAGGAACTCAAGCAAGACAAGAATATGGAGGTAGGAGCTGCTGCAGATGCTATGGCCTGGTGCTGCTTACTAGCTTGTTCCCCATGGCTTGCTCATCTTCCATTCTTATAGAATCCAGGACCACCACCAGCTCAGAGATGATAGCCCCACACACAATGGACAGGGCCTTCTCCCATCAATTACTAATTAAGAAAATTCCTACTAGCTTGCCTACAGTTCCATCTTATGGAGGCATTTTTTTGTTGTTGTTGAGGTTCCTTCCTTACAGATGACTTTAGCTTGTGTCAAGATGACATAAAACTATCCAGCATAACCCTGTTACTGAAGGACATCAGATATTTTGGTTACAAGACACAGAGAAATCTAGCTGGAACTGAGCTAGAGGCTTGCTCCCTGCTTACTAGCATTCATTGTTCCAGGAGGTGCTCTACAGGATGCTTGGAGAGAAAAGCCATCAATGGTCTTACCTAGGTGTGAAGTTTGGGTGCTAAGAACACCAACCTGTTAGAATAGTGCAGCTCTCAGCCTGGGTCAGAGAAGTACTTTTGTCCAGTGTGCTATGATTTTTGCAGGTATTCATAACCAGGAGTAGTGCTGAAACAAAATGACTATTGAAACTTCAGCACAAATAGGATATCATCTACATGAGCCCTCAAAGACCCAGGGGACATCACAAAAGAGGGATGAAAGCCTATAAGTTTTGAGGGATGGAGAAGAGTGCTGGGGAACAGTTATTTGAATATTTTATAGCCAATACATTCATGAACTCACAGTAGGTAAGGTTATCTGTACAAGACTTACTCATACATAAGCTCACATCAAACAAAGTTATGAAAAAGGAGGGGACTGTTTGGGAAGAATAAAGAGATTAGTGGGAATAGGAAGAAGGATAGGATAAATGATGCTGAACATGATCAAAATATATTGTGTATACATATGAAATTGTCAAAATTAAAAAAGAGAGAACTAGCCACCCAGACCTCTCTCTCCTTCATGGATATGGACAAACAAATGAAAAATCATGAAATTTTGTCTCGCCCTTTATATGTAATTCCCCTGGCATAGAGAAGAGTTAGCAGTGGTGGAGAAACCACTGAAATGGTCAGTGGCAGGCACACAGTAAAAGCTGGCCACTGGATGAAACAGTGCAATAGATGAGAAGTTCAGGTTCTAACCAAAGCACACATACTTCCTTCAGTTTATCTATTTGTGCAAAGTAATGTTAATTTGGTGATGTAGAAGCACTTCTTCCTGGAGAGCCAGGACATCTGGAATCAGTAGTTATGGGGACTGGGTTCAAAAATGGTAAGTGAATTGCTAGGGATAATAGTGAAGAGAGTGTTGTGATGCTCCACTTTGCCTTTTGAATTCATCCATTCTGTCCATGAAGATATCACATGCTAGCTGTTTATTTATAGCAAGAATATCATTCTGTGGGTCAGGCAGCACCCCAGCCCTTCTGGGGCATGAGGAATGTAGTGGGTTGGCCTGATTCTGCTTATATTCTAATGTTAATACTGGTTCCCAAGACCTGGTTCCCCCAAAGATAAAGAGTCTTCACATAGACCCAAGATGCTTTGGGACCTTACCCCATTATTTCTGATTGGTGACTAAAGATACCAACAGCTAATAGCTGGGTAGAAGAGACATAGGCATGTTTTAGAGTTCCCTAGGCTGAGGGATAGGAGGAGAACCCGTGAGGAAGAAGAAGGTGAACGGAGGAAAGGCCTCCATGAGTTAGGTGAGTCATGAAACACGTGGCCCCAAGGGCTGACCAATTGGAATTAAGAGCAGTCCAGATGAAACATAGTAAGTAATAACTTGAGGTTATCAATAGGAAAGTAGATTCTAACAGCACTGAGGGTAGGCATCTGCCTAGCTCTTATGCTGTTTAAGGCTTATTGTAAATTAAAAAAAAAAAAGTTGTATGTCTTTTTTCCGGGAACTGAATGATCAAGGCAGGGTAGAAACCTTGATTGAGATTAAAAATTTCTACAACACATAAGTGAGTTTTCCCAGGCATCCTAGTACTATATTAACTAGTATATAACTAGTATATGACAGAATGACCATTAGTTTCAGGAAGCTGAACCCATTGTTTTAGTTTTTTCATGTAGAGTATTCCCTGGTCAGTGCAATATTAAGTAGTTTGAATGCCTGTGCCCCCATTAAAATTCATGTTGAAATTGAATATGCAATACATCAGAATTGGAAAGTGAGGCCTTTGGGAAGTCATTGGGTCATGAGGGGACTGCACTGGAATAGTGTGAAAAAAGCTTCACATAGCACTCCTGGCCTCTTCCTTTTATGGTACCATCTATTCAAGGTACTATCTACTCAAGGTAATATATTAGAAGCCTTCACTAGATAACCAGTCTTACTGGCACCTTAACTTGGACTTTGCAGCCTCTTCAACTATAAGAAATAAATTATTGTTGCACTTAATTTCTCAGTCTCAAGGGTGTTGTTACAGCATCACAGACAGATAAGATAGAATTTGACAATAAATAAAGAGGGAATTCTATTTATTCCCACAAGGAAGTGCTATTGGAAACATTGTAGGTAATAATGTGTGTTTCTTATAAGGACAATAACATGAACTGTGTACTATGGGAGTAGTAAAGTCTAATTAACCTGTGACCAGGTTCTATCTTGGCTTTCTGTAATGCTACAACACCCACACAAGTTTCAGCCTCTGCTTGTAGGTCATGCATTTGAGATTACAATAGCCAGATCAACTTAGATAAAGAGACAGGCACTAATTAAATGAGAGAGGGGGAAGAAGGACAAGGAGAAAGAGGGGGGAAGGGAGGAAAACAGAGAGAAAGAGATGTTCAGTTCAGTAGGTAATGATACTTACTGCCAAGCTGAATACCTGAGTTAGTGCCATGTGACGACATAGTATACTGAGAGAACAACTTCACCCTAATTGTACTCTGACCTCCACATTTACACTGTGAAACACACTTTATATGTGTGTATGTCACCAAAACACACACACACACACACACACACACAACCACACACAAACTAAATAAAGAAATGTCAGACATTTAAGAGAACAGTATGTTGTTGAGACTATACATAGCCTCCACTCCACCTGTTGTGGCCACTTCGTTCTTTGATAACTTAAGTTCTAGAAGAGTGGGGAAACAGATTGGATCAAGGAAAAAGTTCCTTTATTTCCATGCAGTGTTGTCAGTAGGCACCCTTCCCATGCTATGTCCCTTGGCACACATTTATAAGTGACATAAATGTCTTCAGTTATGCCCATTCTGAGAGAAATATCCACATATCTTTGCCCATCATTCTCCTGTTCTTTCTTAACCTGAGCACAGAGGAACTGTTAGTCTCTGCCTATGAGTCCGTGTGTCAGTGCAGGCTGGGACGATAGATAATTTATCTTTGAAGGAACAATTAGATGCAACATCCTGTGTTCTGCCTTCTCCAAGATGGTCCCTTCATTCCTGCCTAGTGTACCCTGTGAGATCATGGAGCACATGGGATTGGAAATGCATGTTCTAGAAATTTTGCTGTAAGCTCTTATCTAAAAGAAAAATGAACTCAGCAGGTTTTAGTTACATATTTGTCCATACATATACATACATGTATGATTAAGTAGGTAACAATAATAATCAAAGAAAGGAAACCATCCGTTTGAGAATGTGGGGACCTGAGAAGAATTGAAGAGAGTGTACCTGGGAGGGAACACAGGGAGGAAGAGGGAAAGAGGCAGTGATGGAGTTTTATTTTAATTAAAGATGTATATTTCAAAGGCCTTTAAAAGGAATTTTAAAAAAGCATATTCTTACCTAAGCCCAAATGAACTCTAAGCTATTATTTGTAATAACATCCACTCCCCCCCCCACTCTCTCACTGCAAACAGCTTTACTGATTCCCACTCTGCCCACCCCAATAAACTAGAGGCTAAAACTTAAAAGAACGATAATGCTGCACACTTCTGTGTCTTGTCACTAACATTCTTACCAAGTCTGTTTCCTTAAAACAGTACATTTATTTCTCAATAGTATACTTTGTATTTTGCTTCTGTAATTTGCCTTAGACATGAGAAAATTGAGTTCCCATCTGTTCACCTCTTTGAAATTATATATGTCCCCGGCTATAAATAACCAGTATTTTGTTGCTATCAACAGGAATCTACAAAGGGCTGAGCCTGAATGGTCACCTGCAAAGAGGTATGTGGAGTGATTTCTGCCGAGTAAGAAATGAGCAAGGTGACCCAGCTTGCCCATGACAAGGCACAAAGGCGGACAGACATCATGTCAATGTACCCCTGGTCTTCCATCTTCATGTCATGCAGGACCCAAACCAGCAGCTCTGAGTGGCTAATGTGACATGAGACAAGGAACCTAGTAAAATGCAGTGATAATTGGAACTAGAAAGAATAGGATTAAGACTAAGGGTCACTTTGTCTATCAGCATATTTTCAGAAGAAGAAGAAAGAACAAGAGTGACACTTGGTGGCCATTACAAGACAACACAAAGGACTAAGCTACAGGGAATTACTCTCATCAACTTTGTTCTGAGTTTTGAAAAGCAGAAGAGAAGTACATTGCTCATTTAAAAATATATATAAATAAGTAAATAAATAAATATATAAAATAAAGCCTGTGTTTGCAGCAATAGCCTCATAGTGAGTACATCAGAAAGAGTTTTAAATGCCTTTATGCAGGCTACTACCAGGTAATTAGTAAAAGTTCGAGGCTAAGTCTCAAGTATGAAATTTATCTGAAAGTCATCACTAACACTAATTTAAACCCATAGTTAAGCACAGTTTTGTCAGAAGGGTATTCTCAAATCTCCAGATCTCCTCACACCCCTAAACGTCACCAACAACTTCAAAGGACTTTTAACTAGATTGTCTTTCTTGACTGACATTTGCCATATAATACATCAAAATTGAGCATTTAAAAAAAAATCACTAACTCAGTATAGTGGTTTGAGAATGAATGAGCTCTATAGGCTCATATATTTGAATGTTTGGTTCCCAGGTGGTGAACTCTTCAAGAAGGACCTAAGAGGTGTGGCTTTGTTGGAGGATGTATGTCACTGGGAGGTGGTCTATGGGTCTTTGAAGTTTAAAAAGTCAACTCTGGCTCCTCTCTCTCTCTCTCTCTCTCTCTCTCTCTCTCCTCCCTCCCTCCTCTCTCCCTTCCTCCCTCCTGCCTGTGCATTAGCATGTAGCTCTCAACTACTACTTCAGTGCCATAACTGTCCACCTGTCACCATGGTCCTTGCCATGGTGATCATGGGCTAGCCTTTTGAAACTGTGAGCCAGCCTCCAGTTAAATGTTTTCTTTTCTACACTGGTTTCTTCAAAGTAATAGAATAGTAAGGCAGAAATTGGTACATCAAGTGCTGTATGTTGTGACAGGCTTGACTATGCTACTTGTTGGTGAAATGTGGGTTTTGGGACTTTAAATTCGAAAGGTAGGTAATAGGTTTGAATGGGCCATCATAGTAGGAGCTTGGAAAGCAATAGTGCTGAGAGCAATGTGGACTGTAGAGGTCCAGATCAAGATGTTTTAGAGGGAAAGAATATTATCAGTTGTCCTAGAGACCATTCTTGTGACATTTTGACAAGAAAAAATGTGGCTGCATTACACCCTTGTTCTAAATATCTGTCTGAGGCTAAATGAAAGCACTTTGGACTAACATTCTTGCAGAAGACATTTCAAGAAAATCTAGTGTTGACTGTGTCATATGCTTATTAGTGACTGCTCTTAACAGATCTTCATTGAAAAGAAGTAAGCAGGGCAGAAAGAAACATAAAGTGCACAGTTTGACGAGCAGAAAAGCACCAGAGAATTAAAGATGGAGCCAAGTCCTATTTTCAAGAAGATGAGATGCTTAAAGAAAGGCCTATGGTAAGTGGAATAAAGGGAGTGGTGCCCTCAGGGAAAGACCCCATCCAAATAATACTGAAATCTGTAAAAGAAAAAGTCTGAGGGTTTCCTGTGTACATATATCTTATGCCTGACTTAACAGAAGACATACTCAAGGATGCTTTATCACTGTCTGTTTTAACATGCTACTCTTGATATAAGTAGGTCAAAGAAACCTCACCTCCTACACAGAGTTGCAAAAGGAAGTCACATTCTAATTACTTCTTCAAACATCTATAAATATGTATACTTGATAATTCACAGATACTGTATTAAAATTCAACAAGTGATAGTTTTAGAAAGGATATCCGTGTAATCTGAACACATATCACTGACCATTTTGTTCATTGATTACTACCATGATAAGTGTGGGGATTCCTATAAAAAATGTTCTACACTGCACTAATGGAAGTATGGTGTCTTGACAGAAATTGATAGGTTTTTGTAGCATAAACTATATCAGTACATACATAGCCTGCCTTTTTTTAAAATTTTTAATAAGTTCTTCATTTCTTGAGATTATAAGTACTTCATTTTATCCTTCTTTGTCCTCTCTTCAAATCCTCTTATGTATACCCCTTGCTCTTTTTCCAATTCAGATGTTCTTTTTTATTAATTATTGTCACATGCATGCATATATACATATACTACATATACATATACATGAAAATCATTTACATACACATACTCTTACACATATACTACACACATCCACGTACACACATATATCTATATATCTATATCTACCTCTCTCTCCCTCTTTCTCTCTCTCTATATATATATATGTATACATATATATATGTAAATATACATATATACTTTGTGTGTGTGGTGTGTGTGTATTTTCCCTGGTCAGTATTATAATATTACTTGTATGTATATGTATATATTTTTAGGGCCTAACATTTGATATTGGATAAGTAATTGGTGTACTCATCACTGGGAAAGACTATTTCTCTCACTCTGTATTCCTTAGTTATCTATAGTTCTTGGTCTAGGGTTCAGAACTTGGGAGCCTTCTCCCACCCACATTAGCATGTCTATCAGTGCCATCTTTGTTCAGATCATGTTTAGGAAGTCATGTTGGTGAATTATACTATTAGAAGTAAGAAAATGTAACTGTGTGCCTGTAAGAGGGAAGGAATACATGGTCTTTCACAAAAGTGAGATACTATTTTGACAGAGATACTATATTGACAGACCAAAAGCATGAGGACACATGTCCAAACTTGAGGCATAGACATATCACTAATTTACTGTAAAACAGGAATAAGCTATGTTATTGCTCTGAGCCTCAATTTCTCATTTCCTTACTTGACCAGGTGCTTATGGACTGATACAGTAGATTTTACCCTGGTCTAGAGCATGGCTGCATATAAATATCAGAATCTTCAGTTTACATGTTCCTTACCTCAAATCTTTTTGGTTACAATTTCCCTTTCTTGGTTGTATTCTTATAGAGAAAATATTTATGTTTAGAGAGATGCCAATCAAACAGACTTATTGTCTGTGAGTCTAAAGTTAGCAAATCAACAATATCTAAGTATAACATAGAAAATATATTTGATCAAATACTGTTAATGTTCTAAGCAAACTTACTCAAGCAATAGTAAATAAGATATCTTTAAATAATATTTATCTTAGATAATATGTAAAGAAAGGTTATGCCTTAATAAGTTGATCAAAATAACGTAACTCTGGATTTTTGTTCAAGCAGTGGTGTTGACTAATACAGTGTTCACAGTGACATAGCTACTGAAAACAGCAAAGACCAGTGACTATGTATATCACACATATACCTAAACACATACAATTGTAGGAAGTGAGTCTTGAATGAATGTGTATACTTTCACAAGTGTATGATCATGTCAAGTATTAATGCCTCCACCCCATGGGAGTGGCAAACCTTCATGGGTAAGGTGCAGAGGGATAGCAAAGCTTCTTGTGGTCCAAGTAAAATGTCACTGTGCAAGAAATTGTCTACCATACCTTTCTCCTTGTGGATGTTAACAGCATAAAGACTGCTCTCTTATACAAAGTGCTTCTACCAAGATTACCTAACCCTGCCTTTTTGTTCAGCTATATGCAATAACGCCACCTCTCTGTTCAACTGCATATGAAAAACATGCTGAACTTCCAGAATGTAGCAGCTTTCTGTGAGAGAACCCAGGCCTCCTAGTTCTGGCTTTTCTGTGTCCATGTGTCAATATGCTTGTATTTTCTTCATTCTCTCAACATCCCATTTAGGACAGGCAGTTCTGGGTCTATGCAGAGTGACATACAATGTATGTGCATAATATACGGAGATATCATTGTGTATGCATACAATGTATGTGTATTTTATATGTAGATATCAATGTGTATTCATACACACAGAAAATAAATGAATGTCTACATTTGTTTTGTTTTCAGATTTTCATTTTGTTGGGAGAGTGGGAGGTGCATGCGTGCCTCATGTGTATATGGGGTCAGAGGCCAACCCTCAGAAGTCAGCTCACTC
Source organism: Mastomys natalensis (assembly GCA_021653895.1). Lineage (NCBI taxonomy): Eukaryota > Metazoa > Chordata > Mammalia > Rodentia > Muridae > Mastomys > Mastomys natalensis. Next base: position 1,016,803 of record JAJTUV010001036.1, read on the forward strand.
TTCTACCATATGGGTTTCAGGAATTGAACTCATGTCATCAGGCTTTGCAGAGAAGACCACCCTAGGCTACCTCATTAGACTACCTTACACATTCATTCAAGATTCCCCTCACTTCCTACAATTGTATATGCTTAGGCATGTTGAAGTAATTATTTAAAATGGCGGCTCCCAATCTTGCTTGTTCTTAATCAGCTGCCATCTTCCCGACTAGGTTAGGCCTTAGGTCACAAGCAGCAGTGTGTTCTCGCTGCTGCTGGGCCTCAGGCTACCGGCTCAGGCTGCCAGCTCAGGCGGCCAGAGACACCAGCCCTTCTACTTACGAGATGCCAGTGTGGGAGATGGCTCTGCCACTCTTCCATGCTGTCTCCACAAGGCTAGGCTGTGCCCAGACCATCCCACCATCCACACGGTACCTGGTAGAAATGAGACTCTAAAGTTTAAAGATTAACCAAAGGCTTTATATGTTTGATAATGCTCAATTAACAAGATGTTCACACAATTAGAGGTGTTTCCCAATATCTAACCTAGATATAAGTTGTTACCCAGGACTGCTCCGAAACATGCATGGTTCTCCATCACTCCTCCATCTCTGCCTCCTAGCTCCTCTTCATCCTTCTCCTCTTCTTCTCCTTATGCCTCCCACCTTTGCTCCTCCCAACTTGCAGGAAAATTTCCCACTACAGGCATATATGTGATATACATAATCACTGGTCTTTGCTATTTTCAGTAGCTAGTATGTGAATTTGAACAGGTAGAGCACTCTGACCCAACAATCGCTATGAAATGCTTAAAAATATGAAACATGATGTCACAAGTGGAAAATTGCATACCTGACCTCATGGGATAGGTCCTAGCCAAGACATAGGCATGTTAAAAATATTATTTAAATTACCTTCAGGGCTGAGATGGTTCAAGGGGTAAAGGCATTTTCCATGGGAGTCTGACGACCTGAGTTGGACATTTAGAATCTGTGTGAGAAAGCTGGATCTGGTTGCATGCTTCTATGATCCTAATACTCCTGAAGCAATGTGTGAAGCAGAGACAGGAGGATAGACCAGAAGTACTAAATTCTTGTCTTTTCTGTCTGCCTAGTAGCTTTATAAAATTATGGATTTGCTTGAATGAATGCTAAAGGCATAACTATATTTATAGGGAGTTAGAAAATGTAGCTTCAACTTAACAAACACTGTAACTGGAAAGCTTCCAGTGGCTGACACAGAGAACCCTTGAGTCTATTACTTCAAGCAGAGGAGGACCCAAGAACCCCAAAACAGAATGAAAATATATAAACTCTCACACAGAAAATAGGAATTTTAAAGAGCCTGTTTTAAACTTTAAGCACAAGACTTCTTTCTTTTAGATTCTAATCCTGAATGACGTCTCTCTTCTTTAGTCATTAATACTCTTTAGGGAGGTAGAAATTCTAGGTAAAAATAACCCGAAAAAAGTCTATGTTTAAAACATTTTAACTAAAAGATTCATTTTCAATATGAGTCTCAGAGAAAGATAATACTTGGCTTTCAACAAGACATATAAATTTTTTGTCTAATTTGTTGAGCTTTCCTTTAAACTTCATTGAAATTTACAGAATGGCAGTGTTTGAGGTAGTACAACTTGGGATTTTTATAAAGGAAGGCACATCCATAAGATACATTGTGCCAGAGGAATTATAAGTACACCATTACCAATGCAAGATAAATCTAGGTAAACAAGCATTTGTAACAAGTCCAAGCCTGTCTTCAGGATATTTAGGATTTATATAGGCGTAGGGAATGTTGGAGCAAAACAATAAACTCAGGTTAGCTCAGAATAAAGGGAGAGGAGAGGTGATGAGTCTCTGGGTATAAAGTATGACCCATCTAAAAAGTCAGGGTAAGGATTAATTAATGTCTTTAAAATAATAAATTACTGACAAACTAAATAATATGAATTTAGTTAAATTTTGCCAGCCATCCCAGCAACAGCCAAGAACTGTCTTATTTTTGCTCACATTATACACAGAATGACACAGGTCAGTGCCTAATCAGCTGTTCTTCCAGGTGACATATTTTCACAGTTGTGTCTTTCATAAACAAAAAGCATAATTTGGACCTAAGAACCCCACTGGGCTATCTCAAAACAAGGCATGACTTAACAGTTTACTTATAAGAAATTAGCTTCAGTGATTCCTTTTAGAATAATAACTATTTTATATATTTAATGTGGCCACAGCAAATAAAATCAGGCAAGACATGAAACAGGAGATGAGCTATTCAGAGATAAACATGCTTTCATGGAGGGGTTCTTACTGATATTGCAAGACCCTGATCATATGAAAATAGATATTCTGCCTCTAGTCAAGATAATATCTATCAGGTATGAGGCATTTGTTCCACTTTTAGAATCGTGTTAAGATACTACCCTTTATGTTTATAAGAAATAAGATAAGAGAGGTCAAGTGATCTCTGAAGGTTCAGAAATCTGATTACAGAGCCAGGATTCAAAGAGATTCTAGAAAAATCCTTATGAATGAGGCATGGTGATATGTTATGTATGTATATGTGTATATGCATGTATGGGTGTATGTATATGTGTATGTACATTGATTTCCTATGAGCTATCAGAGTGCTTCACATATGGAGTGAGTAACACTAGGAAGATATGCAATGACCTTGGTTGATCCCTCTGGCAGTTTGAATGGGTATGGCCTCATAGACTAATGTCCTTGAATGCTTGGCCCATAGGGAGTGGCACTATTAAGAGGTATGGCCCTTTTGGAGTAGGTATGGTCTTGTTGGAGGAATTGGGTTATTTTAGGGGTGGGCTTTGAGGTCTCCTACATTCAAGCTGTACCCAGTGTGACACACAGTACCCTTCTGCTGCCTTTGTATCAAGATATAGAGCTCTCAGCAACTTCTTCAGCACCATGTCTGCCTGTATGCTGCTATGCTTCACACCATGATGATAATGGACTTAACTTCTGACACTGTAAGCCAGCCCTGATTAAATGTTGTCCTTTATAAGAGTAGTCTTGGTCATGATGTCTCTTTACAGCAATAAAACTTAACTAAGACAAGCCCTGTTTAGTTCTGTGTGAGATTTTATCCTTTTACCATGCTGAAGCCAGGGAAGATACCATATTACTGTACTCTTACGCTTGATAAAAGAAGATGGAAAACCATATATATGTTCAAGGCAAGCCTGGGCTACCAAGTAAATTCTAGGATAGCCTAGGTTATAGAATAGGACCCTATTTCAAACCAACAGGAACAAATATTCTGTAAATCGTTTTACCACACAGCAAAAATTCAGCACCCATGTTTTGACAAGCATCCAAATGCTATGTTTAGTTCTACACTGAAAGCATAGACACAACAAATGAGCCATGTTTCAAGTCCATCCATAATTTCACACCAGCCCAGTTTGACCAGAAATATTTAAACTATTTGACTGTCACATTTAAAACATAACTTTATGAACACAGTCCAGAATAACAATAAATGTTTTCTACTTGAAGAAATGTAGATGATAGCTCAGATTTTAGTTCTGTTTGTAAAGAAAATTGCTTTTCAAAGAAAGCCACAGATGATATGTGCTTGATTTCTGAAAGTTTTAGAATGTAGTGTTATATTTTTATATTACTTTGCCTGAGACATTTTCATGTAGAATAAATCAATAAAATTTGGCTTTCCTAAAGTACATGTTATTGTTACATTACTCACAGTTACACCCCATACCTCAAAATTGATGATGTAAAGTTGCTCAAATGTTTCCTCAACATCACAGAACAGCAAAGTCTATAAAAAGCATCATGTTAGCATCTAAGGTTATTCAAGCACAGATGAAATACCTGGATGTGGTTTTAGATCAGGAAAGACTGACTGGTAAAGGGTTAAGTTTAAAAAAATGTACATTCTATATTCAAAAGTTGATAGCAGTCACAAAGTCTTTAAAAATAAAAGTCTTCTAGCAAGCTGAACCTAGCCAAAATTAAACAAAGATTTTAGATATCCTTCTGTGACACATATCTTAGTTACTTTTCCTGTTGCCATGATAAAATACATTGACAAAAGCAACTTGGAAGGCAGCTATGCTCACCACTATACCACCAACGCAGGTTGACAAAAGCAACTTGGATGGGAAAGGGTGTATTTCAGTTCACAGTCTGGCCTGCAGCTCATCAGGCTGAGAAGTCATGGCAGCCGGAACCAGGGCAGCTCTTCAGACTGTATTCCCAGTCAAGACACAGAAAGGAAGGAGTGCTCATGCTTTGCACATTTTCCTGAAAACTAAAACAGAGCCATTTACACATACACACACACAAACACACACACACATTTCATAAATTAACATTTATCATTTGCCCTCAATTTTTGATTATAGCCATCAATATTCACATGTATGTGGTGTGTTATTTCTGTGAAATTCAATCCAGGGAAAGTAGCCCAAAGTTTAGCATCTCACCCCATGACTTACAAACTCACTATGTTCTACAGTGTTGGCCCTTCCCATTGTGTGTGGTCATGGGAAAGGCACTGGTGCTCTCCAGAAAGCAGAGCACTTACTGCCGGCAGTTGTTATGAGAAATAATGCAGAGGGAATACCCAACACCAGAACTAGTACACAAAGAGTCCTCAGTATCAATGCATTACTAGTCCAGAGAGAAAGCTGGTACGTCAATTTATAAACAAAAAAGTAGTCATTAAAATCACAACTTCCTAGTTGTTTATCTTTGAAAGTTTCCTGATTTTTCTGACCTCAGTTTTCAATCTTTAAATTGGAACTGAAAAAAATTCACAGATAACATCCAAGGCTTAGTATTACAACAGTCACATGATAGGAACCAAGAGGAATCTCTTTCCAATTAAAAGAATGAAGATTGGGGCTGCAGAAATGGTTCAAACATAAGAGTGTATCCTGCGCTCTCAGAGGACTGAGTTCCATTCCCAGAAAGCCAGAAAGCTCGCTCCCAACCACCTATACATCCTGCTCCAGGGATGTCCTCTTGTGGACTCTGTAGAAACCTGAAATCACACAAATCACACATGTACAATAAATAACACACACACACACACACACACAAGACAATAAAAAGCGAAAGAATTTTGACTGCCCACTTCTGCAAGGGCTTGAGTCCTCATTCTCTTAAAGGAACACATAGAGCAACCTACAGATCACAAAAACAGAGAAAACCAAACTCTTTTTTTGAATGGAATTTAGTTTCTTTTTAAACACAATATTAAGAGCCACCCAACTCTATAAAGAAAGGCATACAGTTGTCATGTCTTTATTTAGGGGAGTGATTCTAGGACCTACCACAGATTCTCTTTACTCAGATGCTTAAGTTTATAAAGTGAAACAGTGCAGTACTTTCCTGAAATCTACACATGTCATTCTCTTTACTTTATATCATCTCTGAATTACTTGTAATGTCTAATACAATGTAAATGCTATATAAGTAGTTGTTAACAGAATGTTTTAGGAATAATGATTAGAAACTCTATGTTGTCATTATACATGCAATATGTGCTTCAGAATATTTTCCACTGGGAGTTAAATTCAGTCATGTCTAAGCAGTAGAAATTAAAGGCTAACTGTATTTGTATTACTTGGCCTCTCAAATATGTTGTCTCTCCATGAGCAAAGGTCTAAGAGTGGGAGGAGGGATAGTGAACAACTACTCAATAATGGTGGCCTCATCTCTGGGAATCAAAACAACAACAGAACTTCTCCCTTTCTTATCGCAAATGAAAAGATAGAAATAGATGAACCACTATGTTTTGGTATCTTAAGAATTTTATCCTTTGATGTTTCATCTTTGTTTTTTATCAGAAGTAAAGGATATATTTTGTGTGTATAGATTTTTCTCCCTTTGAAAGTAATTCCATATGTGGTATGTAGAGGTGATTGTTAAGTGGACTGCTGTAAGTACTACTATTTCATTCTATAAAGGAATTTCTCTGGTATGGGCTTTCTCTAGACATTAGGAACAAAGACTTTAACAATAGGCTATGTTATCACTTAACAAGATTGTCACCGAGAATCAATCTAAAACAGTTTGCACTCTCAGACAACCGGTCAAGCAGTTAATGACTGAGAAAATTCCCTAGCTAATTTTGCCAGCTGAGAACTCGGTAGTTATGGCCTTCCCATAATTATCCCCAGGATGCTCCTCATCACGTCAGCACTGAAAAGTCTATGAATAGCTGGTGTGCAGGAATCCTCTCTGTCCTTTTCTGAGTACCTGCTCCTTGAAAAAATAAAATAAAAGAATATTCCTGGTAGTACCTATTTATATTCCAGTGACAGAGCTAACAGTCAACAAACAGAAAAGGACCAGCATTTGACAGCCTCCTTGCATCTCTCAGAAATCCTAATACAATGAGAAAGGACGTATTGCTGCCATCCCAGAAAATCCATAGGGAAGAAGACAAAGGGAAAACATATCCTCAGTTTAAATGACTCACTTAAATCTTCTTCTGAAAGTCAAAGCTCCATAGAGTCAAAGCATAGTTTAATTACAAAATAGTTCTTAGATGGTACAATGCAGACTATTAAATATCCCCCATAAGTCAAGTTAGAGAATAATAAAGACTCTTCCCATGGTCTTCTGAGGATGTCATGTCATCAACAACTACAAAGCAGAAGTCTACTGTGCTATATGTAGGATAGGCTAGTCCCCAGATTGAGTAACCTTTGAACCCTGTGATCTGAACTAACACCTACACATATGTGGACTAGCCTCAAATCCATTTCCTGGGAATAGGAGCAACATATATAACTGGAGTGGGTAAGAAGACAATTAGAGGGAAGGAGAGGCAGTTTGATGATATGAAGTCAATTCTGTGCTCACAACATGAAAACAGAACAGGCCTGAGACCAACAACATGCTAAACCATATCTAATTATGGATGCTGACAGCAGATATTCTCTCCAAGTCATTTCCCTTAATATGTAAGTTTTCTGGGATGCTATCTGAGCAATCCCACCAGAGATTAAAGGTTAACTTCCTGGCCCTTTGGAGATATACATAACATCTAAAGCAACATCCTCATCTAAAGTTTGAAGAACCAACATGGGAGCATTAGGAAGCCTTCTTCAAGATTCATACGAATTAGAGGCAGAGGCAAAGTTGAAGCCAGTTCTTATAGGATGTTAATATTATAGGATGTAATATAGGATTTCTTATAGGATGATAATTTCTGTGCATTAGTCAGGAGACAGTAACTATTTGTTCCTAGGACCAAAGTCTAGTTATTCTGTCCATAATGCTACCCCAGAGCTTTTCTAAAGAGGAGTCCTCAAAACCAAATAAGGAGGTGTTTGCCTTTGTAACACATTTTTCTCCTTACTGTTCACACATTTCTTGTAGAGTTGCATAATAAAGGCTTCTGCTGTGCTTTCAATTATTTGGGGATTTTCATGTTAGCTTTCTATCTAAGTATTGGCAGCTGACTCTTGACAAAAATGAGCAGGATGTAAGGAATGTTCTTCCAGTATGTTGTGCCTGTGTACACAAATTGTGTGGTGTGTGTGTTGTGTGTGTGTGTGTGTGTGTGTATGTGTGTGAACATGGAAATGAAACACTTTGCTAAAAGCAAACAGGTATAGAAGCACCCGAGGACATTCTCTCTGTCTCTCATGGTTTTTTGGCTCAATAGTAGTATTTGTAAAAAGATTAATACAAAGTAAGATAATTTGTTTTTAACTTAACTTTCCTTTATCTTTTGTAAACTAATATATGGATGGGAGACCTTAAATAGCTTACTTTGGAAAGGAACCATAAAATAAAAGGGTGGCTAAAGAAATGATTGGTGTTCAGAGTGGATGCTGGTCTTGCAGAGGACTTTCGGGCTGTTCACATCTCCCAGTGTCTGTTGAATGCTGTAAAAACTGTCACAGCCTATTGCAGGTAATCCAACTCCATCTTCAGACCTCCCTGAGAAAACTCACATGTGCAAAAACACACACACACACACACACAAAAAGAATCTTTAATAACTAAAGTAGGAAGGAAGTAAAATGTAAAAGGGAAGATGCAGGAAAAATAACTGTTGACCACACATTGTCCTACTGAATAAATTCTGTCTGTGGCGCTAAGTATTTAAATCCCCACCCTGTTTGTCACTTTTTTTGTTTAGTTTTTCACCCCTGTTTGTCACTTTTTTGTTTAGTTTTTCATAAATTTTACTGCAAAACATTTGAATTGCAAATAGTTAAGCTATTGAACTACTTCAAACAGTTTAATGTTTTATTAAAACTATTTAAAAGTTTTATCTTCTCCTTTCAAGTCTCCAGATTTTTGAAATAGAAAAGGCCCCTTTTTCTTTTTTTTTTCTTTCTTTTTTTTTTTTTTTTTTTTTTTGTTTGTTCTTGGGATATATTTTCTCACAAGTCAAGAGAACTGTCTGTTATGGTGATGAAAAGTCAAATTTTTTTTTCCTTCAGTTCTGCCACATTGATCATGCTTCTAATTCTGGCTCCCTGAGCACAGAGCAAATTAATCCTGCTCTTGGGATTGTTGACGTGACAGATTGGAAGAAAATATAAAAGCAGCCTCCAGAGACTGTGAGCCTTACTGAAGCGCTGACTGATGACCATTTACCAACTTCAGAATCAAGCACTCTTTGGCAAAATAATAGAATCACCTGTAACTCAGTGTTCCTCAGATTTCAAGAACTACTTCCCATCTCTATCACAATGCATTTTTAAATAGTAACATTTGAGAAATTTTTATGCTTATTTTTTTAAGCACAAAGATTGCACATTGAGTTCTGAGAAGGATAGTAACTAAAGCTATGTCTCTGTAGCCTAGTTAAAGAAGAAGAGTCAAGACAAGAAAACACACACTGTTGTAAAGAAAAAAAATTCACAAAGGCAGCAAAAGAACAGGTAACATGTGCTGAGAAAAAGGCATTACACTGAATAAAAGCAAAGTCAAAAGTAGTTCCAGACACTTGTCTTCTTGGGGAGGCAAGAGAATCATACCTTTATCGTCAAGGTAATGGAAGCCACCCCAGAGAGAAGGGCCTGGCAGGCTGCCCTCAGGACAAGCCAGCAGCCCTCAGCAGCCTCAAATATAGTTGCTAGTTTTGTTAAGACTCCACTGGCTGATTATCAGAAGAAGTAAGGTAGAATCTTTTTGCTACTAATTACCCATGGCTTAGAGGACAATGAGTGGGCACCATCTTGAAAGGGAATTTACTGTTTGACATGACCCTTGCCTGTGGACTTGAGAACAGGAAACAGCACTACCACATGTCCGGGAGCCTGCACTAAAGCATCCCTCCAACCAGGATAAAGACACCAGGGGAGATAGTTGTGGAAAGTGAAAGGGGCTATTTTGTTGTTTTTCTTTTCTTATCTTATCTCATTTAATTCATTATCTTCCTTACATTTTGAAATTTTGATTTTGAGATATTTTTCTCTTCTATTTTTATTTGTTATGATTGTTTGTGTTTTTTGTTCTCCTCTGTACCATTCCTCTCTATTCCTCTCTTTATTGTTATTATGGTTGTTTTCATTTATTTACCCTTGCTTCTTTTCTAGTTTCTCACAACTCTGTATTTTATCTCATTCACTTACTACTACACATTTTCCAAATAATGTTCACCTTCATAGTATATCCTGTACTCATTTCCACTTTTCTATTTTGTGACCATTGTCCATAAACTAGTGTCCATAAACTATGTAATTCTGTATCTTATATGGTTTGATGTAATTTGTGTTAAAGTAGCTTGCAAAACATTGGGGACTGAGCCCTAAGCAGCAGGCTGTTCAATACAAAGATGTTTAGAAATACTCGAAGAGATATCCAAGAAAAAGATGCACAAAAGACAACAGAGAAACAGAAGAGGAGTGAGGGATTATGAATTTTCCAAAAGATCATTAACTACTTTGTTTAAGATGGTAAACAAGAAAAATACCAGATAAAGATTTTTAAATTGACTAGTAACAATGGTCAACACAACAAAGAAGATACAAACAAGTAGATAAATTCAACCCAGAACCTAAAGAAGAAAATAAATAACAGCTTAGAAGAAGTCAGCAAAATATATTTTTAAAAATCAGTAATGTAGATGAAAAAAGTAAAAAGGCTAGATTTTGAAAGAAAAATAGAAATGTTCAAAATTTAAAATTCAATGAATAAAAATATCTTTGGAAAACATTACAAATAATCTCAACTGGAGGAAAGAGTATCAAGAACATGGGGAAAGGTCAAGGAAATACTGTATTTAAAGATTCATAACAAAATAATCAAGCACGATAAAAGAGCAAGAGATACAAGCATGGGTGAATAAAATGGATGGATGAAATTCCGTTGTCTTCATCTTTGCCAGCAATGACATTATCTCTTTGTAGTTTAGGTACAGATATTGAATTAAATGTTTGATTGCTGTTCATTGCTTGTTTTAAGCGTATATTTCCTCCTCCTAGCCACAATAACATTGTTGAAATAGGTCTGGCTCTTATAAACAGATACATTTAATAAACAATTACTTGTTCTGTTAGCCAAGCAGTGATGACCAGATTTAAAGCAGATGGTGCCTTAGACTATATATACCAAAATGAATGTGCCTTTAGAGGACGGGCAAACAAGACAACATGCATTTATCTTTTTAGGTAGTATTTCATTTTTGAAGTATGTTTGTCTACAACAAAGATGATTATTACTGTCAATGGACCAATGGGGTTTTCTTTATGCCACATAATTAGCAATCTAGAGGAAGGTAGTTGTTGTCACTAAATGCTCAGAGTTTGTTAGAGACCAAGAATCTTGTATATGTATTACGTTATTCACAAAATAGGTGGAAGACTATTGCTCTTGCAAACAAGAAGTAAAGCCCATTGTCAATGCAAGAAGTAGGTGGTAAAATTATAAGGGCAGGTTTCAGAAAGGGCTGATTCTACAATGTTTTCATTGCTTTATTTAAGCTATGTGTCCCCTGCACAGATATAGGAGACTAGAAAAGCCAGTGTGCTGATTAAATTTTATCAAACAGACACAAGCTAGAGCCTTAAAGAAAAATGGAACTTCAATTAAGAAAATATCTCCAGATTAGATTATAGGCAAGCAAGCCTGTAGGGAATATTCTTGATTAATTATTGATGTAGGAGGCCTAGTCAACTATAACCAGTGTCATGCTTCGGCATGTGGTCCTGGGTGTCTAAGAAAGTGGACTGAGAAAGCCATGACAGCGAGACAGTAAGATGACCCATCCATGGTCTCTGCATCAGTCCCTGCATGTAGGCTCCTGCCTTGAGTTCTTGTGTGAGAGAACTCCATGAGGGGATTATAAACTGTAAGATGAAATAAACCCTTTCTTCTCCAACTTGCTTTTTGTCATGATGTCTTATCACAGCAATAGAAAGGAAATTAACATAGTCAGTATTTATACAAAATTACCTCTTAGAGGTGTTTTTGTTACTACAGGGAAAATGACTGAAAAAATATCTCTAAAGAATAGATTGCTTTTGGTCTACAGTTTTATAGGTTCCATCCATGTTTTCTTGACGCCATTATTTTGGGTCCATCATAAAGCATAACATTACAGCATGATGTGGCAAGCAAAGGTGCTTATATCATGACAGCAAAGAAATAGAAAGGAGATAGAAAGTGCCCCAGGACAAAATATTCCTGCAAGGTTACAAAATCAGTAGTTTACTCCCTCCAACTTGGCCCTACCCACTATAGCCTATTTAGCCATGAGGCCACTGAATGCATCATCCCACTTTAGAGTCAATTACGTTCCAAGGTCCTACCTCTAAACATGGTCACATTGGGAAAAATCAACACAAGAGCTTTTGGGAGATATTCCAGGACTAAATCATAATTATCTACTCCAACTAGAATAAAATTGGACTTTCATTAGCAAGGTAAAACTTAAATTTCAAGAGGAGAGAAGAGATAAAATTATTTTTTTTTTTTTACTAGCCATTGTAAGGATTACTAATTTTTTTTTAAACAAGTCTTAATCAGAACAAGTTTCTACTAACTTAGAAAAAATATGTCACACTGGCACAAAATGTTTAGAGATTCACTTGATTTGGAAATGTGGGAAATGACAGAGATTCTGAGTCAGAATCAGAAGGCAAGATTCCAAGATTCAGCACTGTCTTTAGCTAGCTATCAGAACTTAACTATATCATCTTAGTGTTCCATTCCAGTGGCCATGACTGTTCTGTGTTACATTTATGTGCCAATTATGTCACAGATGCTAAAAATGAGTGTCCAGGAAACAAACAAGCAAACAACGCTGTGAGTTCTAGTGTGTCCTTCTAAAAATAATAGATTTTTTTTGGTTATTTACTAGTCAATTACTTAGACTAATCTCAAGCCCAAACTATGGTTGCTGTCATTTTCTGTTTGTAATACTTACCAATTGACATTTCAGTTTAGTTCACTTAGTTGAAATTAAATAGACCATCAAGTTTCCCAATCAATCCGGTGAATTAGTCTGCATTCATCTATCCATCTGGACTTGGGCAAAGCAAAAGGTGAGCAGTAGATAGAAGAAACGTGGCAAAAGCTCTTTAAAGGTTTAATTGTATTTTTCCAAAACATGTTACAAAAATGCCTTCATATCTCTAAGCTAAGCCACAAAATGTCAATAGAACACAAACATGTAAGCAGTTTCAAACGTAATTTTTTTGTTTTCATTTAGCAACATAGAAGTCCTGATCTTTAATAATTCTTTCTCACAAACTCTACAAAGCTTCTCAACCCACTCTAAACAAATCTTTATCCTTCAATAGGTCACTCAGAATATATGACCAATCCCTATAAGATCTTGAGATAGCTAGTCAAACTCTCAAAGTAGGTTTATTTCAGGACCCCATTTTGCATTCAAGGTCTACCTTGAAATAAAATAAAAATATCCTAACACACAGCTAGAAATTTGACTCTCTATTGCTACATTCCTCCCAATGTTATTTGTGGGCCATGAGTGCCAGAATGCATATGTTATTAAAATAAAAGAAGCTAGGCTTTGGGACATGCTGTAGCATGAGGAATTCTCCTAAGAGTCCTAGATGTCAGACATTAATAGTTGATAAGAGTTATTGATGGTACAATGATATTTATAATCATTATAGGGTTTGGGGATTGTGGGCTAAGACCTTACAAAATGTAATTTTAAAAACGATTTAAGAGGTCTAGAGAGTTGGCACTGCAATTAAAAGTGCTTGCTACTATTACAGAGGTTGCAAGTTTGGTTCACAATATCCATATCAAGTGTAACTTCATCTCCAGCAATTCCCAAGTCTTATACCAGCTTCTATGGGAACCTGTAGGTACATGGTGCACATATAGACAAGTAGGCAACACACACCACACACACACACACATACACACCACACACAAGTAAAAATAATTTAAAAACAAAAGGGAATTTTAAGTTTAGATCATGGTGACCAGAAAAGAAGCCCTTACATACAAGGAACAACATTTATCAGCTATTGGAATTCCTCTGTGTCCAGTAAACTTTACCCTCAGATGCTTCCTTTAAAAGAACTTCATTGGTAGTTTTTATTTAGATGAAATCTGAATAAAATCTGAAATTCTTACAAAGTATATATGACACGATTGTAGACATTCATTCCTTTAAGATGTAACAATCATGTAGTTTCTATACACAGTCATTGTTCCTGGCAAGGAAACTATAATAAAGGGCCTGACTAATAATTTCCTAGTCTTACCTGCCTCATAGTCTAGTGAAGAGAAAAAGCACTGTGTATGCTCACATACATAGGCACACAGATTTGACCATTGCTATGGGTTTATATTTTATAAGGGCTTTACAGTATGAATATGAATTTAGTTTATATTAATTACATAAATGAATAGGTCTCACAATTACATTTCTATACATAGACAAATAAGATGCTTTGATTATTTCTACTGTCTTTATTGTGTTTTCTCCCTTCCCCTTTATTCCTCTTTCCCCTGGGTCTCTGAGTCTGCTTTCTATTTTCAGGCCATCTTTTTCAGCTATTGTTTCCACATGTGAAGAGTCACAATAATTTTCGTTGTCCAACTAATATTAAATAAACTTCTGACCCTCAGCTAAATGCTCCATGCACTATTTTCTACAAGCTATGTGATTTTATTTTTCTTGATTGCTAAGTAAAACTCCAGCTTTTAATTCATTTATGTCTTGGTGCCCATGTAAATACTTTTATGAATAGTAACACAGTAAAAATAGGTATATAGCTATCTTACTTTGTATCCTAACTTTCTTTTAGAACATTTATTTTTTTATTTATTCTTTGAGAATTTCACACATTTACAATAAATGTTGATAATACCTATCACAGCTGCCCCAAACTCCTCTAAAATGTTTCCTCAGCCCAGACATCTCCAGGTCAGCATCAAGTCCTCCATCCCACCCCCCAACTCTCCTGCAACTAAACTTGATTGATGCAGTTATATGTACATGACTGTAAAGCCATGACGAAAGCAAAGGCAATCTGCCATAGAACACATTGCTGAAGAAAATTAGCTCTTCCTTTCCAAAAGGCATCAACTGCCAATAGCTTCTCCATGAAGGGCAGGCCTTCATGAGCCCTCACCTATCCATATTGATATTTTGACTGACTTGATCTTGTATAAGCCTTGTGCAGGCAACCATAGCTGCTGTGAATTCATGTGTGGCATGTGTGGTATGTGCAGAAGACACTGCTTTGTAGTAGTTTTCTCCAATCTCTGGCTCATCCAATCTTTCTGAAGCCTCTTCTGCAGTGACTCCTGAGGGCTGTGATGTCCCAGTTCTTCCCAGGCATTCCATAGACATTTGTTCTCTGCACTTTGGCTAGTTGTACGTCTTTGTATTGACCATAATTCACCAGAAAGCAAAGTTCTTATAATGAGAGTTGAGAGTTACATTAGTCCATTGATACAAGGATACATATTTAGAAGACAGTTTGATATTGTGTCCATTTTCTAACTTATTTTGTTTAGATAAATGCACAGGAATAGTATAGCTTTTTAGTTTTTAGAGTGACTGCCACACTTTTTCTATAATGATTGTACTAATTTACATTCTACTCTATAATAATTAAAGGATCATTTTTCTTGACATCTTTCTTAGCATTCATTATTGTTATTACTATTTTTTTTACCGTAATACCTTTTATTTCTTTCTTTTTTAATTGGGTATTTTATTTACATTTCAGATGTTCTCCCCTTACCCCATTTTCCCCCCCTCCCTCCCAGGAACTCCCTATCCCATCCCCCTTCCTCCTGCTTCTATGAGGGTGTGCCCCCATCTACCCCCCACCTCACTTCCCCACCCTCGAATTCCCCCACACATGGCGTTCAGCCTTCATGGGACCAAGGATCTCTTCTCCCACCTATACCTGAAAGGACCATTCTCCCTTGCATATATAGCTGGAACCATGGGTCCCTCCCTAAGTGCTCCCGGGCTGGTGGTTTAGACCCTGGGGGCTCTGGTTTATTGGTATTGTTGCTCTCCTCACGGGGTCACGAACCCTTTCAACTCCTTCAGTCTTCACTCTAACTCCTCCATTGGGAACCCCATGATCAGTTTAATGGTTAGCTGTGAGCATCTGCCTCTGAATATGTCAGACTCTTGCAGACCTCTAAGGAGACAGCTATGTCAGGCTCCTGTCAGTATGCACCTCCTGACATCCACTCAGCATCTACCTTTGGTGACTGCAGATGGAATGGATACCCAGGTGGAATGGTCTGCAGACAGCCCCTCCTTCAGTTTCTGTCCTGCACTTTGTATCCATATTTGCTTCCTTGAGTATTTTGTTACTTCTTCTAAGAGGGACCAAAGCCCCCCCACTTGGTCTTCATTCTTCATGAGTTTTATGTGGTCTGTGAGTTGAATCTTGGGTATTTCAAGCTTCTGAGCTAAAATCCAATAATCAGTGAGTGAATACCATGTATATTCTTTTGTGATTGGGTTACCTCACTCAGGATGATTATTATTACTATTTTTAATAGTAATCATGTGGACATGGGTGGATTAGAATTTCAATATAATTTTATTTGTGTTTTTGCAACAGAGATGTTGAACATTATTTTTATATTTATTAGTCATTTGTGCTTCATTTTTGTGAGGTTTCCACTCAGAGCACTGGCCCATGTATTCCTCTTTGTGAGGTTTATGCTCAGAGCACTGGCCCATGTACTGCTTTCTTTCCTTGTTCTTTCATTGTTTACTCTTTAAAGTTCTGTGTATGTATCTGATACCAAAAGATTGTCTGAAGTAACACTCGATTTTCTGAGGATGTGCTTAGATTTAGAGTATCTAGTGGCAGGTCTGTTTGAGGAATAGGTCAACCATTTCAAGCACAAGGAATAGTAAGTATAAAATCCTAGATAAATAGATGCAAGGGTATCAATGAAGTGAGAAAAATAGTGATTACAGGAGAGAATACTTGAAGATGAGTTTCGGTAATTCAGAAGGTAAAATATAAAGAGTATTGTACCCTTTAGATAGCAATCTAGCACTTGCGTAGGAGGTGTTCCCAGAGTCATCTGATTCTCACGGGTTGCTATTGCTTACCAATGCTTACAACACAAGCATTTTACAACTCTGTAAAAAGTATTTAATTATGTTTAAACTTATATTTAGCTGATGCTGGGATGATTGAAGAAATAATCCTGAGGTTGTGCTTTACTTTCATCTAGCTTAGAAACAATAACCCATTTAATTTACCATTCACTCTTCCTCTGCATTTATTTTTCTATTTATCTTGAATGTATCTTACATATCTTACATAATTTTTGTGCCAGATGAATGAATATATTAAGTAATAGTTTGGAATACCTTACCTAGGAATGCTGTTTAGCTTTCTGGAAGTTAAACCTTTGCAGGTGGAGAGGCAGGTCAGAGATGCTGCAATGATGTAGACCTTGGAAAGATCATACAGATGCCTTTTGGAGGAGGAGGAATGGGGAAGCTGCTAGAGGGCTGCTCCTGTGGTCCAAACTGAGAATAAACTCTTCACCCACCATTTAGTGAGGCTCTGATTGCTTGCATCTCTGATAATAGCTTAATTTTGATGTGTAAATAGTTGGGTAAGAAGGGGAAAACCTTTAGGTCAAATCCACTAGATAGATCATGGAAATCTCAAAAGAAAAGTCTAAACTGTATGCTAATTTTGGGCAGTGATAAATGAGGCATTTCCCCCACCACCACCTTTTTTTTTTTTTTTAAATAGTCCTACATGTAATATGTATCCAGATAAATCAGTACAATAAATTATAAACTAAAATTATAAAACAAACATTTCCTGAAGTTCAATACTAAGTTTTTTTTTAAATAGACTTAATTATAAAATTAATACATAAACTAGAACTTAGAAAATATACAATTAAAATACTTTATAGATTGAGAAAGAGAAAGATGGGCTATAGCTCATTTGGCAGAGTGCTTGTTTTTGATACATGAAGACTGTGGTTTGACCCTTAACACTTGTAATCCCAGGACTAGGGAGCAGGAGGACCAGAGTGTCAAGATTATCTCTCCTTGGCTACACAGTGAACCTGAGTTCAGCTTGGGAAACATGAGAATTTGTTAAAAAAAAGAAAGAAAGAAAGAAAAGAAAGAGAGAGAGAAGGAAGAAATTGTATGTAAGAAATATAAACTAATTATAGACCTCTGTTATAAAATATACTTAGGACATGTTTGAATATGCAATTCTCAGTATTTTCTTCTGTTTTGGGTGTTTTAGGTTTTAGAAATAACTTAGTAAAAGAAATGTAGGCTTTTCTGTTTTCTTACAAATCACTAGGAAATTCCATTTTATAAACAGACTCTGATAAGATTCATATCACCTCCACATTACTATCCCAAAATTCATTTACCTTTTGAATGGAATTCAATATAATCAAGCAATTGACCTTAATGCTTTCTTTTTTTTCCCCCTAAGATTACGACCAGTCATTCCCCCAATTCTGCTGCTTTATATTTGCACTGGACCAGTTTCTGACAACAAAGCCACTGCAGCCAAAGATAGATGAGGATTCAGACTTCCACATCTGAGGCATTATGCATGCTTGTCGATAAATAAAGTGTTTTTATCTTTGAAAGCATCCGTGCCCCCAAACACCCATAATATAACTTATGAATGAGAAATCCTTGTTCAGCTCTAGCTCCCATACATTACACATCAAAGCTAAAATAAGCAATTGCAAATTACAGAGATTGGGTAAAGACATTCTGCCACTTTGGTACATAGAGTGTGGAGAGTGTGAAAGACAAACAGCTCATATATCAATGGCATTGCATTTGTATGATTATTGAGCTTCCCTAAGCAGGAGTCCCCAAGTGATTACTCAGTTCTAAAGGTCGAGACTTATTACATAAAGTATCCATCAAAGCCAAGATGATAAAGGATAAGCAGCTGCTGTCTGATTAATAGGTATAAGAGCACAAAACAAAGGAGATTAAGGAACCCAATGGGTGTTATTGATAGAGTAAACCCCAACTCACAAGAAGGCAAAATACTCCTTGCAGCCAGAAAACCATTAAGCTGTTTAGAAAAATACTGATGGGCCCCAGGTGAAGCCTGGACAGGAACTTGCATAATTTGAAGACTCCTTTGTGGAGTAGAGTGAAAAGTATTTCTGTGAACTAAAAGAAAAAAATTTCCTCTTAAAAAGGATAAAACTGAGATAATCTTATAATCAAAGAATTGGTTCTTACTATACTAAAAAAATCACCTGATTTCTACTGAAAAATGTATGGAAACTGTTAGTTTGAGAAAAATGAGTAAAAGATACAAATCTAATAATTGGAGCATCCTCCTTCCTGCTGACTGGTTCTGCCCCTGTATTCTAACCATGTGTGTATTTGCCCAATTCTTTCTTCAAGTAGACAGATCTAGTAATAAAAATACAGAGCAACCAGTAAGTCTTGAGTTCTATATGATGAACAGATTTTTAACTTATCTTAATTTTATGTGTATGAATGTCTTGCCTGCATGTATATTTGCATCATGTGCATACATGATAACAGAAGAAGCCAGAAGAGGGCATCTAATCCCCTGAACCTGGGGTTACAGACAGTTTTGAGGATTGTGGATACAAGGTGAAGAGGTCAGCTCAGTCTTTTGAAAATTCCACCCGCTCCCTTCCTGGGAGAGAGAGAGGTCATAGAACAGGACGAAGGAATCGTTGGCCACCTACAGACAAGGAAAGTCCTTGCCACCTCATTCCCTAAGGACCAATCAGTTTAAAAGTCAAACTGTTCTGCCAATCACATTGTGCTTAATGGCTGCTGCTCTAAAAACTGTATAAAAACCCGACTATGTGGGGTCACCGCATCTCCTTTGGGTGCAGGACGACCCCCAATTCATTGGAACAATAAATTTCTCTTGCTTTTGCATCGATCTCAAGCTCCTCATTGTTCACTCAGGGGTCCCCGGTAAGGTAAGACTCAACAGAATCTTACATTTGGTGCATTGGCTGGGAAAACTGATCCCCTGTGGGAACACACCTGAGAGCGTGGATCGGAGGAACGGCTGGAGCAGGTACCTGAGAGGTTTTTATGTGTGTCTCACCATTTCGCAAAGTCTGAGTCTGTAAATCTGAAACTTTAGTTTGCTTGTAAGTGGGGGGGAGGGGAGATGGGAGGCTTGGAGAGCCTATGGCGTCTGGTCTTGTCCCAGTCAAGTGTGGTGGGAAGACTGCCTTAACATTGCAACCGCAGGGAACCTGGAGGACCTTTGGGTCTTCCGGGGGCGGTCAGAAGGACAGCCCCCCACCCCCAACTCTTTTTGGAACCTGTTAGATTTGGTCTCTGCGTAAGTTGTCTGAGTTGTCTGAACCTGTTAGATTTGGCCCAGCCAAGTAGCCTGGTTACTGAATTCTTCCACCCATGATGGGCAGTTTTTTTTTGTTTGTTTGTTTTTTTTGTTTTTTTTGTTTTTTTAATTTTTATTTTTAATTTTTTTTTCAGCAAATCAAAAAAATTTAAAAAGCATTCAAACAAAATAAAATGAAAAGAAACAAACAAGCAAAATACCAAGGGTCAGATATACTTATACAAGAATTCTATAGAGCCTTCAAACAAGCAATACATTTTGAGTTATGTTTAAAAAAAATTCAGAACCACAATAAGCTCCTTCACAAAGCAAATAATATTGAAATAGTGACATCAAGTATAAACCCAACAAAAATATATAAATTATAGTCCAGTATCCCTCATGAATATACATACAAAAATTCTCAATGAAGTAGTTGCAAACTGAATACAAGAGATATAAAAAAATAATATTCCATGAATAACTGAATAACTGTTTTTTTTTTTTTTTTAGAAGACCATACTCCATATACAGGCTGCATGTTTTGGGATAGCCCCCACTCTAGATGTTTGAGACCTACATGAAAACCAAGCTGCACATTTACAACATATGTGCAGGGAGGCCTAGGTTCAGCCCATGGAGGTAGATCTGTGTAGACTAGGTATGCTCCACGGTTGGTGATTCAGTCTCTGAGAGCTCCAAGGGTTCAGGTTCGTTTACTCTGTTGATCTTCCTGTGCAGTTCCTATCTCCTTAGGGCCCACAATCCTTCCACCTATTCTTCTATAAGAGTCCTCAAGCTCCATCCACTGTTTGGCTCTGGATGTCTGTATCTGTCTGAGTCAGCTGCTGGTTAGAGCCTCTCAGAGGACAGCTTGCCCCCGTCTGTTCTCAGGCTGGAGGTTTAGATTCTGGGGGCTCTGGTTGAATCTTTTGATACTCATTCTAAAAAGGACAAAAGCACCCTCACTTTGGTCTTCCTCCTTCTTCTTGAGTTTCATGAGGTTTATGCGTTGCATCTTAGGTATTGTGTGTTTTGGGGCTAATATCCACTTATCAGTGAGTGCATACCATGTGTGTTCTTTTGTGATTGGGTCATCTCACTCAGGATGATATTTTCTAGCTCCATCCATTTGTCTAAGAATTTCATGAGCTCATTATTTTTAATAGCTGAGTAGTACTCCATTGTGAAATGTACCACAGTTTCTGTATCCATTCTTCTGTTGAAGGACATCTGGGTTCTTTTTTTAAGTCTTGATTGTCTGTGTGTTACATCTTGACCTGGCCATGGCAGGGGCACCTGGTTTGTCTCAGCATGGCCAGAACCGGCTGAGCAATCCTGTTATCTGGCTCCTGCTGCACCTGTTTTGCCCGGTGTTTGTCTTGGTTTTTGTTTTTGGACTGGGACTGACGACATTTTTAGACATTGGACATATTGAATCTATCTCATTAAGTTAAAGAAAGAGAAAACTTGTCAGTAGTAGTAAAAGAGGAGCAAGTTAGTTACTCTCTGCTTCTCCAAATGGCCCACCTTTGGAGTAGGGTGGCCACCCATAGGGACTTTTGACTTATAGGTGATCAAAGCAGTAGAGGAAAGAGTTTTTGGGTCAGGATCCCTCGGGCACTCAGACCAAGTGCCCTATATAGTTACCTGGAAGAATCTAGTGGAAAACCCCCACACACATTGATAAAAAGCCTTTCTTTCCCCAAGACCCTTCTTGTAGGTTCTGGCCATCAGGAAAGAGGAAACACAGGAGGAGAGATCTGGACCTGAGAAGTCAATCCTCCAAGCCCCTCAACAGCAGACTTGTTGCTCTAAGACCCTCCTCCTCAGTATCCCACTACCCTTGCCCCCATGGTCCCTCCAGCACCAGCACCAGGATCCTCAGCCCATATCGGACTGGGGCCATTGTACTCCCCCTTTACCAGAGAGAGGAGACTTCCAACTTCCCAGTCCCGCTATGGGGACCTAAAGTCTGAGAGCCACCTCCCTGATACTATAGTGGCTCTTCCACTGAGGGCATATGGGCCTCTAGGTAAGGGCAATCAGGCTAGGCAATATTGACCCTTCTCTTCATCCTGACTTGTACTACTGGAAGGCTTAACACCCCACTTTCAGATAGCTCCAAGGGGCTGATTGATCTCTTTAAGACTATTTTATTTATTCATCAACCCACCTGTGATGATATCCAACAACTCGTGAGAGTACTCATCAGAACCGAAGAGCAAGAGAGGATAATGCAGGAAGTCAGAAAGAATGTCCCCACAGACATGGAGGGGGCACCATCGATTGACCAGGCTATCTCCAACAGTGGGTTTCCTCTGACTAGACCTAACTGGGACTTCAATATGGCAGAAGGTAAGGGGCACCTGAAACTCTACGACCAGGATCCTTTGGCAGGTCTCAAGGGGGTTGCAATGAGACTCCACCAATTTTGACCAAGGTACGTAAGGTTAAGCAGGACCAGATGAGTCACCCACAGCCTTTCTAGAGCAGTTCATGGAAGTATTCTATCAGTATACACCCTATGACTCTAGCAGCAAGGAGCACAAAGCTACTGTGACTATGGCCTTTATAGAGCAGGCTAGTAGAGATATCAAGAAAAAGCTTCAGAGACTAGAAGGACTACAGGATAAGTTAAGGATTTAGTGTAGGTTGCTAAGAAAGTCTACCATAACAGTGAGACAGAGGACGAGAAAGAGCAGAGATAGAGAAAGGAAGAAGATGAAACGGAGATGAAAAAAAAGTAAGACAACAGGAAAGGAACTTACAGAGAATCTTAGCTACATTAGTTAGGGAAAGCAGAGAAGAGCAACTCCAATCAAAGAGAGACAGAAAACCCTTAGAAAAGCGCCAGTGTGCATATTCCAAGAAGAGGTGCCACTTGGTCTGAGAATGCCCCAATAAATGAAAGCCAAGTATGGGAAATCCAAGGCACTTGGAAAAGCACCCCAAAACATTGAAGGTGTTAGCCCTAGGAGAAGACAGTAACTAGGGAAGACAGGGTTTGGACTCCCTCCCTGAGCCCAGGGTAACATTGAGGAAGAGAAAACCACCCAATTCTTGGTGAATATTAGGGCCCAACACTCAGCCCTCCTTCAAGCTAATGAGCCAGTCACCAGCAAAAAAGCTTGGGTCCAAGGAGACACTGGCACCAAAATGTATTCATGGACTACCCGAAGAACAGTGGCCCTAGGGATGGGTTGGGTATTCCATTCATTTACTGTCATCCCAGACTGTCCCTACCCTCTGTTGGAATGATACTTACTCTCTAAGATGGGGGTCCCAGATACACTTCTGCCCAATGGGCCTCAACTAACTGGCCCTAAAGGAGAGCCTGTGGCTGGAGGAAAGACCTCTCCAATTGACCCCTATTGACCCCTACTTTACAGACAGGAGCAGTTTTCTCCATGCTGGTCAGAGACAAGCAGGTGCTGCCATGGTGGACAGCACAAATGTCATCTGGGCTGAACCTCGACCCCCCACCCCCAGGCATGTTGGCATGGAAAGCAGCCTTGGAACTTGGGCAGGCAAGAAAATTAACATCTACATGGATAGCAGGTATGCCTTTGCCACAGCCCACATCCATGGGGCTGTATACCAAGAGAGAGAATTTCTCACATCAGAGGAAATCTTGGATCTCTTGGATGCCCTGATGAAGCTGGCAACTGTGAGTATTATTCATTGCCCAGGACATCAGAATGGAAGAGACTCAGTGGCCTGAGGGAATAACCAGGCAGATCAAGTGGCTATGCAGGAGCCTATCTTGGTTATGGGCCTGCAAGAGACTCCTGCTAGGAAATGGGACTGGACTAAAGGATACCACACTTAAAATATACAGAAGAAGAAAGGACTTGGATTGCTAGCCACCCTACCAACTATTACCTAGAGAAGGAAGGGCAATGGGGCACACAAGGAGGAAAAACTATACTCCCCAGAAAACAAGCAAAAGACTTACTAGGCCAAATGCACAGATGAACTCATTTAGGGGATAAAACACTTGTTCAAGCAGTTAAGGGATCTAAAATATATATAATGGACCTCAGGTTTTGGGCCAGAGAGATAGTAGAACAGTGTAAGATATGCCAGCAAGTGAATGCTTATGCAGCCAAGAGTAAATAGTGCAAAAGACCTAGGGGAGAATGGTCTGGAATATATTGGGAGGTCAATTTTACAGAAGCCAGGAAAATATGGTTACAAATACCTTCTAGTGTTTGTAGAAACTCTCTCTGGATAGGTTGAGGCTTTCCCCACCAAGCAGGAGCTACCATGGTCACCAAGGAGATATCAGAAGAAATCTTCCCGAGGAGGTTTCAATGCCCAAGGTAATTGGATTGGATAACAGTCCTGCTTTTGTTTCTAATGTAAGTCAGGGATTGGTAGAGATATTGGGGACTAATTGGAAGCTCCATTGTGTACACTGTCCCCAGAGCTCAGGGCAGATAGAGAGAGTGAACAGAACCCTAAGAAAGACCTTAACTAAATTGTCCTTAGAAACTGGCACTGGCTATGTGGTGCCCCTTCTCCTGGCCCTGTTCTGAGCCCAGAACACCCATCCTGTGTGGGACCTCCACTCCCTTGAAGTGACTTCTCAGGCTGATAAAGATTTTATGGCCTGGTTGCAAGCTTTCCAGATCAGCCACCAGGAATTGTGCCCTACACTTAGTGCCCTGTATAACATAGGTACCCCAGAGATTCCACAGGAATACCAAGTTGGAGATTGGGTATATGTTAAGAGACATCATATGTTAAGAGACAAATTTGGGGTTAAATAATTCCCTCTACTACAAATTGGCCCCCAACACCAGAGGCTGATTTAAATAATCATTTCTACAACAAATTGACGCCCAACTTATTGCTTAGAACTCAACTAACCTGAGATAAAATTTCATTGCCCCTCAACCCTTGAATAGGGTTCGGGAAGCCTTTTAGGCTACACTAGCATGTATCGAAAGCTGAGTGGATCTGAGAGGCCTACAAAGAGCCACAGAGAGGCTCCCTCTCCCAAGCCCCAGACAGAGAGCTAAGGCCAGGGTCAGGAGCAGCACCTGAGCCTGGAGCTGGGTTTGATCAGCGAGCTGTAAAAACTGCAAGGAGGGACAGGTGATCCTAGAACACAACTGCCTGTGAGGTAATTTTCAGGCAGAAACAGTGAACTGAAGTCTCTGGATCAGGTAATTCTTTGATATAAAAAAGATATCATTTGATACTTAAAGATGAGAAACACGATAAATATTTTTTGGGCTTTATGCAATGATATTTCACAAGGTTTGACAGGAATCAATTTAGGGAAAATAGATACCTTATCATTTATCAGTATTGCAATATTTATTCTCTTGATTTACTATGTTTTAGAAAGGGTCCTAGATAAAAATTCCTTGTCTTAGAAAAAAGATTACAAGTAACACTAGAACTAAAGGTTCAGGATTTAATTAGTCAAAATAAGCAACAGCAATGAGATAGAGATAACATTTGGAGACAAAGTCTAGAAGATAATTTACTAAAGCTAGCAAATCAAAATAAGGCAGATGCTGTAATATTTCAAATACAACATAAAGAGAAGCTAAGATTATGGAAGCAGGGCTTAGAACAGAAGATACAGGAAATTATAGAGCAGCATGAACATCAGAAAGAGAAACTTACATCTTGGCAACAGGGCTTAGAAGAAACAGTAGAATTGAAGACACAAGAAATTATAGATAAGAATAAGAGACAGAAAGATGAAAATGAATGTGAGAGACAGGAGCTTGAAAAGATGATAGAACAGAGGATGCAGCAGCTCACTGATCAGACTGAGCAGCAGAGAGAAAATAATGAGGAATGGAAGCAAGACTTAGAGAATAACCTTTTAAAATTAATCAATCAAAATAAAATGGATACCAAACTATCAGAGTTACAATATGAGGAAAAATTCAAAATATTGAGGCAGAGTCTTGAACAGAGACTACAGGAACTCAAGGAACAGGGAGAGCAACAAAAGGAGAGATATGAAGAGTGGACACAGACCTTAATGGAGAAATTTAAAATTTCAGTTAAGGAGAATACTCAGGTAGAGACAGCAGAAACTAGAGAAAATCAATCAAGGGCTTATCAGAAAACAAATTTTAGTCTATCTGATTAATATACAACAAAGACCTCCAGATGTTGATAATCCACAGGGTTATGAGGAATTTGAGTGGCAACCCATGGATGTGTTAGATCTGAGAAAATTTAAGGAAAGTGTCACTAATTTTGGAATGCACTCACCATTTGTAAAACAACTCCTGACTTCTTGGGCTATTAAAAATAGAATAATCCCCCAAGACTGGAAAGATATGGCAAGAGCAATACTAGAACCTGCTGCAAATTTACAATGGTTGCATGGTGGAGAGATGAGGTGAGAGAGATAGCAGCAAAATAGAGCCAGGGGAAGAGAGATTTCCATAGACCAACTGCTTGGTGAAGGTCGCTTTGCTGAGGTAGAGGTGCAGGCTGTATATGATGAAGAAACTCTGGCAATGTCTCGATTGTCAGCCTTAAAGCCCTGGGGCAAAGTTGCAGAATCAGGGAAAAGACTTGAAACATTTACTCAAGTCATACAAGGTCCAAAAGAAACCTTCCCTGACTTTTTACAAAGGCTAACCTCAGCTGTTGAAAGGAGTGTATTAGATTCAGTAGCAAGAAAGGCGATAATTGAATCTTTAGCCTTTGAAAATGCAACTACTGAATGCAAGGAAGTAATCAGACCACTCAGGGCAAGGTCAGCACCAATAGATGAGTGGATTAGATATACAGCTGATATGACGGTAATAGGAGAAGCTGCCACTAGACACTTAGGGATGACCCAAGATTTCAAATGTTTTAATTGTGGTGGATGGGTCATCTCAGAAATGACTACAGGAAAAACCAAAGTAATACAAGAAGGAGGCCTATGCCTTCTGGAATATGTCAAAGATGTGGCAAAGGCCGACATCTGCCTAGGGAATGTAGAACAACAACAGACAAATGGGGCAATACCCTGCCAAAAAACTCCCAGGGGGGCCTCTTGCAGGCCCCAATGCCAGGCAGGGAGAGTTCTCTTCCTCAGGACAATTAAATGTCACTGCTTCAAAAACAGATGTTCTGAGACCAGACAAGGATGAGACAAGTTTTATAGGCAATTCAGAAGGCCTCACAGGGAGTCAAAAGGGAATATTTTGGCAAACTTCTATAGACGATCAAAGACCAAAACTAAGAATACTAGTGAATAATACTGAGATTGAAGGAATGGTTGACACTGGAGCAGATGTCACCATCATCTCTTCAAATTCTTGGCCTGAAAGTTGGCCACTTCAAGAAGTAGACATCCAGTTTCAAGGAGTTGGGACTTTATCCCAAATAAAACAAAGTACCAGATGGCTTAGATGTATAGGACCAGAAGGTCAGGTAGGAAAACTGAGGCCATATGTGGCTGATATAGCCATTAACTTATGGGGAAGAGATCTTTTACAGCAGTGGAAAACCCAAATTAATATCCCCCCAGTGTCAGTGTCTAGTCATAAAACCTATCAGGATCCTAATAAAAATTTAAAATTAGTTAGGAAATGTTATCAAAGGCAGTCACAGACTGTCCAAACTGTCCATAAACAAGATATGGCAGAGGCCAATTTAAGTGAGCCACGCAGTGGTGGCACACACCTTTAATCCCAGCACTTGGGAGGCAGAGGTTGCACATGCCTTTAATCCAGTACTTGGGAGGCAGAGGCAGGCAGATTTCTGAGTTCGAGGCCAGCCTGGTCTACAGAGTGAGTTCCAGAACTGCCCAAGCTATACAGAAACCCTGTTTCGAAAAACAAAACAAGTTGCCTTTTGTTAGGAAAAGAAGAAAGTAGCTGACTCTAGAGTAGAAAGTACAGTGTCTGTGAATTAAAATTGAGATTATTTGTTTTAAGGAAAGATTTATAAACAGATTTGTCCAAATCAGGTGGGGATTATCACCTGCGGTTTGGAACTTAGAAGGGAAAATTGTCACTGACTCTAGAGTAGAGAGTACAGTGTATAAATGGAGACTGTTCTGGCAGAGAGACAAACAGAAAGATAGTGTAAATCAGGTGTATTCAGATGATATAAAGTTATATTGCCTCACAGGAGACTCGGATTCTGTTTAACGTGGGCCCCACGGGAATTCTGGGTTCTTTTCCTGCTTGGCAAAATAGGAAAGGCCTAAAGAATAGGCACATACAGTATTTTTAGTTATGAAGTTGATTTTATTTTTAAAATGGGTGATGTATATATGATGATGTTTATGTCTCTTATGGAGACAGCTCTGGAACTGGTTGGGACTAAAATGTCTATAGAAAGCCAAGAATATTTATTGGGTACTAATTTCTAATGACTTGTTAATACATGCCATCCTTTATGAGGGCATGTATATAAAAAAAAAAATTTGTAGTAGAAGTAATTATTTAATCCCCAAATTTGTCGCTGTAAGATCTCCTACCCAAATGAGACCAGTAAAGGACAACACAACTCAATAATTATGGTATAAATAGCACGCCCAGATTGGGCAGATTTACCACTATACTACCCTAATCCCTGGCTATGAGATCCCTTATAACTTGTGGTTCATCCAGGCCACGTGGTTGTCCTCCGTCTTGTTGGCTTCCTTCTACCTGCTTCCTCCTGCTTCTACCTGCTTCTGCTCTCCCGTCGACTTCTTCTCCTTCTTCTGCTTGCTTCTTCCTTTTATATCGAATTCCTCTCACTCTCTCCTCCCCTAAGCCTTTTTCTCCGCCTCCCCTTCACGGCCCAATCTCTGGCTCTAGTCTTTATTTACAGGTTTTAATTGGACAGAAGGTTTACAAGATGTCATCTGTGTACAGATTCAATCATCCTCTGCAGCCCCTCCCAGAAGGGTGGAACTAGGATCAAAATACAAGCCTGGGGCTATCCACTGGGAACTAGGATCAAAATACAAGGCTGGGGCTATCCACAACAAAAACTTACAAAAAAAGTGGAAAGGGTCATTCCTGTTGTTGTTGACCACTCTGACCTCTGTTAAAGTGGATGGATTAACTGTCTGAGTTCACATAACTCACATCAGACCAGCACCTGTACCTGACACCAACTGGATAGCAACCAGACACCTGAGCAACTCACTCAAGCTCAAGATCAACCACCCTTCTGCAAGGCCAGAGAAACTATGAGATGGCTATGGTGTATCTTCCTCCCTGTGCTGGGCCTCAACACCCCCCACAACCCTACCAAAGTGACTTGGCAGGTACTATAAGCCACTGGGGATGTAGCTTGGTCCACTACAGTGGAACATCCACCTTATACCTGGTGGCCAGACCTTGTCTTTGATCTCTGTAAGTTAGAGGCATGCCTTCACTCCTGAGATACCTTACACTAAGGACACAGGGGAGGGATCACCCGAATGCGAGGGACAAGGAACTTGCAAATCTAAACCATGTCCCAGAAGCAGCCTGGGAGGGTGGGGCTTAGGGTGCGGAGAGACACCTGAAGTTGAGGACTGACCTGTGAGGAACCCCCATATATGTGTGCCCCAGAGATGGGAGAAACAGGCAATAGGCCCATCAGTGTGGGGGGCCAACCACTTTTTCTGTGCTATCTGGGAAATTCATTCCCCTTTAAGTAAAACAAGTAAATTTATGGAGCATATGAGGGAGTGAAGAAGGAGACCATTCCTGGAAAGAAGCTGTGTATGCAAAGATTTATTAATTGATTAGAACTTCAGTGATGTGGAAAGGGTGGGTGGGGTATGTCCAGAACTGATTTACAAGTTATGTTGGGCCATCTTCTGCCCCCTAAATGGCAATTGCTTGACCAGTTATGTCAGACTTAACATCTGTGATTAACATATTACCACCTATTGGGGTATGTTAACAAAACCCAGTTTCTATGAATTGAAAGACTAAGAATCATCACTTAGCATTTGAGCCCTGTAACTGAGGGTTTTCTACTGTGTTGCAACTACTTTGGTAGTGTTTCTATTACTGTATTGGTAAAGCACCTTGGATTTTTTTTGTTGTTGTTGTTGTTTTATTACCATGAAAGCTTTGTCAAACTATTACCATGTTGAAAGATAGACTTTGGGATAACCTAAATCTGTATTCTCAGGGTGTGGATGTTCAGATTTAGGTCCAGAATATGCTACCTCTTTCTTTAACACAAAAGCTCTGGTTGGGGATTGCAAAATTAAAGAATCATTTTCACATTTGAGATGCTATTTGGAACAACCTAAATTCATTTTCTTGGAGCCATGGTTCCTAATATTTGAGTTAGAATAAATTATCTCTTATTAGCTTTAAAGTAAGAGGCATACTTTATGTTAATACCTTCTTGACCTTTGAATTAGGATTAGGGTTAGGTTGTGTGTGTGTGTGTGTGTGTGGTGTGTGTGTGTGATCATTTTCTTCATAATTCAAGTTGCAGGATAAGTAAATTAGGAATTGAAAATTATCACCTGGCTTAGAATAGTCACATGTCTATTCTTTAGCTCTGAAAGCTTCCTGCAAGTTGCATGTTAGTATGTTATAGTGAACTGTAAACTAAATACACCATTTCTTTCCCGAAGTTGTTTTTGGTCAATGTTTTGTCACAACAACATAGAGGCAAATTAGGATAGAGTGAAAAAGTCATTCGCTCAAAGAATTTTGGGGTGCTAATTTTTACTGGCAGAGTAGATGTAGAATAATCCAAAATTACCAATGTTTCCTGCATGTACAACATAGTTTGAAGTTTACACTTTGGCCCTGTGTGTGTGTTTTTATATTTTATATGCAGTCAGGTTTTAGAAAACGGGTAAGTCTGCCTTTAAAAGTGACAAGCCTGACTCAGATTTCTCACTGGAAAACAACTGGAAGCTAACTTTTATTAGGAAAAATAGACTTTAGGGAAAGAAAGAACTTCAAGTTCATCTAGTTCAGAAAACCATGTTTCAGCTCCATCTATGCATAGAACGGGCTATGAGAGAGTGACAACTTCTGTAATCTCTTTGAATCTAAGATTCCCAAACCACAGAACAAAATCATTCAAATATTTTATGTCAAAGTTTCTATTGACTCTAAAAGTCTGTAACTCACATATGATACCAGGATACATATTTATATTGAGAAAGACAATTTGGGTCATAACAAGAAAATTAGACTCAAGTTGCCAGGCAAAATACAAGTAACTCTGATAATCTGAATTTTAGATAAATGTCTTGCTTAGTGTTATATTGTTGTGAGGAGACACCATGACCATAGCAACTCTTTTAAAGGAAAACATTTAATTGAGTCAGGCTTACAGTTTCAGAGGTAAAGTCCATTATCCTCATAGTGGGGAGCATGGCACCATGCAGACAGACATGGTAGCTGAGAGTTCTTCATCTAAATCAGCAGGCAGCAGGAAGAGAGACACTGGGCCTAGTGTGTGCTTTTAAAACATCAAAGCCCACCTGCAGTGACATATTTCCTTCACAGAGGACATACTTCCTAATCTTTGCAAACAGTGCCACTCCTTGATGACCAAGCATTCACAAATATGAACCCATGGGGACCATTCTTATTCAAACTACCACAATAAAAAGTGCATCATTGGCCTACTAAATCAAACTGTTGTTTAGGAGCTAGAGATACTGTTCAGTGGTTAAGAGTACTGGCTCCTCTTTCAGAGGATCTAGGTTCAATTCCTTTGTAAGACTCTGATGAGCCTTAGCTTACTGGTGACTCACTGAGTGAACAACGCTGAGCCAGGGATAGATGCAAAAGCAAGAGGAATTTATTGTTCCAACAAGTTGGAGTAGTCTTGCACCCAAAGGACAGGTGGTGACCGTGCACAGCCTGGTAGGTGAATTTTTATACAGTTTTCAGAGCAGCAGCCATTAGGCACAATGTGATTGGCAGAACAACATGACTTTTAAACTGATTGGTCCTTAGAGAATGAGGTGGCAAGAAGTTCCTTTGTCTGTCGGTGGCCAATGGTCAGGTTCATCCTGTTCTATGACCTCTCTCTCCCAGGAAGGGAGGGGGTGGAATTTTCTAAAGACTCTGAGCTGACCTCTTCATCCCCCCCCCCTCTTCTTATGCATGCTTCAATCCTGAAGCTATTGCTGGTATTCTGATAGCTCATACTCCTGGTCTTCTGTATCTAGTTCTTTGTATTTTTGCTTTAAGATCATTAGCTATGCTGTCCCTATGAGTTCCTTAACAAAAGCGACCAAGCAGTTCAAAATGCAGGGGCCAAAACGTCAGAAGCAGGAACAAAATTATCAGGGGTCCTAACAATGTATAAATCAGGGTAGTAAACCAAGGGGAGTTGTTAAACCAAGACTCAGGCCATCCTTGGGCTTGCTCCCTCTCTCTTTCTCTTGGCTAGTTCCTTCCATATATTTGCCATTGAATCCTTAATTACCCTCCCCCACCAATGGCCTCCAGTGTGTGCTTCCCAATGTTCCACATCCCCAAGTAGCACAGAAGAAGTGCTCCTCCCCCAAATGATAGGCCTGTTTCTCCCATCTCAGGGGCATACATATATGGGGGTTGCTCGCAGGACACTCCTCAACGTCAGTTGTCCACACCCCAAGCCCCATCCTCCAAGGCCACTTCTGGGACATGGTTTACATTCAGAAGTCCTTTGTCTCCCACATTCATGTAATCCCCACCTTTGTGTCTTTGGGGTGGGGATATCCCAGGAGCCAAGGCCCACTGCATCAAAGACAAGGTCCTGTCAGTAGGTATAAGGCAGGTGTTCCACTGTAGCAGACTAAGCTACATCCCTGGTGGCTGAGAGTACTTGCCAAGTCACTTTGGTAGGGTTTTGGGGGGTTGCTGAGGCTCTATGCAGGAAGGAAGATACATCATAGCCATCTAATGGGAACCAAGCAACTATGACTGACACACAATAATTTTATATACAGTACATATATCATATATAAATAGTATAATATATATTGTATTATATAAATATATATTATATAAATGTATACTATGTATATTTAATATAAAATAAAATATTATATAATATATAATATACATAGCACTGTGATATCACTGATATAACATATTAATATAAATATATAAATTTTATATGTATAAAATGTAATGGCAAAAGGAAGCATAGGAAAAGCTTTTAGGATCAGTGTTAAGACCTAAACAGAGATTGAATTTGAGAGAAAAGGTATTGAGGCACCAATAATTTAAAACATATACTATCTTTAACTTGGTATGGGTATAAAATTAGACTGAAATATATTTACATAAAATTCAAATCAATTATGTAAATTATAGTCAATAAACTCCCAAAGTCCTAAATATAAAAAGGCAATTTATAACATTTATAACAGAGGTTATCAGATTTCAAGTAGTTCTCATTGATTATCCAAAGTGACTCCATTTGGCCATCTCCTCAGACCTACTGTCATTTCCTTCCTAGATCTCTCCCTCCCTCTCCCTCCCCCTCCCCTCCCCCTCCCCCTCCCTCTCCTCCCTTCTTCCCTCTCTCTCTCTCTCTCTCTCTCTCTCTCTCTCTCTCTCTCTCCCCCTCCTGGCACTACAACTTCTCCAGAGCCCTGGTACTAGTGGGGCCTATAGAGCCAGACTTGCAGCATGCATAGACATTCTTTTCAGCTTGCAGGACCCCCACAGCATGATCAAGATTGTGATGCATATGCATAGCTTCTGGCTCCCCAGCTGTCTCTTCTTTCCATCATAGTTATTGTACAAATAGGGAAGACATATTTCTAACCTGGCAGAGGTAGGGCTGTACTGAGACTATGTCCCAATCCTTGTTCATTAGAAGGATAGATAACTGCACCTGATAATACCAGAGTCAGAGCTTTAATAGCAAAATGACTTTAAAAAAAATGAGGAACTATGCTATTCTATGCTACATATGGGAGCCTGGCATGGCTGTCCTCTAAGAGGCCCCTACCAGCAGCTGACTGAGACTCAACCATTGAACTCAAGTCTGGGACCAGTAAGGTTGAATTGGGGAAAGGATTAAAGAATCTGAAAGGGAGAGCAACCTCATAGGAAGACTAGCAGACTCAATTAACCCAGACCCCAGGGAGTCCCAGAGACTGAGCCACCAACCGGAAGCATACAAGGGCCTGGCACATATATAGCAGAGGACTGCCTAGTCTGGCCACAGAGGGAGAAGATGAGCTTAATCCTCCAGAGACTTGAGGCCCTAGGGAAGGGGGACGTCTCTTGGGGGAAGTACCCTCTTGGAGGCAATGGGGAAGAAGAATGGGATGAAGACCTTTGGGAGGAAGGGGAAGCAAAGACTGGAATGTAAGTAATTAAAATAACTTATAAAAATGTTTTTATTTAGTTAGGAAAGAATTTCTCAGAAATTCACAAAAGACTGAGTATCATGAAGATTAATAAATTGAGTATCATCAAAATTATACTGTTTGGTTCTTCAAAAGAAACTTAAGAAATTAAAAATACAAGACATAGACTGGGAGAACAAAACGTTTGCAAAGAATATATCTAGAATATATTTCTATGTATCTAGAAACAGATACATAGAAATCAATGATTGGAAAAAAAATCCACCAAGTGGTACAAAGCTTTAAACAAATATTTCAGCAAAGAAGAGATGCTGACATATACAAAGACACAATTAAGAAAATATAACTTAAAAATTCAATGAAAAAAAAATCTGTCAACAGGAATACAAGAAAGAAATCATGGTAAGTTGTTATAACCTGGAATTCTAGATGGGATTTGGGGACACAGGAAGGAGATTTGGGAAAGGTAAGATAATTTTTAAAATGTATGGATTTAGAAATGATATATTAATATCGAATCATCCATAACAACAAATGTACCAAGTTAATGTAAAATTGTTATAGGAGATTTAGAGCAAATGTTGTGACCCCTGGACTTCTAATAAGATAGTCTAAGACATAAATAGTGGTGAGAGAGAAAAGCGAGTGTAAATCACATCAGAGAGAATACATAAAGGAGACTGCTGCTCTAGCTTCCTTTCGTTGATGTAATAAAATACTTTGACCAAAAGCAATTTAAGGGAGAAAAGAATTTTCTCCATCATTGAGGGAAGCCACGGCAGGAACTCAAGCATGAACCTGAAGCAGAAATTGAAGAGGAATGCTGTTTGTTCACTGGCTTGCTCACTGACTCATAATTAGCTAGCTTTCTTACAAACTCAAGACCACCTGCCTAAGGATGGTACCACCCACAGTGGATTGAGCCCGCCTATATCAATTAATAGTCAAGATAATCCCCACAGACATACTCACAAGCCAACCTGATGTAAGCAACTGGATCTTGCCTTATGATGAAGTGGCTCAGAAAACCTGCACTGTTTTTTGAGTACCAAACTTTTAAAGAAGAGTAAATGAGAGGAGAGCTAAATACAAGGTGTGTGGAACTGGAGAGACACCAGGAAAACTCTCTCTTCTCAGCACTAGATCATACAGCTTCATGACACCACTTCAAAAGATTCCTGCTGAGTCAGTGGCTTGGGAAAATGGAAGCAATTTCCATAGGATTATATATCCTGAAATCTAGCCTTTACAATACTGCTAGACTGTGGGAAAGAATTTTCAAGATGTAACATAAAAATATGATTAGATCTAGAATCTTCATCAGGTCATAGAACATCAGAAAAAGCTTCCTTAGATTAGGACAAGCATTTACAACTGGATACATGAAGGACCACTTAGAGATGTGATCAGTATCTTCAATCTGACCTGTGAAAGACTATTTACTGATAGGACCTCACCTTGCAAGTACTTACCAGAGACAAGAGCAGAACTCACAACCAGACTCTAAAGAACCTCCTGCAGGTATGATGCCCATCTGTGACATCATCTCACAAAATATCACTTTGAATAGGCATCTGGCAGTCTGGGAAAGAAAACTGAGGAAGTTATAAGCTGTATTCATGCCTCCTTTTTTGAATATTTGGTGTCAATTACATAGGACACCTCTGTCCTGATTCTCTTTCTTGTCATTTTTCTCTTTTCATCTTCTTTCCCTGTTCTTTACTTTTATTATTCTTTCTCAGAAGTATTCACATAAGCTGTCCTGACGTGCAGGTCCTCTGTATCTCAGAATCCAGGGATTGTCTCAGTCTAACTCCCTCTTCCTGTCTCCTACATCCATGAAAACTGACCATTAACATCCCTTCTGTCCCTACTGTTCCCTGCTTTCTCCCCTTCTTTGCCTCTATCAACCCAATACTGACTCTAGACTTTCTCATCTTTTATTCCTCTCCACTCATAGCCATAGTTACTAATATACTAGCATACAGTACTATCACCATTCCTAGGGAACTCTATGAAAAGAATCATGGGCATAGAGTAATAACTTGTGCTAACACCATAAAAAATATTTTCCAATAAAATCAAAGCAGAAATATTCCCCAAACCTAGTGAAAGGAATATTAATCATGGCACAGGAGACGTTTCAAATACCAAACTGATATGACAGAAAAGAACCTTCACATGTCATATGAAGGTCACTTCATACTAAAAGGAACAATCCATCCAGGGGAAAATTTTATTCATCCATATACTGATCAGAAGTGTACCCAGTTTCATAAAACAAATAGTAAAAGATGTAAAGAGAACCAAAAATATAATAATGGGGAAATTTCAACTCCTCACTCACTTTTACCAATGAATCATCTGAACAAAAGTTAAATAGAGAAATTATGAGTTAGATGCTATCACAGATCAAGTGGACATAATAGCTATTTACAAACAACAATCTATTCAAATAAATATTCTTCTCAGCAACCTATGAAAATATCTCTAAAAATAGGACACAAAGCAAACATTATCAAAACACAAGGTAATTAGTATTTGTTTTATATGCTACCTGATTACAAATGGAATAATACTAGAAACCAAGTGGGAAGAAAAACAGAACAACTGCCTACATTAAAAAAGTCAAAGTGGTCTCTCAATCAATTAACAATGCACCTCGGAGTCTCAGCAAACAAGAAGCAAAATCCTAAAGCAGAAGACAGGAATAAATCATTAAAATTAGTGTCAAAATTAATAAAATAGAAATGAAAAAAAATCAATGAAATAAAAAATTTCTTCTTTAATAATTCTGAAAAATTCGTAGCCAAACTTCAAAAACCAAGTAGAGATACATTTCAACATTTAAAAACTAAAGAACAGTAACAAAGTAACAACATATGCTAATGAAAGTTAAGAATTATGGAAGGCTGCAATTGGAATGTAAAGTGAATAAATAAATTAATGAAAAAAGAAAGCTAAGAAACATTTAAGAGTTATATTTGACTAAGTTAGAAGATATAAACAAAATGAAGTCTTTGAACATCCATCTTGTGTATTCTGAATTTTGTCTAAAGGAACTGGATATGTTTCCACTTACCAAAATTCAACCAGAAAGACATAAGCACCTTAAGCATATCTCAGTAGTAATAATAATAATAAAAAATTCCAGATCCAAATGGATTCATGGGTAAATTCTAGAAGTCCTTCAAAGAAGAATAGCAATGGTTCTCAAAGTCTTGATACAATGCAGTATTGCTCAAGTCATCACACAAGATAGACACACAACAAAAAATGAAGTTAATAACCAATCTCCCTGATGAACATAGTTGCAAAATCCCCAATAAAATATTTGCAAATCATATTCAACAATATACCTGAAAGATCATTTAGCATGATCAACTTGGCTTTATTTCAGAGATGCAGGAATGGTGTAATACACAGGAGTCAATACACATAATTCATCACATACAGGTAAAAGAAACCACTTGCTATTGGAGATTTTCTAAGAAATAGACTTTTCAATTTTGACTCATGTTTGTTTCTCTGAAATCAGCTGAACACTCCACAAATCCAACCCCAGCTCCTATAAACTATTATGACATATCAAATGCCTTCTACTGTGATATCCTTTCACATTTTACCCATTTCCAATGAACTATAGATATGAAAACTAGAAGTATTCCTATATTATTACCAACAGAAGAGCTTTCAGCTTTCAACTAGTGAATGAGACAAGCAAGTCCATGCTTAAGTCAGAACGATGAAGCTTGGTCTCTAAGTAGCCTTCCTATTCTGCTACAACAGGTGAACCCTCTACAGACACATTGCAGCTCCCACTTATTAAATCAGAATAATGCCATTGTGGGAGTTCTTTTTAATACTACTGCAATTGTATTGCTTTAGATTTTCACTCTCAAGGTTATAACTATTCAAAGATGCTAGTATATAAAACCAGATTATGTCCTTGATGCAACCAGCGACTTTCATATGTCTTATTTGAGGCAATTCATCTGATAGTTCAATAATAAAACTACTGAATCTTGCTATCTCACAAGAGGCTTGAATCCCTTTGAGAACATTTTTATTATCTGATAATTTAACAAATACAATTGTCAAGACAATAGCTATACACATCACATTTTGGCCATGATGTTAGGTAATGTATACATCAAATGGATTAAAGTGGGGATCTGAATACTGTTTCTGTCTAGACTTGATTTATTCATCATCCTATCTTCTCAATAAAAACAAAAAGAATAACAAACGACTAAATTCCTTCCATATCAGGAACCATGTGACACTCTGGAAGTATATAAAGATAGAAAAGGAACCCAAGATGATCATTTTGGTCCCACTGTTCTCTTACTCTCCCACCAAAGTAACCCTAACAAGAGATTGTACAGCTTTCCTCAACTTCTACCGCATGGGCTGAGCTAGGGTATTACTTGAAGTAGTAATATATTAATATTGGATCTCATATAAATAAACGATGTGTCTTTCTATGTTTTCAAGTACAATTAACCCTCCAGGTGGCACTATGGTGTTTACGGAGCAATATTGCATACACTACTCTATGTTTCATTAGATTCCTAATCCTGATATTAAATTGTACAATGCAAAAGAGAAAATGAACCTGTGACAGATTAGTATGAGGGCCTGGTAGAAATGTTAATGAGTGGCAAGGGGTATAATGCAATAGTCTGAGGTGGGAACTACAGTAGACTTTGGATGACCTAAAGTGATAGTTATTATTCAGTTGCAGTCTGCTCCCAGCATTCCCAAACAGTCTGCTCTTTAATAGATGCAAGGCTGAATTTTATATGAAAATTTCTCTTTTAAATACACTACACATACAAATAAAACAGGCCACTGGCCAGATTCCATATAAAGCTTTCTGTTTTGGAGTCCATGTTTGTAAAGTCTACGTCAGAAAATGAGCTCAATTATACAAGAAGCGCCTCTATGGGGGACTGAGCAGAGTGCATTTCTAAAGGGTCAGAGTGAAGGCTGTGGACTTCTGAGGGTAACATTGAGTGTTCTTCCTTTCAGTTAGATCATTAAAAGCAGAAAATACATCAATGTTTCCTGATCATTATAGGCAGTATAGCCTGGAGGCAGAAGGTTTGATAGAACAGGCTCTGGAGACTGGCTTGGAGTATGATGGGAAATTTATGTTAGCATTTAACCTTGGAATAATGGCTACATATTTGAAAAACAGGTCCAAAAGTTATGGCATATAAATGAAATATATTAAAAGTTTTCTGAGCAAATGTCACACTGTGGTCTATCACATCGATCGGTAGAGTGCCAGCTATCTTTCATACTTGTGGAAGGAAGTGTGGAAGAAAGATCACCTAATGATGCTCAGAAGTTGATCTGGTACCATAACCAGGCAGTGTTATTTTTATTATTCATTAATAATCCTGTGGAATACTAACCTAAAACAAGTTTATTCTGAAACCACTGGTAAATTGAACTAAGTCCCATCACTACTTAACTTGTAGGCAGAGACAAGACTCGGGTCACTGTTCTACATATTAAGTAACAGATACCAAGCTTTCTCTTAGATAGAAATGGCAGTTGCTGTGTTTCACTAACTTTGCTTCCATCCTACTCTGATTGTTTTTACAGATAATATTTACTGGGACACTAAGTTGTAGAAATTTAATACTTTCTCTACATACACCTCTCCCATCCAAGGCTTTAAAAAAAAAAACACTTATTTTTAATTTTTATATATGAGTGTTTTGCCTGCACATATGTCTGTGTACCATGTGGGTACCTGTTGTTCAAGAAGGCCAGAGGAGTGCATCAGATACTCTAGAAATGGAGTTATAGATGGTTGCAAGCTGCCATTTGGGTACTGGGAATCTAACCCAGAATCTCTGAAAGAACAGTTAATGCTCTTAACTGCTGAGCCATCACTCTAACTCCTAGTAAGATGCTTTTGAACACTTTGTTGCAAAGAGTATTATTATTTTAATAAAAGGAAGGATTTATTTGGCTTATGGTATTAGTGAGATAAGGATCTGTCATGGCTGGGTAGCATGGCAGCAACCAAGCATGGCTGATGCAGCATCAGCTGAGAGCTCACATCTTAATCACAAGCACCAAGCTCAGAGCACCCTGGGAATGGTGCTTAAATCTCTAAGACTTCCCCCAATCATATGTTTCCTCTAACAAGGCCACACCTTTGAAACATACTCAGACAGTGACACAAGAGTATTAATGCTAACTCACTTACTACTCTCAGGTGAATTCACATTGGTCTTAGCTGAGAGCATCAGCATATGGAAACAAAGCCACTGTTACTCCATCAACACTCCACCCAGAGCAAAAGGTAATGGCTTTGAAGGTGGCTGTAATGATTCTGCCCAGCCTGCACACAATATTCTTGCCAGGTACAGCCAGTATGATTTCATTATACCTCTGCTCCTTTTGTGCTGCTCGGTGAAGCTATTTTCCTGTCTGATGAATGCAGAGGATTTATAGACTGTTTTGAGATTCATTATTCAGATAGGAGATAACCAGCATTCACACACGTACTCCGCTGTGACCTTACTCCAAAAACCAACCAAACTAAACAAACAAACAAAACTAACAAAGTGAAAACATCCATCTAAAAATATAAAAACTGAAAGTTAAAAATAGCATTGTGGAGGGATGTGTTCAAGTGCATCTAAGGAAAGCAACGTGGGAGGCTAGCGCCTGCGTTTGCTGTCGGTTGTATACTAGACAAGCATTTAAATTCCAAAACGACATGAAGCATGGCATTTAACAGGAAATTATACGGTGTTTTTCATGGCTTCACGAGACAACAAATAGTCATGTCTAGGACAGGATGCTATCTGGAAAATTTGTAAACACCAGGGAATAGTTACATTCATTTGGAGCAAACAAGCTTCAAGGCAGGGAACTAGAATGCTAACATACTTTGCCTGATGTTAATTTTGGTGGCAATATCAAATGAAATGTTGTTAAACATTTACTTGGATTGTAAAACAAAAATATAAAGTTAAAGGCAAAAAGCTTCAGATATTAAAGATAACTAATATGCATACACAGGAAAATCCAAACAAAGTAGGAAGTACCAAACAAAATTGTAGGGTTACTGGGTCCTGTGTCTGCTCCACCACAGGTCACGGCCACTGAGGGAGGTAGAACACTGGAATTTTGACCCCGGTTACCTCATGCTGTCACAGGGAGGGTGTTGGGTTGTATGGAAGCCTGGGACACTGCTACAGGGGTGGGGAAAGCACAGTCTGAGGTGTGGGACAGCTGGAGGTGGCTCAGGCATCCTGGGTCTGTGAGGAGGCTGGGGCAGTCTGGTTCTCAGGCTCTCGGAACCCAGATACTGCTGGATGCTGCTGAAGAGCTGAGAGAGGAGTCGGGGCCCGCAGGCTGGAGCTAGCTCCAGGGCCGGGGCAAAAAGGAGAGAGCTCTGGCTGGTCCTGTGGCGAGTTCTTGGCTTGATAGCTTTGAGCTTAGTGGTGGCCATGGCTGGGAGTGCAGAGAGGCCTTCTATGGGAGATTAGACTGTGGCTCTATAGGTGAAGGCCTTCTCCATGGCTCCCCACGGTGGATCCCAATGAAAAGAGGCAGTCCACGGTTTTAAGACATTTATTGTCATGGCAGAAGGTGGATGAGTAAAATGATTCCCCACTTCTCAGGGTGGGCCTGAGGTTAAATATCTTTTGCAGGGAGGAGTGTCAGGGAAGGAAAGCTTATTGCTAAGTCCTCCAGGCCTTTAGGTACCTCATTAAAATGAATATCTGTCTTGAGCCTATGTTACGTCCTCCATATGTGGAGGGGCTTGGGGCGTTGCCCTTACGTGACTGATGGCCAGAAATCTAAGGGGGGAGCTGGGGCTAGTGACAGGGGCCTGGTGCCTGGGAACAGGCAAATGCCTATGATCCTGTCACGGTCTCTGGGATTTTGAGGCTTAGTTCAAACAGGAACAAGGCTATTTTCACAGTCCCACACAAAATGCCCATTCTTCTATCTTGTTCCCAGTATAACAACCATTGTTAATGATTCCCCAAGTCTTCCTATCAATTTTTAAATATTTTAATAAGAAAGAATTATATATGTATAGATTCACTTTAACACTGTAGAGTATTCAATATACTGATGATAGAGAAAATGGAATTCTCCTCCATTGTTGGTTAGAATATACACTGGTGACAGCCACTGTCATGTAACACTGGCATATGGCTTCTCTATGACTCAGGAGCCACATGCAGGGCATTTATCCTTAAGAACTGAAAACTTTAATACCCCTAAATCTGGTGTGGTGATGTCTACCAGTTTTGTCTGTAATAGCAAAAACTGGAAACATTGACATTCTCTTCACATGTGTAGTTATACAAATTCTTGTACATCCACCCAACAGAATGTTATTCAATAACGAAAAGAAAGAAAGTATATGTGCAGTCACATAAAAGTTCTCAAGTTACATACTTACTATCCCAATTATATAACATTCTCAAAAATGATCAAAAAATATAAGTTAAAAACACATTTTTAGCTGTTAGGGTGGGGCACAAATAGATAGCATTGAAGTGATCTGACTGTTTTGTATCTTGATTTTGGTGATAAATACATAAATCTACATATGGGATAAATTACACACATGCACACACATGCATGCACATGTGTATGTATGCCTGTACATACATGAACACATGCATACAACCTTAAAATAACTTATATCAGCTATAAAAAGTGATTATAATAAAGTAGTAAGACATGTAAGATGAATGAATCCAGAAAACAATATAAGACATACTGATAATAGTTTATTAAAGTTGTAGTCTTAGAGTTTTGTGGTATTAAAGCAGCCTCTGGCTTCTGTTGTTATTTACAAATTATTAATAAGTGAGATGATGAGTGTATTAATTTTTTCTACTTTAGGAACCATTTTACAATTTATATGTACCCTATAGCATCATGTTATATACAACAAATATACACACTACAATTTATTTTAATAAAAAAGAGGGAAAAGCTGGTAAAACCAGACAAAAAAGTATTCTTAATTGTCATTCATTTGATTAAAAACATATGGATCCCAATACATGGTGCTCCCCAGAAATTATTGTGACCCCCTACTATTCTTTCTCAGATGCCCAACCACAGAAAACAATTTTTAAGTATGGTCAGTCTGCTCTCAGCTATGTGTCATTTCTCCTCTCAGCTCTCTTTTTATATCCATTCAGTTTGTCACCAGAGGAAATCTGGAGAGTGTCAGGCTACTCCAGCAATGGCTCTATACAATTTGGGTACAGCCCTCAGTGAAGCACTCTGGTTTAGCATAGAAATTCTCTGGCAGGACAAACCCCTGCCATGGACCGTGCCTGTACTTAACACGTCACTCTTGCCTCACCTGTTCCAAGAACCACACAGCCAAGAATCATCAGCAAGGGGAGTTCCCACCTCAATACAGC
Organism: Mastomys natalensis; assembly: GCA_021653895.1. Taxonomy (NCBI): domain Eukaryota; kingdom Metazoa; phylum Chordata; class Mammalia; order Rodentia; family Muridae; genus Mastomys; species Mastomys natalensis. Next base: position 1,060,249 of record JAJTUV010001036.1, read on the forward strand.
CAAGACACATGAAACAAATTCCTGCTCAGCATAGAAACCTAATCAGATGCCATCCTCATCAATTTAAAACGTGGCGATGTGACCAGCAACCAGGTCAGCAGTGAATAAAATCAAGGGAATCTGCATAGCTTGTCTTTTGGTTAAGACATGTTCTAGATGTTTTCAGCATTGCTGGAATAAAGAGAGAAAAAGGTACTTGAACCTATAAAACTAGGTGGAAAAAGCCAAAGACCAGTCTTGTAAGGATTCACAGTAATAGTGGTGAGTGAAATTATTAACTCTAAGAGATACTTATTTTAGAAAGCATGTGTCCTTAAAGGATACAAAAAAGCTTTTCTTTATATAAAGACATCATGAGAGGTTAAGAAGAAGAGTCAAAATTTAGCAGAGTGAGCTACAAAGATACTGAATCGCTGTAAAAGGAGATTATTGTTGCAGAAAAAAACATATTTTGTTAAGTGTAGCAGGTATATAGGATAAATAAATCTAGATCATATAATCATCCATCTGTTAGCTCACTGCTAGTTACCTGTAAAAACATGTAGTGGGGAAGAATTATTTGGGCACACAGTTTCATGGGTATTGGCCCACCTCAGTGGGTGAGTGTAGCAGAGGAGAGAAGTTCATACTGCATTAGCCCGAAAGCAGAGAGACGATGCTGTCCCACGTAGCTGTTCTTCTCATCCTCTACTCCATCAGAGCCGCAACACAATTCCGAAGTGAGACCAACTTGGAAACTTTCTCATAAACACACCCATAGGAACACTTCTCTCGTCTCCTAGTTACCTCTCAAACCAATCAAGCTGATGATTATGACTAACCATCACACGGTGCATCTGTGGTTTGTACAAATGCAAGAAAAACAAGTTCCAAGACATTTCTACATAAGTTACTGCGAGAAATTTTACTTTAGTGTAAGAGGCACTAAAATGCCATGGTTTTGCTAGCAGGGGAAACACTAGGGACTAATAGTCCAGAAGAAGAGACTGTTTCACACATGAACTGAAGGGGTGATGTCGCTACTAGACAAGAATATGAGGCTGTCCCTAGTAGGAGCCACTGACAGGGGATTAAAGAGCCAAGTACTTTTTATAGTCATGTAAGGAGGAAGAGACAAAATTTCAAATCACATATATTACTTCTCCTCAATATTTGTTGAATCCAAAACTGTGCTAGGCAGGAGGCTAACGAGTGCTTAAGGGAAGCATACTTGTGTGGAATAGAAGCCTTTAGGAGCTAATACTCCCAGCAGGAGGAGAGAATTGCCATTTATGGGCCCCTCATTAACTTCCCTCTCTTTCCTTGATGTTTTGAAAGGCTGTTTTCGTTCGTTGTAGATTTAGTAATGTTATTGTATGTGCATGGGTATTTTGCTTACCTGTATGACTGTTCACCATACACATGCAGTGGCTCATAGGTCATAGAGGGCAGTGGACTCCTGGAATGGAATTGGACATGTTTTGAGCCACTGTGTGGGTGCTGTTAACCAAATCCCACTCCTCAGAAAGAGCAGATCACTGAGCTATCTCTCCAGCTCCCAGAAGGCTGGTTCTTTTACAAGGTGAATTTTCAAGTATTATTGAAATTTTAATGGAAAATTTTATGTATATAGTTTAACTCAGTATGATTTATATACTTTAATATCATCTTCCTACCCACAGGCATAATAGAGCTTATCCTGTTTGTGTCTCCTTGTCTATCCTTTGGGGAATTTCTTTCTGTAAAGCTCTTGCATATTTCTTCTGTGATTTATTTATAAGTACCTTGCTTTTCATGTTACAACATGAAGAGTATTCTTTTAAGAACACTGTTTCAAAGCTGCTATCTAGAGAGGGCATTATTAATTTTTTTGTATTTTCTTTCTTTTCTTTGGCTCAGTGTGAATATGTTTACATTATTTCCTAAGCCTCATGTATGTATGTGTATATATACAAATATGTACATGTACACATGCATATATCCATATGATTTATTGTGCTAGTAGATGAGCAAAACCTTTGGTAGACAAAAAAGTATAAGTGTAAAAGGAAAAGTTAAAATCAGTTTAATCACAGTCTAAAATACATTAAGCGATAATACTGCAAAAACCAAAAATCAACAACAACAACAAAACATTAGAAGAGATTCCAAAAGATATCCACCTCTAGAGTTGGTAATATGAAAGGAACAAATGGGGCCAGCAGCAAGTAAGAGACGACTTGGTGGGCGTGCCTCAGTGCAGATTCAGGGAAGAAAGCCTTCCCTACAATAAACTTGATCCCCCCCTGGCACTAAGCAACAAGTGCTTGGCAACAGGCAGCCCAAGTACTATGAGAGCTGAGGCTGGAGAGAGCCTTTGTCTCTATAGAGCTAAGAATATCCAGGAAGATTGATGAATATCAGTTCCTAATGAAAAGTCAATGAAGAACTTCATGGTGCCTTATATCATAAGAGGGTTTTAGCAACATCAGAAAGTAGAAATCAATTGGAAAATTTTATTAGCAAGATCAATTAGAAAATTTAATAAGAAAATAAGCTAGTTTAAACCAGAAAGGGCAATAATTTAATTGTGACTAAATATGGTAAGCAACTGGCAGGGTCTCTGAAGAGAGAGAACAGCCCTGTTAACAGACAAGAAAAAAACAACTGAATGGCATATATTTTCAAATCGATTTTGAAAGCATTGCCATCTCAAGGGGTTCTTTTTTGGTATTCTACAAATTGGTCCAAAAGTCAGGGGTAATGGTAAATGACCTAGAATTACAAAGCAAATTCTGAAAGCATTAAAAACAAATTGGTGTTTTATTCTAAACATATAGTATGGTAAAAGGTAATAATGACATAGCATTATGACTCTATTGTCAAACTCAGCAAATAAGTTAATGATTTTAATAAAAATAGCCATAATAATTTTATATGAAATTTGAAAATGTAACATATGCAATACTTACCATTTTAACCCATTTGGAGAAAACTATAATTAAGGTCCTTACTGAAAAAATGCATTCTAAATGAATTCTTAAGTTTTAGATTTCTTTGATTCATATATTAACTTCCTTTTACTTAAAAAATTATATTAAAAATTTTCATTCTGTCTGGTTTCCATCTGTTGGGTAAGTTTACATCAGCTATGTCTATAAAAGCGGAAACACCATGCAGTTGTTAAACAAACAAAAAAAAATATGTATTTGCATGTAGTAAATCACCAATTGTAGAGAAATGTTTAAAAGAACTTACCAGTGGATATCCTCTGGGAGAAAAAGATCTTTCTCTGGAGAAGAGGAGTAGCAATAAACAAATGGAGATTTATATGTATATTTATATGTATATGTATGTATATGTGTATATTTATATATGGAATTTGTTATTGACAATATGCGTGGAGTAATTGAATATTTTAAAAATACAAGTGCTATGCATACTCATCTACGACATTATAATTATACATTTGTAAGGGCACATGTCAGACAGAAACAGAGAAATGAACATTACTGTGCTTCCTGGGACTTACTCTATCAGCTTTAGCAAGAATACTCAGTTGTCCCATTTAAATGTGTTGAATGACCTCTCCCTGAGGGATATGGTCTGAGTACCTCAGATAGTCAGCATACCCATTTACCGTTCTAGTCTAACCATATGACCATGTTGGTGGATCTTCAGAGAAAGAGAAAGCATTTATTTCCTCTAGACATGGTTGGCTGACAGTGATTTAGGAATGCGCTTCCATGTAGGACCACGAGGTAAGTCAGTAGAGGAAGGAAGCCAATTCAGAGAAGGAAACACTGAATCACAAAGATACCGCATGAGCCACTAAGACACGTGTTAAATTCTGAGTAGGTCTTGTGTTTCCCATACGAGTTAGGTAGCATTAGTTGTTGTTTTCTTTGCAAACAGTAATGGATATGTCAGATTTTGACTACAGAATTTCTTGTAATGAGCATGTACTGATTGTAACTCTACCATTACAATTATATTGCTGCTGAAGGTAAGTGAATAAAAGAAAGCTTCAAGGGGTTTCCCATCTCCTACATGATAAATGCCAAGATTTTCAGGTGCTTTCCTCACCAGTCATGCTGGAGCCTGAGGCAGAAGAAAAGGTCAGTACTGCTGAATTGATCTTTAATTTGAAAAGGCCTGCTGCTTTTTCCAGTGCTAGTGACTGCATTCTGAGTCTTCCACATGATAGACAAGCTGTCTACTACAACTGAGCTATGTCCCTACCACTAACTGTTTGATGTTACATTCATCACCCCAGTCCTAATCTATTCTCAGCTTCTTTACTGTCTGAGGTTATCCTAATTACTCAGGGATGGACAGTAGTGCCCACCCCTCATGGTATTCATCAAGTCCATAAAGGATCAAGCATTTATTCCCCATTCTGAGACTTTGGGGACTAATCCTCACTGAGTCTCCTCTCTAGATAGATGCTATTAGCAGAAGAGAATTCCTTGCTAAAGGCTTATCTTCTTAGGGCAAGCCACACAATATATACTGATATGAAACACCACCAGAGAGCTGTGTTCTAGCCTCAGAACTCACCATGGGATCAACAGAAGCTATATCACAGCCCAGTTTCTCCTGCATCTATTTCTCCTGCCTTTCCTTTCTCACACATTTTACTTCTGACAGTATTCCCCATGGCTGACCTTAGGCAATTCTCTGACATCATGCCTCCCTTCCAAAGAAACAAAGCACAACTTCAATCGTATTTCCCAACACCCTCACAAACACTGTTTACTTTCCACCACACCTGCTTTCCTCACGGTTATACTAAGCTCATCCATGAATCTGTATTTGGTGCACTGATTCCTTGCTTCTAAATACTTCACATATCACTGTAGCTCTTTTGATTCTTGCCATCTTCAAGACAAGGCTCACTTCCTCCACAAATGCCTCTCCTAATCGTTCATACCCTTAAGGGCTATATTCCAAGCCAATTCATCTTCTGCTGAAATATAGATTGAAGAATCAATGAACCTTCTTTTTCCCTGCAAGAATTCTGAATTTCCTGGCTATGGCTGCAATAGGATTTGACCTAGTTTAACATCAACCAGCCACTGCTGCTCCCATAGCCAGCAGCCTTCCTGTTTAACCTCCACTCCACCTCTCCTGACTCTAGGACACCCTCCCACTAAGAATAAGCTGAGTTCCCTAGTCCACCAGGTTGGAATGATGGTGAACATGAAAAAAGTCCATGTGGGTCTCCGGTTCTGGAGGGTGTCCCACGATGATCTCCCTGCTGAGGACAGAGTGAGAGCAGGGAGGTCCTCTACCCACGTCTCACTGTCTGTTGGTCTTCAGCCCAGCTGGTGTGAGAGGTCTGGGCCAAAAGGTGCGAGTGCGAGCAGGGAGGAGAGATTGCCTGCCTCCGCTGTTGCCTCTGCTCGAGTCTCCGCTGTCACAGCTCGGTCACTCCCAGGTGCTGCACCTGTCTCTCCACGCTGAGCCGCCCGGGCTGGGCCGATAGAAGCCGGCTAGCAGGCAAGGAAGCAGCTTGGTGCCCTAGGAAGGTTCTGGGAGAGCGGATCTCTCCCCAAGTGTTACAGCTCTTGAGACAAAAACTCCCGGACACCAAGATGATTCTCGAACACACACCTCTACTTCTCCCAAATAGAGCCTTTATATACAGTTTCAGGGTGGGTTAGGGTCTGACAGCAGATAACGCTTATTGGCTTGGTTGGAGAGCTTAGAGATTCCTCATCTGCATGTAGGTTAGGGTCTGGCAGATAATGCCTATTGGCTTGGTCGGAGAGCTTAGAGATACCTCATCTACATGTGGGAGGGCCTGAGGCACTGTTCCTCATGACTGATAGTCATAGACCTCCCTTTGAGAGAGGCTGTGGAGGGCCGAAGCTGAATGAAAAGAACCAGGGCCTGGGGGCAGCGCCGAACACCTGCCGTCCTGGTAAAGGTCCGGGGTTCAAGGCTTGCTCAACCAGGCACCCAGCTGCTTCCCACAGCCCACCGCTCCACAAGTCCACAAGACTTTCTGTCACTGAAATGCATTTTTTAAACTAATAGTGTAACACTTAAAAAAAAAATTCATGCCATATGACCATTTTACTAAGACCAGAGAATAAAGTACAAAAGAAGAAATAAGAATAAGAATTATTTTTTTTACGTCCTAAAAGAAACAGCAAACATATGGGAGCTACAGAACCTAAGAGTTCCTGTAATCCATTTTAGTTCTTCCATTAATTTGACATATTCCCAAGAAGGGTCATAATTTGTGACTGATAAATTCTAAAATATATTTTCTGAAAAAGTAGATCTCCCCCCACCTCTGCCCCCAGGTCATATTGTAGGTATACTTTTAGGTTTTTGAGAACTCTTCATATCGATTTCCATAGTAGCTGTATCAGTCTTCGATCACATAACAGTAAGAGTACCTTTTCACATCATGACACCATGTGTTGCCAGCTGTTCCATTAATCCCAGCCATTCTGAATGGTAGCTGAAACTTCTAAGCAATCTGAATTTGCATTTCCCAAATTGCTGGGGTTGTTAGACACCTTTAAGATAATTCTTACCCATTTAAATTTCTTAAATTTTTATTACTTTCAATTATGAGAATGCACATGCAAGTGCAGTTTCCTGAGAGTCAGGAAGAGGTTTTTGGATCACTTGGAACTTGAACTATAGAGTGGGTGTTGGGAACCAGACTTGGGCTGTCAAAGCAGCAGTAGATGCTCTTCATCACTGAAACTCTCTCCAGCCCCTTCTTAGCCATTTTTATTATTTTTTTTCTTTTGAGACTTCTCTGTTCATATATGAACCACATTTATTAAGTCATTAGTTGTCTTTATTCTTTGTGTTCTGAGTTCTTTGTATATTCTGGATATTAATCATCCTTGGGATGTGCAGAGAGGCACATCCCTCTGTTGGTTTCCTTTTCACTCAGTCAAATGTTTCCGTTGCTGTGCAGGAGCTTCTTAGCATGAGTTCCCACTTGCCAATTGTTGGCCTTAACTTGTAGGCAAATGACATCCTACAGAAAGTTCTTTCCTACACTTGTATCTTGTAGGGCTCTGCCTATGTTTTTACCTAGTAGTTTCAGTGTTTCAGTTCTCACATTGAAGTCTTCAATCTATTTGGAGTTGGTTTTGATGTTGATTGATAGATATGGTTCTAACTTTATTCTTCTATATGTGGATAGCCAATTTTCCAAGCACTATTATTGAACATGCTGTCTTTTCTCTGGTGTATATTTTTGGCATCTTTGTCAAATGTCACATTGCTGTGGTTACATTTACTAATGTGTAGGTAGACTTCTGTTTTGTTCTATCATCTACATGTCTGTTTTTGTGCTGGTACCATGCTGGTTCTATTACTATAGCTCTGTAATATAGCTTTGAAATTTGGTAAGGTAATACTTCCAAAATTATTCTTTTTGTTCAAGATTGCTTTGGCTTTTCAGGGTCTTTTGTGGTTCCATATGAATTTTGGGATTTCTTTCTATTTCTATAAATGTCATGGGATTTTTGATTGAGATTGTGTTTAATATATAAATTGATTTAGGTAAGCTGGTTATAATATTAATTCTACAATCAATGAGCATGAGTGGTTTTTATATCTTCTAGTGTCTTCCTCACTCTCCTTCTTTAGAGATTGAAAGTTTTCCTTGTACAGGTCTTTCTTTTGGGTATGTTTATTACTAGATGTATTTGTGTGAGACTATTGTGAATAGAAGTATTTCCATGATCTCTTTATCATTCTTGTTACTTGTGTATAAACAACCTACTGATTTTTGTGCATTGATGTGGTAAATCAGATAAATGTACTTAAAAATCAAGAATCACAAAAAATGTTTTGATGAATTTTCAGGATCTCTTGGGTATAAAATTGTATCTTCTTCCAAGAATAATATTGATTTGATTCTTGGGTATAAAATCATATCTTGTTCTTCCAAGAGCGATACATTGACTTTTTTTCTTCTTCGACTTCCACTTCTAATTTTGTTTGTTACTTGTGTGCAGATAAGCTACTGATTTTTGTGCATTGATTTTATGTCCTTCCTCCCTTTCTCTCTCTCCCTCTCCCTCTCCTTCTCATGCCCTCCCCTTCCCCTTCGTCTTCTCCTCTATTTCTCTTCTCCTCCTCTTCCTTTACCTGCTGTTTTCCTTTCATTTCCTTCTCTTGTTTTATTACTCTAGCAAGGGCTTTAAGAATGGTATTGAGAAGGATTGGGAGAGTGAACAGCCATGTCTTATTTCTGATTTTAGTGGAACTGCTTCCAGTTTTTTTCTATTTAGGATGATGTTGGCTGTGGGTTTATCATACATAGCCTTTCTTAAGCTGAAGTATATTCCCACTAGTCCTAATCTCATTGGTTTTCTTGTTGTTCTATTGTTTCACTATCTTTTTTAGTAATTATTTTATTTATTTACATTTCAAATGATGTCCCCCTTCCCAGTGCCTCCTCCATGAGTCCTCACCCCATACCCCTCCCCTTCACCTCTAACAGAGTGCTCCTCTACCCACCACCCACTCCCACCTCACCCCTCTAGCATCCCCCTTCTTTGGGGCATCAAGCCTCCACAGGACCAAGCACTTCCCCACCCATTGAGGCCAGACAAGACAGTCCTCTGCTACATAAGTAGCAGGGGCCATGAAGCAGCCCAAGTATGCTCTTTAGTTGATGGCTTGGTTCCTGGGAGCTCTGAGGGGTCCAGTTAGTTGATACTGTTGTTCTTTCTATGAGGATGCTCTTTCTCCTTCAGTTCCTTCAGTTCTTCTCCTAACTCTTCTATATGGATCCCCAGGTTCAGTCCAATGTTTGTTTGTGAGCATCTGCATCTGTCTCAGTCAGGTGCTGTTAAAGCCTCTCAGAGAACAGACATGCCAGGTTCCTGTCTGCAAGCACATCATGGCTTGCAGTGTTGGGTTTTGGTTCCTGTGCATGGGATAAATCCCAAGTTGAGGCAGTCTCTGAATGGCCTTTCCTTACGTCTCTGCTCCATTTTTGTCTCTGCATTTCTTTTAGACAGAGACAAATCTGTGTAAAAAATTTTGAGATGGGTGGGTAGCCCTATCCCTCAACTGGGGTCCATGTCTATCTACTGGAGGTGGTCTCCTCAGGTTCCATTTCTCCACTATTGGACATTTAGGCTAAGGTCATCCACATTGGGTTCTGGGAGCTTCTCACATCCCAGATCTCTGAGACTTTATAGAGGTTCCCCTGTCCCCGACCCCATACTGCTTCATATTTCTATTCATTCCCCTGGCCCTCTGGACTTCTCTCCTGTCTACCCTCATACTTGATATTGCCCCCTTCCCCTCTTCCTCCCATGTTCCTCCCTCCCTCTTCTTCCCTCCTGTGATTATTTTATTCCCTCTTCTAAGTGGGATTAAAACATCCATACTTGGGTCTTCTTTTTTATTAAGCTTCATATGATCTGTGAGTTATATCATGGGTATTCTGAACTTTTTAGTTAATATCCATTTATCAGTGAGTCTTTTTGGATCTGGGTTACCTCACTCAGGATGTTCTAGTTCCATCACATTTGCCTGTAAAATTCATCATGTACTTATTTTTAATAGCTGAGTAGAAATCCATTGTATAAATGAACCAGATTTTCTGTATCCATCTTTCGGTTGAGGGACATCTAGGTTGTTTCCAGCTTTTGGCTATTACAATTAAGGCTGCTATAAACATAGTGGAACATGTGTCCTTGTGTTATGGTGGAGCATCTTGTTTTGGTATTATAGAATGCTGTCTTTGTAGAAGGAGCTTAGAAGTGCTCCTTCTGTTTCTTTCTTTCTTTTTTTTTCCTCTTAATAAATTTAAGATATACTAGTAATAGGTCCCTTTGAAGGTCTGGTAAAATTCTTCTGTAAATTCATCTGGACCTGGGCTTTTTGATATACAACCTATGGACTTGATATCTACTAAGTAGTTACTTACTCAGCCATGTTTATTGCTGCACGAGTCACAATAGCTAGGGAATAGAAACAACATAGTGTCCTTCAGCTGATGAATGAATAATGAAAATGTGGTACATATATACAATGGAATTCTATTTGTCTACAAAAAAAAAAAAAAAAAAAAAAAAGAAATCAGGAAACTTGCAGATAAGTTGGTGGAACTGGAAAACATTATACCGAGTGAAGTAACCCAGATCCAGAAAAACAAATGTCATATATTTTCTCATTTGTGGATCCAAGTTCTAAAATCTATAGATTTGTGTATATAACCGGAAGCAACTGAAGAAGCCAGGAAGGTAAAAAGGGGCCATAGGATGAGGTGGCGAGAAGGAGCTCTCAAGATGCTGACAGTAGTCTACAGGCTCTACAAAGGGGGAAATTGGAAAATGAGAAGGGGCCTTAACTACACAGGAGAGAGTAATTGAGAAGGAAGCCACTGTGAAAGGAGAATGAGGAAGGAGAGCTAATAAGAGTAAGAGTGGCCTTCTGGTCTTGGATGGAGCACTGAGTAGATCCTGGGCGGCAGCTCTGCACCCAATCTCACAAAACCCAGAGGAAGTGGGCCTCCCAGGAGCTCTAACCCAGGCAGTATCTTAGGTAAGGAGACAGCAACACCCACCCCAAACAGGGAGTAACTGGGACCCACTGGGACCCACTGGGACCCAGGAAGTCACTCCTGGCACAGAGCACTGGTTCCTTCCAGTCTGGGGCACTGAGCAGATCTTGAGCCCCAGCTCTAATCCCAGTAGTAACACCCACTTCACACAGTTCTGAAGCAACCAAGATAATAGGAAAGACAGGGTCTAGTCAGAGACAGGGCAGGTAGAACTAAGGATATCCAGATGGCAAAAGGCAAGCGCAAGAACGTAAGCATCAGCAACCCAGGGTACTTGTTATCATTAGAACCTAGTTCTCCCACACTAGAAAGTCCTGAATTCCCATATCACCAGGAAAGCAGGATTCAGTTTTAAAATCACATGAAGGCAGATGTTTGCATGTCTCTGCCAGTCAAAGATAGTTGGTATATCTAGGTTGGGTATTGGGTTACACTTCTGATTGTATGGGCATCTTGTTATTGAGGATTACCAAACTTATAAAGCCTTTGATTAACATTTTTTTTAAAAAGTTACTAATTAATAAAAAAGGATGAGGAGGGAGGGTGATGGAATACATGTGACAGGAAATCAGATGAGGAAACTAGCTGGAGGAAGAAAGGGAAGGGGCAGAGGGAAACAAATCAGAACTCTAATGACACATGTATGAGGATGCTATAATAAAACTCAGTACTTTGTATGTTAACTTAAAATACTAATAAAGAAAAAAAAAGCAAAAAGGAGGAGGGGGATAGGATAGGGGCTTTCTGGGGGAGGGATGGGGAAAGGGGATGACATCTGAAATGTAAATAAATAAAATATCCAATAAAATTTTTTTTAAAAAAAGAGTAAGAGTGTTTGGAAAAGTCATAGGGAAACAGTATCTCATAAGCTTATTGAAAAATACTTAGAATTTTTCTAATTGACAATTTAACAATACATTTGTATGTAGTTTAAATAGACTTATGCCTCACGGAGTGATAATCCTCCTCACAATTGCTATAGATTACCTAACAAAAATCCCAGTGCCAGGTATGACATCTTCCATTCAAGTTGCTTGTCAGGAAATTCCACAAAACTCCCCAAACAATATAGGCTACTTCCATTAACTCTGGTTGTCAACAGAATTTAAAGGTAAAATGCTATTGCTAAAGAAACTATATAATTTAGACACAGGACTTCCTCCCTTGGAACTAGTACACAAATGGCACATAAATATTCTTTCCTCCCTTTTTCTCCAGATCTGTCCAGCTCCAATGGATAATTATCTCTGACTTTACCTGATCCTTAGCTATATAAGGTTAGATAGTATTATTATTCCCAGGTCAACAATCATGATATTTTTCTAAAAGCTCACTGGAAGAAAACAGAGAATCAGTAGATAAAACAAACTAGAAAGTTATACTCAAAGATGTGTCTGAAGTCTAGCTCATGGTATCACCCAAGAGCAGCAAGACTATACGGAAAAATCATGGTTCCTGCAGGAAGATCCAAATCAGAAAAGACTCAATCAAGCCAGTAGTTTTCAACCCGAAAACCTAGTTTCAAACTGTAGTCTCTGTTCTGCCATGGGCCTTCTCTCAGGAGGACACTGTATTTTATGGTTTTTAGCTTTGCAGCAATTTTATCTGCTAACCCTCTTCGTAATTCCTCTTGTTATTTAGATGAATCAACATCAATTTGCATACGAATTTTGAGCAAGCTTTTAAAATTCCACAGTTAATCCAATAGAAATTTTGATTGACCATTTTGTACTTACAGATCAGTCAGAGAGTAAACTGATATTTATATTATTTTGTCTTATCAAAGAATATGAAACATCTGTATTTTACTTTCTTCATAGAATTTTTGAAAGTTCTGCATAAAAGTGATGATGGTTTTGGTGATTTGTGAATTCAATGATTAATTTTTAGGAATTCTGTAGATACTCTAGACGTAAGTCCTTTGTAAGATACGTATAAAAAATTCTTTCTCCTAGTGTGCTTTACTGCTTCATTTTCTCCTTTTCTCTTTAATAATGGTAGTAGATTTTTGTTATATTTAAGTTGTCATACAAATATTGTGATATTTTAGTGTGTGTGTGTGCATTTGTTTGTGTATGTTACTCATTCTTATTTACCCTTCCTCCACATTGCTCTCCCTATATTTCCCTGTTTCCTCTCTTGCTGATTCAGTTCCACAAGCAAACTCTTGACACTGCTGTGTACATGTCACCTATATTCATTTCTCTCTTGTTCCTCACTCCCTCCTCCTACATCTCCTCCACCATATGGTCACCTTCCTACTTTTTATGTCTTACATATGCATGCATACATTCACATGTGCATATACACTTATGCCTATATTCACATGAGAAAAGTATTCAATATTTGTCTGCTTAAGTCTGGCTCATTACACTTTAGATTAAATCTCTAGTTCTACCATGTTTCCTGTAAGTGACATTACTTTATTCTTAGTCTCTTGTGATATATTTTGATCATATCAATTTCTTCTGATCCCCCACCCCAATTACAACCCCTTTCTTACCCACCCAACTTTGTGTCATTTTTTCTTCCAGCCACCAAGTCTGATGTGTGTTGCCCATGTATTCTTGGATGTGTGTCCTTCCACTTTGAAAACACTGTAGGACAATTTTAACAATTTTGTCCATTATTCAATGTTGCTTGTATTTTTCTTTTTTCATTTTATCTTTATCTGGTTTGGATTTCTGAGTAGTGCTGATTATGTAGAATGAGTTTGCTAGTGTTCCTTCCATTTTGTGTGGAAGAGTGAAGGGAACATGGATATCAGCTCTTCCTTAAAGACTTGGCAGAATTTTCAGTTCTATCCATTTCTGTTCTTTGTGGGAAAATGTCTTATTATTGCTTCACACTCATGTTACTGAGCTGTTGAAATTATTACATCCTCTAGACTCAATTTAGATCATATGTGTCTAGAATTTGTGCATTTCTTCCCCATTGTTCATTTTGTGGGTACATCTGTGACTTATTCCATTTTGCTAGTCATTCTTCTCTCTGTTCATTTCTCTGTTCCTGTCATCTTTTGGTGAACTGTTGCAGTAAATACCCAACCAAAATAGGACTGGTCAATGAAAACACAACTCAATAACTATGGTTATATTTTGCAAGCCTAGATTGGACAGATTCACCACTTCACTACTCTATTCCCCAGCTATGAGACCCTTATAACTTGAGGGTTTTCCAGACCCGCATTTGTCCTTCTACTTCCTGCTTCCCAGTCATCCTCATCCATAGTCCTCCACTGTCTTCTCTCTCCTCTCTCTACCTCTCCTCTGTCAACCTCCCCCAATCTCTTCCCACCAACCTTTATTTCTCTACCTCCCCTTCTTCTGCCCAATCACTGGCTCCAGCCTTTATTTTACAAATTAAGATGGGCAGAAGGTTCACTAGAATTCACTTGTGAAATGACTCACTCCTCCTCTGCAGCCCATCACAGGAAAGGGGAATTAGTAGCAAAATACAAGGCTGGGGCTATCTACAATAGTGAACTTTTGATGTTTTCCTTCTTTTCCAAAACAGAGTCACTTCTATCTATCCTAACTACCTTTCACCGGCCATAGAGAGTAGTGTCTAATTAAACCACCTTGTAACTTTAATAGTATTTTTGATACCAGAAAGTTATAATTTTTCCACTTATTTCATATGATTTGTGTCTTGTGTCTTATGTTAAGGACAAAAAACTCAAAAACAAACAAGCAAACAAAAAACCAAACAACAACAAAACCCACTACCACCACACCACACACAACAACAAAAACCAAACCAGAAAACAAAAAAGAAAATCTTCTAGAAGCTTTAGAGTTTGGCTTTTATGTTTCTGTAAATGACTAATCTCAATTTCTTTGCCTGATTTGTGTAAAGATTTTCTTATAATACTCAATTCCTACCATCTGTTATATGTATTTTTTTTTAAAAGACTATTCCTTAGACCATTGAAATATTTGATGCCATGACAAAACAATGGTCATCAGTGGTATGTGTCTGTAAATGGTTTATTCTCTTCTAATACTAAATTTATATTCTAAATATTAGTAGACATTTGGGTGATTTACAACCCATAGTTATTAATAATGCTGTGATAAACATTTGAGACATCTTTAAACACATACACACACACAACATATTCTGTTGTATATTCAGCATTGCAAAAACATCATGATGAGTGCCTATATTCAATTATAGTAGATTACATATTCTTTACAGTCCAGGATGCTAAATCTGGAACCTTGCACTTGTTAGACAAACAATTTACAATTGAGACTAATCTCCAAAACCTAGTAGATAAAATTTTTTAATTATTCATTGTTTATCTTTATTATTTCTGTACAAATGCATCCATATTTAAATATATTAAAGATGTAGTAATAAATTGTTATGCTATACAGATATCATGTTTGTACACTGTTAAATCTAAAAAGACAAATTTCTATAATTTTGTAAATTTTCAGTGTGAAAATTAAGTATCGTGTTAAAACTTGTCTTTAAAAACATCAATATGTTGGTAGCCAAAGTACATGGCTTGAAATTGAAAATGGACCCCCAGACAGAGCTGTTAACTTAACAGGCTGGAAAGCAAGGATGGGTAATATTCTCCACAGAGCTTTACCAACCTAAGACATAAGTGCATTGCTTTTGATAATGCATATTCCATGACAAATAAGGAAGGCATTCTTGTCAGAATGACATAAGATGGGATCAGACTTGTTTATGAAATAAAAAAGGGAGAGAGGTGGAGAGCTTTTGGGACTGCTTGGCAAGAATCTGACATGGACCAAGGACAAGGAAGTGGGCTGCTTGGCAGGAATATGACATTAGCCAAGGACAAAAGAAATGGGTGTCTATGTTTTTATAAAAAGAAAAAAAAAAGAAAATTAAGTATCATTAGTGGATTGATAAATGGAAGATACATGAAAGTTTTAACTATAAAATGGCTACCTTCTGATTTACTAGTTAAACATTGAGCTTTGCTGAGTCTCTGCATAGACTGAGTCTATTTAGTATGCTAGATCACATTTCTATCAGTTCTCACCTGTTCCAAGCTCTACTATTAACATGTTAAATTCCCTAATATACAAATATTCACACTTTGAATGCAAAATTTTTTCCCCAAAACAGCAATTTTTATATGAGGAGAAAAAACCCTATGAAATCAAAGTCTTTTCTTTATGATATGAGGTATTAAGCTATAATGATATATCCTCTCCACCCAATGGCTCGTCTAGAATAAAGGGCACAACTAATCCTTATACTGGTATGACTAGGAGCATCAAACAATGATGATGCCCTGACATGCATACTGCGTGAATGTTGTAAGCTTCCCGCTACTTGATTTCTAATCTTTAATGAACCCAAAATTTTGTCTAGTATTCTAAGAGCAATATAGGTGTTGTAAAGTGCAGTGACAACTTCAAATTTTTGAGAATAGCTTGTGGCATAAAAAGGAAGCTTTGTAGATTTTTGAGTGTTCAAGTGTTTCTGTTTGACCAATACTGTCTTTAGACAATTTCATCTCTTTTCATGGATTTGCAAATTCTATATTATTTATGTGATATGATTGAATATGGAGCAAATGTTAAGTCCCACACTAAGATATTAAATCATTTATCTATCTTACATCTCTACCTATACTCTTAATGTGAAAAATTGACTTACTTCCATCCTGTAAAAATTCCTTCTTTCAGTGGATATTGTTCATTAAATAGCAGCATCATTTATCTCCTGGCTCTGGCAAAATTATCAACATAGGTGCTTTCAGTAACCAAGACCTGTCAAGAGGAAGTTCTAAGCATCTCTTAATTAATCGACCCTCTCCCTATTGTCTTTGATCAATTCTTACATTTCAAGACTGTCTTTTGTCATCTAGACTATTACAATAGATCCACCTGGTTCACTGTTCCCATCAGATCCTTCTTCCATATTTTGAGTAATTTCTTAAAAGCCCTACATTGACAGCACCATACATCTACTTTCTGCTCTTCATTCATTAATAGCCATATCTGAAATCTACTTCTATCCCTGAATAGTCACATGACCTGGAATGCTTACACTTACTCTATTTTCCTGACCTATGTTGCTATCTGAAAAAAAGTAATATCAAAACACTCATAAATCATAATAGATTTAACAAAGCAAAATACCATCTACCTTCTCTATCTCTAGCTTCAAAGATCTTGCACCTTTACTTTGTATTCTCCTCTCTATTCATAGCTATGTTGTCTTTCCTTAAATGCCTCAGAAATTCACATTTCTTTTGTCTGAAGGCATTCTAAAGGGTTCTCCACCTACGGTACTCTTACTGACCAACCACTGTCTGCACTCTTTTTAAAGTATGCTTCTCTGTGAATGCTTCTACACTCACATCACAATCAAAACATATTTGTTTCTATTAAAAGATCTAGCAGATACTATTCATTCATCTTCCAAATTTTTAACTTCTTCTTATTAAATATTATTATATTTAATATATCAAGAAGTTATCATTGTCCTGGAAACCTAAAAATAATAAAAGAAAGTCATCAATACTCCCAAACACCAAACATATTAAAACAAAATATGTAATAATATGTATGAGTGACAGAGAAAATATTTTATTTTAACAAATTAAGATATAAAACTTCATTATAAACAATGTGTGAATGAAACAATCACATGGGTTTGGGAGAGATGGCTCAGCAGGAACATGGATGTGTGTGACGCACGCACGCACGCACGCACACAGACACATACCACTTAAATACAACAGTCAAAACACTCATAAATAAATATTTTAAAAGTATATAACACATCACAATTAAACAGATCTAAATTCTCAACTACTAAACTTGAATAACCATTCCAAGCTTTGGTGTCTTACATAGGATTTTACACTTTCACTATAGAATGTACTTTACGAACATTATCCACCATCACCAAATGAAAATTCCATGACAGAGTTAAAACTAGAAGAACGAACAGTTAGTTCTATATTTTCTTTCATGATCCAGGTGGCCATCATCTGCATCATCTGAAACTTATTCATGTTTCATCCCACTTAATGGCTCCCTCCCAGTCACCTTCTCCCCAAATTCTTCCTCTCATCCTCCCTCCCCTTCTCCTCTGAGCAGGTGGGGTCCCCTGGGTTTCTCCTACCCTGGCATATCAAGTTTCTGAATTTATCCTAGATCTCAATCCCTTCACATCTTCCCCAGCTTGTGCCCCAACACAGAATCTTGTTTGAACTCTTTTGACTGGCACATCCAGACGAGGGGCTTGGATTTACTCTTCTGAAACTAGAGACATAAAAGAGCAGAGTCCAGGTAGTAGTGGGGATGCAGATGAATTTCTTCTTAGGTCAAACTACCTCTAGGCCATTTGTAAAATAAAATGCAAAGTGATCCATAATCTATTACTTTTTTTAATAGTTCATAATCTATTACTTTTTTAGTAAAATAAATGTGCAAAATTTGCTTAAAGAAAGAAAATTATTTCCTCACAAATGGCTATTTCTATCTGCATCTCATTTTACAGTAAGTAAATCACATAACTAGTAACATTACAAATCCATTTTAGATGCTATGCATCTTAACACATTTCGCTGCCTACAATCCCTAGCTATCCCATCATGATTCCTTTTTTTAAATACATGAGAACCATTTTGTTAAAACATAAGAATAAAATAAGCCTGGTATGGCTGTTCCCTGAGAGGTTCTACTAGCACCTGAACAATACAGATACAGATACTCACAGCCAAACATTGGACTGAATCCGGGGACCCCAATGTAGGAGTTAGGGGAAGAACTCAAGGAGCAGAAGGGGATTGCAACCCCATAGGAAGAATAATATTAACTAACCAGACCAACCAGAGCTCCCAGAAACTAAACCACCAACCAAACATGGAGGGACCCATGGCTCCAGCTGCATATGTAGCAGAGGATGGTCTTGTCAGGCATCAATTGGAGGGGAGGCCCCTGTCCTATGGAGACTTGATGCCCCAGTGCAAAGGGATGCTAGAGCAGTGAAGCAGGAGCAGGTGAGCAGGTAGAGGAGCACTCTCATAGAAGCATAGAGGAGGAAGGAGAGGGGAAGAAGGGATGAGGCCTGTAGAAGGGTAACCAGGAAGGGGATATCATTTGAAATTTAAATGAATAAAATGATTAATTTCAAAAAGAATGAAATTAGAAAAATCTCCATCATTAAAGTGAGTTTCTACCAGAGAATATAAGGAATCTTGGTCTAGGAATGCTTTTGCCATTGTGGCATTTCAACCTGTTATAAAGTGGGTTAGTCACTGTTCCATTGCTGTGAATGCAATGGAAAACATTTAATTGGGGGATTGCTTAGTTTCAGAGGCCTAGTTTATTATTATCATAGTGTGGAGCACGGCTGCAGAGAACATGGCAGCAGAGACTATGAAGGCAGGCAGGCACTGTGCTGGAGAAATAGTTGAGAACTATATCCTGATTCACAGGCAGAGGGAGTAGGGGGACTTAGCATGGGCTTTTGAAACCTTAAAACCCACCCAATCACACACTTCCTCTAACAAGATCACACCTCCTAATCCTCTTCAAATAGTGCCATTCTCTGGTGAATAAGTATTCAAATATATAAGCCTGTGAGGACCATTCTTATTCAAACTACAAACCAGGTCACACAGGACCAGAGCTATACATTTTCAGAGAGGAACAATAGTTACATTCATAAATGTCAGAATATATTTCATCACCATCATGTAAGCTGTTTTGTTTTTGTTTGTTTGTTTGTTTGTTTTTCTCCAGAGACAGTGCTTCTGTTCTCAGGGTAGGAAAATTGGAATGAGAAATGCAGAATTGTGAAAAACTGAATTTTCCTTCCAGTCTGCATTACCTGAGAGTATATCTAGGGAACTCTTCTGTGAGGTAGATTTCATGAGGTCCAGTTCCAGGAATGTTCTAGTGTGCTGTGTATAATGTCAATGCCTTATGGCTCAATGGGCTACATCCCCGTTGACCTTAAGCTCTGTAAGAAAAGGTACCAGTCTATTCAATATTGTATCCAGTGCCCTAAAAAGTTTGCTGTATGGGTAGGACTCAATAAATCTTTCTTGCAATTTTGGATTTAATGAGCAAAGACTATCTGCATTTATAACTTAAAGTGCAAATTTAGTTTTAATTCACTAAAAGGGTTATAATTACTTTACTTAAATACAACTTGGGTAGCTGTAGATGCAAGTTTAATTGATCTCCCTTAGAAAAAAGAACCTGGTTATCTACAGTCATCTACAGTTCTAAGTATGTTCAAATTTTTTCAGCTTTAAAAATTACTTGTATTAATTCTTTGAGAATTACACACATTATACCTTAAACATTTTTATTCCCTTCTCCCGTCTTCTCCAGATCCACCTGTCATCACGCACCCAAATTGTGTCCTCATTTGTTTTTTATTTAAACATATCAAGTCGTATTAGTGCCCTTGGGCATGTGGCCATCTACTGGAGCACAGATAAGACTGATGATTAATTTTCTCCTCTTGTAGCATGCATAGGACCTACTAGCATTATGAAAAGTATCCAATAGGAATAAAGTGTCCAAGTTCTGACTCAGGTATGCAATGTCTTTATCAATAGGGTCTTATTTTCAAGTATCTGGAAGGTAGATTCAGGTCAGGTTGTTTCTAAGAAGAAATCATACAATGAAAGAGCAAAGATTATCACATAGAATGGCCAACAGAGCTTTGCCTCAATAATGGAGTAGAATGTAAATGCTGCTCTCATTCTTCCTAAAAAATTTCTAAAATAACACATAAAATAATCCACCTATAAGCAAATTAAACACCACAGAACAAAATTCAGTAACATTTATAGTAAGACAAGAAGAATTAAACAAATGAAGGGGTAATTTTCATAGTTTGCTAACCGTTAAACTATTGATTTGATGTATATTGCATAGAATATGTAGATTGTTTGTGGTTAAGTGGCCATCTTCACAATGTTAATTCTTCCAGACCCTGAGCATGGGAGGTCTCTCTATCTTTTGATATCTTCTTCTTACATAAGTACCTTAAACACTTATTATTACTTATTATTATATAAGTCTATCATATTTTTTATTTCAAGATATTTATTTCTTTAAGACTATCAAGAATGGGACTGTGTCTCTGATTTCTTTCTACATATGTTTATTGTTTGTATATAGACTACTAATATTCATGTGTTGATTTTGTATCTTTCTTCTTTGTTGACTCTATCAGTTGAATGGAGTGATGTATGTCCACTAAAAGAACTTCTATAATCATCTACAAAGAGGACGATTTGACTTCTTTTCCTGTCTATTTCATTTATCTTCCTCACTCATCTTATTGATCTAGCTAAGACTTCAAGCACTACAATGAACAGGAATGACTGGGGTGGGTATCTTTTCTTTTTCCTGATTTTAGTGGAAATTTTTTAGTTTGTCTCCATTTAAGATGATGTTGGCTATAGGTTTGCTGTACATTGCCTTTATTATATTGCTATATATCTTCCATATCCCTAAATTCTCTAGACCTTTTGTTATAGGGGATCATTTGATTTAGTTAAAGGTAGTTTCTACATCTCTTGAATGATCATATAGTTTCTGTCCTTACGTCCATGTGGTGCATTACATTTTTTACTTACATTTTTTACTTAAATGTGTCAGACTATTCCAGCATCTCTGGATGAAGATGACTTAATCATAATAGATAATAATTTTTATGCATACTTTAGTTCATTTTGCAAGCATCTTATTGTAATTTTTCCATCTATGTTTACAACTTCCATATGCAATTCTTGGCAAAAAAAAATTGAAAATAACTTAAAATTTCACTTAAAAACACAAAGAGGGAGAGAGATAGGAAGAGAGAGAGAGAGAGAGAGAGAGAGAGAGAGAGAGAACCACAACCAATAAGAGAACTAGAGAACTGCTGGAGAACTCACCATCTCTGATTTTAAGCTGTACTGCAGAGCCATAGTAATTTAAACAGCATGACACTGACATAAAAATATCCATCAATCAATGAAATATAAATGAAGACCTAAACATAACTTCCCAAATCTATCACTACCTGATTTTGTACAAAAAAGCCAAAAATACACACTGGAAAAAAGATAAATTTTCAACAAATAGTGTTATAGAATGTCAAACCTTAGGAGGCCTCCAGACCTTAGCACAACTGACACCATAATGGAAGAATCATTCAAGCCTTGGAACCCAGCATGGAGACAGCAACACTTACCAAAATGAGAACAAAGACCTAATCCATCAAAGTCCATAGTTCTGGGAAAGTGCCTAAATGTACTAACCTTGCTGTTTGACTTCTGTAGTTCAACTTCTAGCTAACTGTTCTTGCTAACTGAGGTGTATTGACCCAGGATGTTGTTTTTGTGCTTAAACCTCACCGCAAGAAAAGCTTGGGACTATGCTGAGGTCCCAAATACCCAGTGTAATCACCAGCCAACTATTAAAGACTCTATTGGCAGGAACCAGTTTCTGATGGATACCCCACAACAATTAGTGCTGGTGAAGGTGGATAGCTACACCTAGAAGAATGAAACTAAATCCTTATCCTATACTCTTATAAAACACAACTCCAAATGGATCAAGGACCTCAGAATAATGCCTGATAACCTGAATCTGACAGAGCAAGAAGTCTTTAACTTTTAAGTATATAAAAAGACTTTCTGAACAGAATTCTGGGGACACAGACCAACAGTTGATAAATACAGCCACATAAAACTAAAAATTTTCTGTACAATAAAGGACATCATCATTCAAATGGAAGACGTGACCTAGAGAAAGGAAGAAATCTTTATCAGTTAAATATGCAACAGAGAGTTAACATCTAGAACACACAAAGAACTAAAAACTCCGAACATCAAAATAACAAACAACCCAATTCAAAATGGGCATGGAACGAAAACCCTGAAGAATAATAGTAAATGGTTGAGAACATTTTTAAATGTTCAATATTTTTAACCATCAGATAAATTCAAATTAAAATTACTTTGAGACTTTATCTTACTCTAGTCAGAATGACCACGATTTAAAAAACAAAACAATAACACCACATAATCATGGCATAGAATATGGTAAATTTTAGTTGGTATCAACTAGCATTTTCACCGTACTGGCTACCATTTATAGTTCCTTTTTTATTATTATGAATCATTTTATTTATTTACATTTCAAATGTTATCCCCCTTCCTGGTCTCCCCTCCATGAACAACCTACCCAATCCCCTCCCCTTTGCCTCTAAGAGGTTCTCCCCAACCCACCCACCACTCCACCTCACACCTCTAGCATTTCCCTTCTCTGGAGCATCAAGCCTCCACAGGACCCAGCACTTCCCCTTCTACTGATGGAGATGAGGCAGTCCTCTGCTATATATGTAGTGGGAGTATATATATTTACTCTTTGGTTGGTGGTGTAGTCCAAGGGAGCTCTGAGGGGTCCTGGTAATTGATACTGTTGTTCTTCCTAGGGGTTGTAATCCTCTTCAGTTCCTTCAGTCCTTCCCCTAACTCTTTCATTGGGGTTCCCAGGGCTCAGTCCAGTGGTTGGCTTGTATCTGTATCTGCCTTAGTCAGATGCTGGCAAAGCCTCATAAGGACAGTCATATAGTGCTCCTGTCTGTAAGTACATCTTGGCATCAGCAATAGTGTCAGGGTTTGGTGTCTGTGGATGCAATGGTTTGCATTGTGGGGCGGTCTCTGGATGGCCTTTCCTTCAGTCTCTGCTCCATTTTTGTCCCAGTATTTCCTTTAGACAGGGATAATTCTGGGTTAAAAATTTTTAGATGGCTGAGTGGCCCATCCCACCACTGGGGTCATGTATATCTACTGGAGGGGTTCCTTTCAGGTTCTATTTCCCTGCTATTGGGTATTTCAGCTAATGTCACCCTCATTGGGTCCTGGGAGTCTCTTGCATTTCTGGTGCTGGGGATTTTCTAGTAGTTCCCCAAGTCCTCTCTGCCCAACTGCTACTTATTTCTATTTGTTCTCTTGACCTTCTGGGTGTCTCTCCTGTCTCTCTCCATATCTGGTTCCCCTCTTTTTTACCTCCTTTTCCCCTCCCACCCAGATCTCTCCCTCCCTCTGCTTTCCATGAGTATTTTGTTCCCCATTCTAAGTGGGTTTGAAGCATCCACACTTTGGCCTTCCTTGTTAAGCTTCATATGTTCTTTGAGTTGTATTCTGAGCTTTTGGGCTAACATCTACTTATCAGTGAGTAATACCATGTATGTCCTTTTGGGTCTAGATTACTTTACTCAGGTTGATATTTTCTTGTTCCATTGATTTGTCTACAACATTTATGAAGTCCTTATTTTTAATAGTGAGTAATATTCCATTGTGTAAATATACCCCATTTTCTTTATCCATGTGGGCAGTAGGTTGTGAGAGGCAGCAGAGTACCCAGTTGAGTCTGCTTCGAACCCTGGAGACCCTAAAGGGATAGTAGGAGTTTGGCTGTACTCCTGGGCCTCCTGGTGCCTCTCACTCAGCTTCAGCTCTCACAACCCCTCCCACAGAGGAGTCTATGGCCATCAGACACATAGAAACAGTGCCTCGGGCTCTCCACATGTAGATGAGGTATCTCTAAGCTCTCAGACCAAGCCAATAGGAGTTAACTGCTGCCAGGCCCTAACCCACCCTAAAACTGTATATAAGAGCCTTATTCGGGAGAAGTAAAGGTGTGCAAGGATCATCCCGTTGTCTGAGAGTTTCTGTCACATGAGCTATAACACTTGGGGAGAGATCTGCTCTACGAAGCACCTTCAGGACCCTTCCTATGTTCCTTGCTAGCTAGCCAGCTTCTCACCTGCTCAGCCCAAACCTACTCAGCGCAGAGAGACAAGTACAACACCTGGGAGCAACTGGGTGGTGACAGCAGAGATGTGGGTAGAGATATAACTGAAACTAATAGAAGAAAAAGTGGGGAAGAGCCTTGAACACATGGTCACAGGGAAATTTTCCTGAACAGAACACCAATGGCTTATGCTCTAAGATCAAGAATCAAAAAATGGGACCTCATAAAATTGCAAAGCTTCTGTAAGGCAAAGGACAGTGTCAATAGGACAAAATGGCAACCTACAGATTGGGAAAAAAAATATTTACCAACCCTATATCCAATAATATCCAAAATATACAAAGAACTCAAGAAGGTAGACTCCAGAGAACCAAATAACCTTAATAAAATTGAAATACAGAGCTAAATAGAGACTTCTCAACTGAGGAATCTCAAATGGCTGAGAAACACTTAATCAAATGCTCAACATCCTTATTCTTCAGGAAAATGCAAATCAAAATGACCCCGAGATTCCACCTTACACCAGTCAAAATGGCTTAGATCAAAAACACAGGTGACAGCGGATATTGGTGAGGATATAGAGAAAGAGGAATACTCCTCCATTGTTGGTGGAATTGCAAGCTGGTACAACCACCATGGAAATAAGTCTGGTGATTCTTCAGAAATTTGGACATAGTATTACATGAGGACCCAGCCATACCACTCCTGGGTGTATAACCAAAAGTATACCCAACATATATCAAGGACATATCCTCCACTATGTTCATAGCAGCCTTATTTATAATAGCCAGAAGCTGGAAACAACTCAGATATCCCTCAACATAAGAATGGACACAGAAAACGTGGTACATATACACAATGGAGTACTAAGCAACAATTAAAAACAATGACTTCATGAAATTCACAGGCAAATGAATGGTACTAGAAAATGTTATCCTGAGTGAGGTAACCCAGACACAAAAGAACTCACAAGATATGTACTCACTAATAAGCGGATGTTAACCCAAATGTTCATAATGCATGTAATACAACTACAGACCATATGGAGTGTCCTGCACTGAGAGGGGCAGGATGATTGTGGGAGATGGAAGGAGAGGGAGACAAGGGTGGGGGAAAAGGAGAAGGAAAAAATAAGGATGGCAGTATCAGAATCTGAAGGAGACATAAGAGAGGTACAGAGGATTAGGAAATCCAATAAAAATAGATAGCATGGGACAGGGGATGAGGAACTGGGGATAGCCACTGGAGGCTCCCAGGACCCAATGGGAATAAATTTAGCCATAACGTGCAGAGAAAGGGGATGTTGAACCTGTGGAAACCACCTCCAGTAGATAGGCACGGTCCCTGGCCAAGGTATGGAGCCACCCACCCATCTAGAAGGTTTTTTTTTTTTTTTTTTTTTAACCCAGAAGTGTTCCTGTCCTAATGAAGAACAGGGACAAAAAATAGAACAAAGACTGAAGGAAGAGTCAACCAGGACCTACCCCATCTAGGGATATATCATGTCTGCAGACACCAAACCCAACACTGTTGCCATTGTCAAGAGGCCCTTGTTGACAGGAACGAAGTGTGCCAGTTCCTGGGGAGGTCAGGCCAGCAACTGACCAAAGCAGAGGCGGAAGCTTGGAGTCAACCATCAGGCTGAACTCAGGGAACCTGGTGGGGGAGCCAGCAGAAGAAATGGAGGATTGGAGGGGATTGCAACCCCATTGGAAGATCAGCATAGGTTCTTCTGGCCACTCAGTTCTCCCAGAAATGTAGAACCCTGGAATGCCCACCTCTAGATGTCTTAGATAAGAGAATAAATGTTATAAAGCTGGTATTGATTTGTCTTTATATCCATGCAACAATAAATGTAGTACTATTTGATCTTTTTATTGTCAAGGCATCCTTTAGTTAGAATGTGGTAAGAATGTATTATGCCTTTCTATATGACTGTGGATAATCAAATACATGCTGTTTTTTTCCTTTGATTTGAAGTTTAACTGATGCAGTTTACAATTGCACATATTTAATTGTGAAATCTGTCAAAGTTTGACATACATATGCCTCTTAACTAGAATAATAGATATAACCATCAGAGGTTTCCTTCTGCTCTTTTTTAATACTTCCTACTTGCTTCTTTGATCCCATCCTCAGTGCTCAGATCCAGGTAGCCATCAATCAGCATCTATGGCACCGTAGATTATTGCTGTTATTTTTATTGCTGAGTACTTTTGCATTGCAAATGTATATGACAATTTGTTAATTCACTTGAGAATGTAGGTTATTTTCAGTCTGGGCATATTACAGATAACGCTGTGTGAACATTTGAGTACAAGTCTTTGTATAAATATCTACTTTCTCTTCTCTCAAGAAAGTAGGGGATAGCAGGCCATCTGCTCAGTGTATGTGTTATACTTTAAGAGACTAGCAAATGGTAATAATGACGTGAGCAAGATGGCAGAAAAGGACATAACCCTCATTATCTCACAGAACTGTTGTCATAGTGCCTATTTATGGATGTGAATGAATACCTCTGGGGAGCCTGGGAGCTAAGTGGAGATGATTCAGGACAGCCTTGGAACAAAATGCTTGAGATCAAATATATCCCAAAAGGATAAGAAAAACAGATCTGCTTCTCTTGTGGCAATCCTTTTCACATATGTTCTGTGCCAAAAGACCACATCCTTTTGCAGCTTCTCCTATAGCAGAAGGTAAAAAGATACCAAGATGATGGATTAGCCTATTAGAATAGATTGGGAACAACTGGGATCAGGTAAGATGGGAGAGACCTTTACAGCTGCTGTAATGCAGAGATTAAAAAAGGGTGGCAATAATCTAGGCTGCTGTAGCCTTGGTTCCATCATGGTTTAGGAAGCACCTCAGGAATCACCTACCATGTGGCTACAGAGATGACTCACCGTTAAGAACAATGACTTGGGATCACTTCCCAGCATCCATATAATGGCTGACAACCATCTGTAACTCCAGTTCCCGGAGATGTGAGACCTTCTCTGACCTCTCAATGGATAACACACATACACACACACACACACACACACACACACACACATTGAATATATCAGTATTCAGGCATAAGAATGTATCTAACAATTTTTTAAATCAGATATCGAGTCATTCCAACAGCAAAACAGGAAAAAGTTCTAATGAGTATGATTCTCTGATTAAGCACATACAACAGAATTCACATAGAACACTTTCAAAGATAGTTCATGGACACCCCAAATAACTCACTTAGTCATACCTTTTGCAGTAACTAGTTTGAGAATTGCAGTTTTTAGGTTGCCATAAGATCAGCTAAATGTCTAAGGTACAATATATAAGAATGTCCAATGTATAAGGTACAATGTTTAAGATAAAATGTATGCCAAGAGCAACTAGCAAGTTCAAGTTTAGATTGTAAAACATTTCAGACCTGAAAAAATGAGCATTTGAACTTTGAAAATAAAGACAACATGGCTTATGGCTCCTGAACACTTCATCTTTAGTATGCATAAGCAACAATGAAGAAGAGGTAATTTGCTGGCTATAGGGTGGAAAGAATATTGATTTCTCTTTTTTTAGAATATGGATTTTTACTCTCTCTCTCTCTCTCTCTCTCTCTCTCTCTCTCTCTCTCTGTGTGTGTGTGTGTGTGTGTGTGTGTGCATTGTGTGCATTGTGTGCATTGTGTGCACAGGTGTGGGAAGATGCATAGCCATGTGTATATATGTGCTTATAGAGGCTAGAAGTAAACACTGGATGTCTTCTTTATTGATCTCCACTTGTTTTTTAAGTAGGGTCTCTCACTAAACCTGGAACTTACCAATTAGACTAGATTAAGTAGCTAGTCAGTCAGCCTAGGGATCCTCCTGTCTCTGCCTCTCCAGCAATGGAATTATAAGCAGATGTGCCACCAGGTCCTGCTTCCCACATGGCAGGTCAGAATCTGACCTTGAGTCTTCAGGCATGCATGACAAACACTTTATACAGAGCCGTCTTCCCAACTCTGCTTTTCAAGAATAACTTATCTTATTATCTCTTATGGATAATTTCAGCATAAAGAAGTTATATACAATGAAGTCAATAGTTTACTATGCTTTTTAAGTACTGCCATATGATGATTAACTAATTGTGTGGCTCTTGATGCCAAAAATGACTCATAAATCAATCAAGATGCTTATAAGACAGCACTAATTCTTATCCCTTAGAGATGCAGACAACCTGGTGCTTTGGAAGGAAGTTTTCATAAACCTCAATAAGATTCCTTTGACATCCATTCTTCTTTCCATCATCCTATAACCAAGACCAAGTATCAGCCCAGATAAGCACCCTCAAAGAATTACAATTTTACTTTCAGGAAAATGTGTTTAATCAGTTTCTTTACATTCATTTTCAGCTGTACTACTTTTAAGGGACATGAGATGGGATTACATGATTGTGGTAATGATAAATCATCCTACAGTGCAAGGCCTGAGAAGACAGCCCTATGACAACCAGAGTGAAATAAAAGATGGGAGATACATTTTTCCATCCTTCCAGCCTGGGCTGTTGTGGGAAAAGAAGCCTGTTTCCCGGAAGCCAATATCCAAGACTGGGAAGATGTAGGAAGGTTATCCTCAAAAGCAATTTCAAGCCACAAATAGATCCAACAAAACCAGGCAGAAATTTCACTTCACAAGATCCTTAAGCGCAACTTCTCACCAAATCATGATGAATTTTTTTACTTTGGTTTAATGGTGACTGGGAAAAAAAAAAAAAAAAGCTGGCAGTAGTGGAGCATGTCTTTAATCCCTTTAATCCCAGCACTTGGGCAGAGGCAGGCAGATTTCTGAGTTCAAGGTCAGCCTGGTCTACAGAGTGAGTTCCAGGACAGCCAGGGCTATACAGAGAAACCCTGTCTTGAAAAACAAACAAACAAACAAACAAAAAAACCAAACAAACAAAAAAACAGGCTAAAGAATAATATCACAGTTTTTGTTGGTGATCTAGACAAAATTGTGTCCCTTTGAGAGAAACTACAGAGGGAATCTCCAAACTATTAGTTTGAAGTTAAATGCAAAACAAAGTAAAAATAAACTGAATTATATAGCAACAAACCATATACCACTGAACATTTCTAAAATAAAAGCTTATTTATTATGGGGAATGAAACAAAAGTTTGACTAGTTCTAAACCATGAATAATGAACAATTCGTAAGAATAGTTGATGAATATCTGAACAGATTTTATAGTCCATGCACCATGAAAAGGTAGATCTAGCCAAGTCATAAACAAGTAAGAAACAGTTACAGTGTCCAGAAATATTATAATGTTATCTAAGATGTCCATTTGTGAAAGAGATGTATGAAAATAATGCAAGACTGAAGACAGATGCCAACTGGTTGCATTTTTGATAAGGCAAGAAAAAATAATGGCCTGAACAAAGATGAGGACTCTGAGAAAAGAGAGGAGGAATTTATTCCTACTTAAAGAAATAACAATGACCATCTGTATGTTGGAATGGATAGGTCAACAAAGAGAAAGTAAAACTAAGAATAAATTCAGATATCTGAAAGTAGGTTGATTTGCCTGTCATAGTATCACTTTAGGGATAAGAAATAACTATCAAACATGGAACTGTATTAATTAGTTTTGTCAACTTTGTACAAGCCAGGGTCATCTGAGAAGAGGGAACTACAAATGAGGAACACCCCTTCTAGATTGGCCTGTAGGCAAGCCTATGGAATCATCATCACATCAGCAGCAGCAGCAGCAGCAGCAGCAGCATTAATGACTGATGCATAATGACCAACTGGGAGCAGTGCCACCCCACAGCAGGTGGTCCTGAGGCATATAAGAAAGTGACTGAACTAGCCAAAGGAACAAACCAGTAAGCTGCACTCCTCTATAGCCACTACATCTATTCCTGCCTTGAAGTTCCAACTTGGAAATCCTTCCCTGGTTTCCTTTGATGATGGACTGTAAATCCTTTCTTCTCTAAATTTCTTTTAGCCATGATGTTTTCTCACAGTAATAGGAAACCAAAGACAAGAATATACTGAGTTTTACAAACTTCCCAGAACTTCCACTGAAAATACATGAATAAAAAATTCAATATTTTATATTTGGTAGTTTGCAAAGTACATCTATTAATGAAAGCCATATGACTGGATCATATATGAATGTTCAATGAGATGAAAAGAAATCTGACTTGTCTCTTAACTGACTGAAGACAATATAAAAACCGAGAGCAATTCATTTAGTTGAAAGTGATATGCTCTTTCTTGACCCAGATGGCTTTCTTACTGTACAAGAAGGGAGCAGGCAGAGAAGACCGGTGACTGCTGTTCCAACTCTGCCATTATTTGGCTTCACTAAAATGAGTCGTTATTGATCTCTAAGCCTACTTTAACTCATGTGAGAATGGAAGGCAATGAAGAGACGTCTCTTCACTTTTGTTAAGCTGTGTGATTCTAATGTTAAATGAAGCCTGCCATCCATGACCCCTGTACCCTCGATTATGGAACATCTCATCTAGCCTTTATGTGTTACATTTTCTGAACATAAACTATGCTTTCCAGAAATATCAATCTCTCCCTTAGCTGACATAATTCACAGTACTTCCACTTTCACATGCAGAAATCCCCACTGGCATGGGCCTAAACAGGTGGATTTGTGAGCTCATAGTAACTAAAATATGCCTGGGTATTTCACAAGTCTTGAGTGGGTTCAGTGCTGCTGTTTTCAGCTTTCCTCTGGTCTCTCTATAGCTCTGTGCATCAGCTTTGCCCTTATCCCTGGCTCCATCCTAACGGTGTCTGTATGTTCTTCCCTACATTTTATCAACTGATTACAGTAAGTGGCAATTAGCAGGAAGTATGACATCAGTGTCTAGAATTGAATGAAAACAGTGTCTGAGATTCAAGCAAATTAAACTTCTATGTGTGGTCCAGCAACATGTTTCAGCACAGGTAGTCTAGGGAGTAGGAAGACTATCTAGGACCAATCAGAGAGTCTCCACAAAGAACAGACAGGACTGATTCCCTTCAATCTCCACTAGTGTTGCCTAGTAGATGGAAGAGTGTACACTAAAAGGATAATATTGTAAATGGAAATAGGTTTCTCAATTTGTCAATGCTTGTATGTCTATCAGTTTGCCAGTCATTTCCTTCTTTCAAACAGCAGTTCCTGCTTGCATTTTTATGATCTACTGTATATTCTAGACTCAGTTTTTACTGTTCATCTCGAAGTTTTCAATTTTTCCAGGACCATCTAGCTTTACTATTGCTTAATAAACATTTATTAGATTAAATATAGGTAGTATATTTTAGGCAAGTAATAAATGCAGCTTTCCCCCTCTAATGATTCATAATAGAGAGAAATCCTGTGTAGTTTATATAGTAAAATACCAGAAACAAAGAGAATAAATCAGACCTTTGAAAAGCATTTCTTGGCATTTAAAATATATTTTAACAGCCTATTATTTCTCATTGATTTTTATGATTCTTTTAGTGATTTTAGGCTTCCTGTTTGTCAGAAGCACTGAATTCACAGAAAT
Organism: Mastomys natalensis; assembly: GCA_021653895.1. NCBI lineage: Eukaryota > Metazoa > Chordata > Mammalia > Rodentia > Muridae > Mastomys > Mastomys natalensis. The sequence continues at coordinate 1,092,065 of JAJTUV010001036.1, forward strand.
AGGATCTAAATGCAAATAACTAATCCATCACATATCTTGGCAGTGACTGAAGACTGTCCTTCCTAAGAAAGGGGGAAAGGAAATAGGTTTTTGGTTAATAATCATTTTTGCTTTGGGTTTAATGGCCTATAAAAATTGAATCTGAATGAAAAGATAGATGCATTTGTGAGAAAGAATGAATATTTGGAAGAAAGAATAGCTGTATAGTCAAAAAGAAAGGAAGGAAGGAAGGAAGGAAGGAAGGAAAAAGGAAGGAAGGAAGGAAAGAAAGAAAGATGAAAAGAAAGAGAAAAGTAATGTCAAGCAAGTTTCACAATTTCATGAGATAAATTTTAAGTATCCATTTGATGCCTTTGGCGCATTGAGAGGTACATGGATGGGTGAGGAAGCATTGTTCTAGGTGTGTTTAGGAGAATGTTTTGGAGAAGAGTAAAATGAAATATAGTTTAAGAAAAACAGAACTGGAGGATGAGTTCATCCTAAAATGTCATTGTTCTAAGGCCTGTGGAATGGCTCTCTAGCCTGCCTTGAATAGCCAGAGCACAAAGAGTCTGTGAGTCTGTGATATAAGCTATTCCCACATATAGAACATCTATAGTGGTGACACCAACAAGACACTTGCAAGAGGCAAGGAGTTCAGTGATTTGTATATGATGCTTTGAATATTTTTTTGCCAATCAGTATTCTAAGTACTTGACTGGCAGTTTCATTAATATTCACAAGCACACTGTAATATATGTTCAGGTTTTGCAGTCAATGAGGCCTAGAGATGGAAGTTAGGTGTACACAGTATGCTACTGAAGCCCATGGTCTTCAGATACCACACTGAAATGGATATTTTTTCTTTTTTATTGAAAATACATTGTTTTCTCACACAATATATCCTGATTATGGTTTCCCCTCCATCTAATCCTCCCAGTTCCGCCCCATCCTCCCCTCCATTTGGATCCAACCCATTTCTGTCTCACTATAAAACAAATAGGCTTGTAAGAGATATATAATATATATGATATGATATGATATATATGATATATATGATATATAATATAATAATAATATAATAATATAAAACTAACACACCAGACTAAGACAAAACAAACAGATGGAAAAGATGTCTTCACTGTTATTCTTCTCTATTAGAATATTTAAGAAATTTAAGTGCTGTATAGTATGAAAACCGAATCTAGTTTTATAGATTTCAACATATTTTTAGTAGCAACATATTTTAACAGACAGAAATATGGCCTAAATAAAAACATTGTCTTATGTAATATTCTGTATCTTAGTAGAGTCATTGTCTTAATTATGCTTCTATTCATGTGCTAAACAGCAAACACTGCTGTGATAAATAGAATACCAAAAGCAACTTGAGGACAATGGGGTTTATTTCATCTTACAATAAAAGTATATTGGAACATAGTGCAAGAATGGAGTCATGTGAGAAGAATTCTGGGTGCTTTCGAGAAGACTCCAAGAAAATAAGAGTCTTGCAACCTCAGTTTCTTCAAAAAACAGACTTCTTCCTGAAGTTTGTTTTCATTTCTTCAGATTACTCATTATTACTTACTGGTCTTATTCAATTAAGTGTTTACATGCTTTATGGAAAAAACATGTTTTGTCATGTGTAGCTTGTCCTTGATTGAAATTGTATAATTACAGCTTGAACCATGAGAACTGTACTCAGATGACATGTCTTAACCCTCAGAGTGTAAATTTTCTGGGGCTCTGAATAAGTTGGCTGTTGCGTGGAACTTTAGTTTTCTTCATTTATCAGCTCCACTGACAGAGTTCCCACCACCAGTCTAGAGTGGTAAACAGTCCATCATTGAAAGGAGGTCCTCTTTGGAAACTTGGTAGGAACCCAGAGACAGCAACTAAAAGACCACAGAGGAGTGCTGCTTACTGGCTTGCTCCTCATGTTTTGCTTAGCCTTCAATCTTATACAATCCAAGACTACTTGTCAAGGTTTACTACAAACCACAGTGTGACTGGCCCCACTCACATCAACCTTTTATCAAGAAAATGGATTTGTCTACAGAAATTTGATGGAGGCATTTTCTCACTGAGGTTTCTCTTCCCAGATAACTCTAGTTTGTGTCAAACTGGTTAAAAAAGATAAAGGTACTTAGTAAGCATGTGGTGTATTTTCTGAGTATTATGATAATGCAACTAATACCTAAGTAGTTACTTTTGTACATATGTATGTTTGAACTACAAAATACAAATTGTATAATTACAGAGTGATTGTATAAGTTAAAGACTCACTCATATATTTGTGTTTAAACTGTATTAAACACCATAAAGATAATAGTAGCATCCATACTAATAATTTAAAATTTAAACTGAGTGGCTAAGAGCAATGTAACAGTTTATACCTTGTATTACACAGGGAACAAAGTGGACTTATGATTCTCTTTCGTGGTTTTTATCCTTTAATGTCCTAAAACAAATGCTATTTCTTTGTAGTTATAAGAATAAAAATAAAGTTTATTCCCAAGACAAGAGTTATCATTGACTAAGGTGAGAGCTACAATCCTGCAAATATCTCCATGTTAAAAGATGCCTGCAAACATCTCTCTCTTTGGACTTAAGACCTACTCAATAAGAAAGAAATCATGCCTGGCATTGGAAACCCAGCCAACTACCCAGGGCCAGTGAAATCATGAATATCGAAAGAGAACCCATAATGATCACTTTACTAATGTCCAACTACATTCTAAATGTTTGTCCTTATACCCACAAATAAATGTAGTCCTCAGCCCTCATTAAGGAAATTTCCTTCTGTAACAGAAGACCGTTACAGAAAACCACAGCCCATCAAAATGCAGAGCTATAGAAACCAGACCCTATGGATACATCTACAAAACAAACTATCACTAAGAAATGCTGAGAGAGGCAGAAATAGTCTTCCTCAGGGAAGAGCACACTGATTAGTTATCCATTATAAAATTATCAGCCTTGAAAACATATACATACACAAATATGTATGCAATAACATTTAATGAAGAAAGGAGCTATGGATTTGAAACAGAGCAAGGAAAAATATATGAGAAGGTTTGGAAGGAGAAAAAAGAAGGGAGAAATAATATAATTATAATCTCAAAAAAAAAAAAAAACAAAAGAAACAGCTTTTTAAAAAGACTGCTTTCTAGAGAAGCCTTCTGGCATCCATTTAATTTCAGAAACAGGCAATTACTAGTAGCAACCACAGATAAAACTGTATAACAATAACAATTAAAGAAAAATCATTTAAAAAATTAAAGTCTTCTACTTACATTCCATATTGTGTGCTGGGGATTTAAACCTCTATACTTTTACAATATAAATCTTACAGATTTTTTATATCGCTTATGGCTATTAATATAATTCAAAATAATTTGATTAACCTCCTATCTCCCATCATGTCCTACTTAACTATTCCCGGAAACCAAATGTTAGTGGTGTTTTCATTCCTTGTCTTTTTCCCATGAAAATACCAAGATATATTATTTTTTAAAATTTGACAATCCTATAAAAGTGAAATCAAGCTTTTCTTGTTTACTGTAGTTTTCTTTGCAAGTACAAAATGAAACAAAGCCTTAAGGCAATTGAACGGGGAACATATAAATATTAATATATCTGTAACTTCATTACCAGATCTCGCAGTAGTTTCTATCTAGGGAATAAACACTCTCAATACAGCACATTAAGTATTTGCAAATTGAATTCCTCAGCCACCATCTGTGAGGGCAGAAAGCTGAAGTCCAAAAAACACATAAGCAAAGACCAAATCATGAAACCTATGTGAGTGGTGACCAAGGAATACAAGCTCAAGGGCAACTCCTCCCCAATCGAGTTTGCTCATTTCCATCCAACTGGGCTCCAGCCTGACAGATGTGGATGAACAGTAGGTGCTGTTCAGTGACTGATGACTAGATTCTGGCCAACTGTCTTCTCTAGCTGGTGCAGGTACTATCTGACTGTGCGTTTCCAAAACCAACCCTCCTATTCCATTTACTAAAAGGCACTGAATTCTCTCATTCAAAACAAAGACTTATATTGATGAAATAGACCCATGTGTAGTGAGTCCCTCCTTCTCTTGAAGAAGATTCTGTAAAGGTCAATACCTAGACCCCTTCCCAGACATTCAATTTAATTGCTCTGTAGTAAGGGCCAAGTGGTTTGGGTACATTGTCAAAGTTGCAAATTCTTGATTTTGAGGATTGTCTATTTCACAAAATAGAGTCTGCACTTTCTCAACCCAGAATTTAGAATGCTGTGTCTACTCCTCCTTGATTGTATAATCAATCATCCTTTTTAAGCTTTCAGCCTTAATATTTATTTTTATTTAATGTGTATGGATGTTTCTCCATCTGTATTCCTGTGTATCATATGCCTGCAAGTGCCTTTAGATGCCAGAAGATGATATGGAACTTCCTGAAATTAAAGGTATAGATAGGTGTGAGCTGCCATGCTGGTGCTGGTAGCCTAGCCCAGGTCCCCTTAGAGAGCAGCAAGTGTTGTTAACCACTGAGCCACTTTCCAGGCCCTATTTCAGTCCCTTCTTAATTGATTTGGGGTATCGATAGTAGTCATGTATTCTCATTTATCTTTTCTTAGAGAAGTTCAGCAAGTGCATACCAATTCACACTCATTTCTTACCTAAAGGGCAAAGCTCCCAAGATGGCCTGACTCTTGCCCTGCTGACTTCCCCAACTCTCCTGGATCAACCACTCCATATAAACATCCTATTATACTTTCCATTTAAAAAAAATGGCAAGCATTCCTTGAAAATCTGAAGAAAATTTCCAGAGAATTTTGTTATTCCCTTTGTTAAAGTGGATCCTTGTACCATCACCACCACCAAAGCATTGAAACTCTCATCATCTCCAGAGAACTTCTGCTTGGTACAATGATGTCACTGCTGATCTCCTCGTCTTCCTATACCAGCATTCTTGAGACATTTCCACTCAGTGATCAACCAATCCAGAACCTCTCAGAACCTTTTCCAATATAGTCTTCCTACCCAGTATTCACACAGAGCACCAGAAAATGAAAGAGGGGCTCGGGTTCACAGACTGCTGCAGATGCCATTATCTCAGCTCTTCCTCCATACTCACCCAGCTCCCTTTCTGTATCATTTCTCCTTTAGTGTCTCTACTTAGCAGGATTTCAGTGTGACGATTTCAGCACCCAGCTAATTAATTTCAAATAAATTGAATGTTCTATCTATCTATCTATCTATCTATCTATCTATCTATCTATCTATTTCTTTTCTCTGAATTTGCAATCTAACCATCAAACCCAGTATTGCTCTTGAAAAAAAAAATCAGCACTTTTTGTTTCCAGGCTTAATTTTTAAAACCTGGAGTGAGAGGTTTTTTTCTCAACAAAACAAATTGATTTCTCCACATTTCCATTTCAGTCATGGGCATTGGCTGCTGATGGATACACACAGAATTCACCAAAGCAATTCTTTGTGGGTAAACATTTTAAACTGCCTGCCAGTCCCAACCTCAAGCTTTTCTGCTTTAGACAGAGCTTCTATCATTTTCCTAAATGTTTTACTTCTGCCTGAACATTGCCCAAAGCGTGACAGTTTGAAAGGTTACTGTAGAAATTCTAGAGAATGTCAGCCTGTCACACCCTTCCCATCCCACCGCGCACACTGGTTATTCAGCCTGAAGTTTTCTGCTGTCAGTTTTTGGGGGATAGAATATCTTATAGACAGAAAAAGTCAGAGGGATACCCTGCTACTACAAGGGAATCTTGCTGACAGCAGTGACTATACGCCACACCAAATGTCACCCACCAGCAATAATATAAACAGAATTGCAGGACAGTCACTCAGCATCCCTACTTCAGTGACATCTTTCTTATCTGAGATTATTGGCTCAGCATTCAGGTGAAAATGAGCCTCATAAGGTAAGAAATGGTCTTGGTCTTGTATTTAATTTGCTTTCATTTAAATTCCAAAAAGGGTTTGATTAGAACCATGGAACCTTCTCTGGTATAGTTTTTGGGGCAAAGAATTGTACTTTACCACATGCCTCTGAATTCGCTTGTCCAGTAGGAGGATGATCTCTCCAAATGCAGAAGGCAGACAGACATTCCATATAAAACACTGGGGAAAAGACCCTCTGCTCTCCAGGCTCCTTATAATGGAGAGTTAATCAATCTTAATTTCAATCAACAGGTATTAAATGAACATTTGGCTGTGCCTAGATCTTCATTGAGGGGAAACAATGCCTTGAATTGGCTTTGAATCAGAAACAGCCACGGACACTTTTATTCTACCATCAGCAGCTACAGGGGAGAGGAGAAAATAGAGCTGATTTCTCTCCTCCAGTGTTTCATAGAATATAAGTATACACTGGGGAATGGAGAGGAAAGAGAGAAAATAGTAAGGTAGGCCATCAACATGGAAGCACTGGTTCACAAGTTTATATAATTCTCTAATACACTTTATTAAACTCTACAAAATGCACACACAGCTTTGAGTCTCAGAAAAGGTTTGGGGTTGTTATGGGAAGGTCTCCAGTTTCCACCAGTCTCAATCATGGCAGTAGCCTCAATTCTTGAGCTCCAGTAAATGAAGAATTCAGGCAGAAAACAGCAATAGATCAAGTAGTCAATAGTTAATTAGAGTAAGTGAGAATACGCTTAGAAAGTGTGGGCTGCTGGACCCAGCAACAGCCTCAAGCTGGCAGGCACAGGACTTACAGGTCTCTTCTCCCCCTTCCTTGTGCCTCCTTTAGAGTGAGCATTTCTCAGAAAAGGGATGCAGCTTTCTCAGAAGCCCATTTTCACAGGGTTTAATAAGTTATAAATAGATATATAAGATTGAAGACTATGTATAAGGGCCTAATTACCCACCAAATTAAAACGTTTACTATGAGAAAGGTAACAGTGCTCTGCACCAGCTCCCCTGGAGAGGAAATTTTGATCTGATCTAGCTAGCAGCAACCACTACCACCCACTGTTTTTGCATTTTGTCTTGGGGGGTCCCTGGATAGTCTATCTGGAGTTGACCACTGCTACTATGTTTTTATCTTGACCACCAGATGACCACTATTATTATCAACATCAATATGAACCTAAGTGTCTTTAATTCGTTCGTTGAATGTCAGGAAAGTGCCCAGAGAAATTCCCCAACTTACAGAGAGGAGGCAAATTAAATGTGATCTAAAATCCTTGATCAGTCTATTTCTAAGTTAACGTGATTTGGATTTAGCTCCCTAATCTAAAATACTCCCTTAACCTTCTCCATCCTTATCAGAGCACACAAAGGCAATTTAAAGCAGGCACTTGAATACACAAGACACTCTTAGCCCTCAAGGATCACTTCCACTGCAGACCTTAATATCCCCAAGCTGGCTTCTACCCAGTGCTAAGTGCAAAACGATAACTGGCTTGATAGCTCTCTACTTTATCAAATGAAAGACAGGTGACTTAAAAACTTACAATATTTATTTATTTTCTGTGTGTGCACATATGTATGTTTGGAGAGCCTGTGCATCAGTTCTCTTCCTCAGCTCATGGGACCTGAGGATCACAGTCAGATCACAGGGCTCAGTCACAAGCACCTTCAGCCACTGAGCCATCTTGTCAGCCCAGATATACAACTTTTAATTCCACAGATTTCTGTTCCATATCATGAAAGACACAGAAGGTCAGGATACATTCCCTCGTGTCAAAATGTTCTTGAGGAAAACTTACAGAGTTAAAATGATAAGACAATCATTAAGTGTGTAACTCAGGAGCCCTAAGTAAAATTCACACAAGGCAATCCTACTGCGGCCTAGGGAGCTGGAGGAAACGGGACCTGAGGGGCATCTTAGCTTTTCACGTTCATGGTTTCTTTCTTTTTCCAGGTGAGTTTTCTGATCTTTCCCTTTTATCAACATCTTCCCCTACAATAAATGTTATCAACCTTCTTCCCAAAATAAAATCGACTCTCCTGATTACTGCTTAAGAACATGTCATATCACCTAAAGTGGGAGCACGGGCATAGAATGAGGCCGGAGAGCCTTGTACAAAGTCTTCAAAATAGCATATGAGAAAAAACAGTTGTAAAGTTGAAGACTGGCCCCACATTCTTGGCCAAGTCTGGCTAAATTCCACCCATTAGTGCAAACTGAGACACTGTGGAGAGTCCTAGGGTGACCTGAAGTTCATTGAAATACCAAATGCACTTATGGGTGGAGATTTAAGATGCTAATGAGGACAGCAATGCAGGAAAATTGTGATAGAGCTACACTCAGTAGAATAGTCTGCTCTATGCAAATGACCTCAAAATCCTGCTCTGAGGGAAATAAAAGCCTAAGTCTTTGTGTCCTTGTTGTCCCAGCCAGCTCCCCTCCCTCAGAAGTGTGCTATCTATTAATAAATGGGCCTTGCTTCTACTGCAACTGTGTCTCTGCTTAGTTCCCTGCACCAGAACTGCTTACTCCCGAGATCAATGTCTGCTAGTATCCTACACATACACCTATTAAGTCTGAGCTATGGCCAATCAAACTGCATTTCCCTGCAGATTTACAGGCTCTGAGTACATCTAAGAGTCTATGACAGGCTCCCAGCACCTTGGACTCAGAAAAGAAAAGCTAAAACCCAAGGGCAGACAGTTCTCTGTACCTCTCTTTCTGGGCAGTTATTCCATATTCTGGGATCCTACTACAAGAGAAAGAAACAGCCTGAGTTTGTAAAGCAAATCCAATAGACATCTGGATTCCAGTAGAATGACAGACAAATAGGAGCTTAGAAATTTCAGATTTCAAAGGGCTAAGCACATGGCCATTCCCATCCATTGAAGGCAGTTGTGTTGGCTAACCTGGATTGTCACCTTGACATATCTGGTAGTCGAGAGATGGGCTAAAGAAGTAGCTCTATCAGACTGTCCTTTAGACATGACCATGCAGTACTTTCTTGACTGATGTAGGGGTTTCCATACCACTGTGGTTGGTAGTTTTCCTAGGCAGGCAGACTTCTGTGGCCTAAGAAAGCTGCTGAACCTGAGCCAGAACGAGGAGGTAGGAAACAGTTTCCTTCATGCTCTGCTTCTGTTCCTGGTTGAGCGTTTGAACCCTGAGGCTAGTTACGGACTGGTACATGGGCATGGAAGTCAAGTGAAGCCCCCACTAACCCAACTAGGTTCAATTTTATTATTATATTTGTCACAATGTCACATAAAACTAGAATACCTAAGATGCCTTTTCCATATTCCCCTCACTAGACATCCTCTAAGTTTGGCCAACACTTCTTCATAGTACAAGACATTTCCTATTTTTTCCCTTCCCTAAATACCTTAAAGTAGTCTTCCTTGTTCTCCAAGTGGGTTGAAACTCTCCCTTCTTTTGAAGGCTGCCACCATCTCTCTTGCATTAAATACAGGAGCAGTATTTCAGTGTCCACTACTGTTACTAGAAATTTTGAGGAATCCCTTCATGGTCTCCAGATAATATCAGAAAAATTAGGGTCCCTTCTTGGGGTTCTTAGTCTCATTAATAAAGAATTTGAGAACACACTGAAATAGACATTTGAAGACAATTTTTATTACTATTGAAAAGAAAAAGCCCACAGTGCAGGCAAGCTGTCAATCTTTGCAGCTGCCTGAAGGATGATGATGGAGGGAGAAGGGGACAAAAACTATGTTGCTTCAGTGAAGCCTGCAAAGAGAGCAGCTACAGGCATCCACATGACAAGGTGTGGGGTGGGCTTTAGAAAATAAGAAAACCCAAATAACAGAAAAAGCCTCCTTAGGTTCTGGCAAGCATCCAAAGAGAGACAGAAAAAAAATAAAGAAAAAGTTGTACCTTCTAAGAAAGGACCTAGGGTAGGATTGGAGTCAGGATTCAGAAAAGTAGGCAAACCCAACCAATCTCATGGTAGCTTATAGGAACTATTTTAGGGTAGGAATTTTGGAAAGGAAAAGTACAATGTTTCATTAAAAGAATAGTTATTCTGCTTATATCTTTAGCATGCTTTAAGGTAAGCCTGCCTTGCTAGGAATGGTCCCATCTTCCTAAGTGATGGTCCTCTCTTGGCCAGGTGGCTCATTGAGAAGTAAAGTCCAGAAGGAAGCACATGGAAGGGTGTGACCTTCCCTGCCCTCGGGATCATCAACCAATATCAGTCAAGGAGGACAAAGAAAGCAGAAATGACAACCGATGAAGGGGGGGCAGGGTGGAAAGCACTGTGATTGCCTCAAGACTAGCTGCAGGAAGGCAGATCAACTATACTTGGGGTTATCCAAGGCTTATATGGTTTGGGGGACAGGGGATAGAAACATGGGTCATTGGCTTAAGGCTTAGGGTACTAGAATGCCTCATTAGCATGGGAAGCATTTCAGGAAGCAGGTGCTATCAGGAAAAAGGAAGCTGTAATCTAACTAAGGCTAAAAGACATTCTGAAGGTAGAGGCATGTGTGTGTGTGTGTGTGTGTGTGTGTGTGTGTGTGTGTGTGTTTATGTGTTTGTGTTTGTATGTAGGGGGTGCTGAACTCCCCACACAAGGTCAGAGAACGGGAAGCCCTGCCAGCGAAGGAAGTCCTCTATACTGTGCTGAGTTCCAGAAGGTTATCCAGAAAATGGTAGACTTTCGATCTTAATAGTGGAGTTTTCCCAAAATAGGGTGGTTTATCTTGCTAATAACCTCAAGTCATAAACAAATAAAAAGTTTCAAGATGTAGCTGAGGCCCAAGGAGCTGAAAAGGAGCCAGTGCTGCTAGGGTAGGTTAGAACAAGGAAGACAAGGGGCTGGAGCTTGCCTGATAGTGCTTACTTCCCCAAATTTGACCCTTTTTGTTTCCATACACAGACTACAGACCTTTGTGTTACCAATTCAGTTTCAGCTACATTGACCTATCCTAGACACATGATCTCTGGTGGTTACTCAACTATTTTTAACAACAGCAAGTTGAATACATTGCAGTCTAAAAGCAAAGAAAGTGTATCTGTGTTGAGACTGCCAGGTTGAGGGTTTAGCAACTAAGAACTCCTGCTACTCTTCCAGATGACCTGGGTTCAGTTCCCTGATTTAGATCTAGGGAGTAAATGCTCTCTTTAAACTCTACAGGCAGGCACACACACATACACACACACACACACACTCACACACACACTTCAAAAAATAAAAGTTTTAAATATGAGAGTTTGATATCTCTTTATTGTGTAAAACTACCTAGAAAATCACAGGACCTTCTTTGCAATGCAACACTTCTCTTTCTAACAGAGGTAGAACCAGCCCTGTTGCTTTGCCTTTATCAACTCAAGGATGAGAGTCCCTTAATTCAGAAAATCTTGCTGATTCTCTTCTAAACTTAACAAGTTTCTGGGCCTGAACTTTGGTGATTTATACACTGACAACTTATTAAATGTTCTATAGCATTTCTGTTCTCTCAACCAGAGCCCTCTGTAGACTCATTCCTATGCAAATTTAATTGGCTGTTAAACTTAAAGTAACAAGCATGAAGTGGTAGAAAGGTCACTTGATGAAGGCCAGGTTCCTTCAAGATGTTCCTGAAAAAAGAAACCACACATACTTAAATTATCATTGCCTTTCTCCAAGTCATCAAATTAGGAAAGAGCTTTCTGTGCTAGCAAAAATGCTACCAAAGTATTGGATGATCTTTGGTGTGAGGACACAGGCAGTTTGGGAGAGAAATATTCTGTTTTGCTTGCTGTAGAAAAATGGAAAGTTTCCCATCACAGTGCAAAAGGAAAGCCATTTTGGCCAAATACCAGAGGCTGTTGTCACACATTTTGCCAATCTGTATATAAACCCAACTTTTATATGGGTTTTCTCTGGGATTTATAAACCCCATGAGTTTTCAGGTTGTATGGTAAGTGGCTTCCATCAGAGCCAGCGCAGCCCACCTGATCCCAGTTTTCTATGTATCTGTGTGTCTATTGTCTGTCCTTTCTTCATTTTCCAGTTGCCCCAGTCAGGTTTCCAGGACCATGCCATGCAGCGTGTAGCAATTATGACTATCATTTCTCGAGAGAGTTAAAAGCTAAGGATAAGGCAGAAATAAAAGACATTTCTTTAGCTGATGCAATGAATTCTTTCACTCATCCAACCTTTGAAGTCATCTCCTAAAATCTAAAGAAGCCCTAGTCAAGGGAGCTGGAGAGATGGCTTGATGGTTAAAAGCACTTTCTGTTCCTTCTCTCAATTTTAGGTCCTGTTCAGGACTCTCCTCTCACTAGATGTCTGAAGACCATCACTGTGTAAAACTCTCATGGAGTAATGGTTGATACAAAGTGTGGACAGACCTGAGGTCTGTTGGCTCAATTGCAGTGCTCACCTGCTTTCCCAGAAGACTGTTTCAGTTGGCAGACCTAGAAAGATGAGGAGGACCAACCAAAATCTGAAGGGGGTGTGAAGGCCTGACATTAGCCACAGTGTCCTCAAGCAGCTACAAAGGTAACACCATGGAAGGGAGTGGTGTTGATGGCAATTTGTCATGAGTCACTTTGAGTATGACAGAGTAGGCATAGAATCCATTTTGCCACACTGTACCGTATTTTCAGAGCATTAATTAATAAAACAAGAATGAATACACTAACAAGTCGTTAAACCTTGGAGGAGATCTTTGTCCCATTAAAGAAGAGAGGGAAGTGGTATTCTTGAAGTAAGCATAAGCTAGCCCAGAAGAGAAGTTGCCTCCTTTTCTTTCCGTAGCCCCACCCCAGTGCCCAGCAACAGAACCTTCATGGAGAAAATCATGTCTTTGATAAATATTCACACATGAGTGAACATGAAGAAGCTGAGATGTTCCATCAGCTCTCATAAATAATGAGCAAAATCCAAAATCTACCTTCCTACCAACCAAAAGCAAGTTTGTTTTCTACTACATAATGTCTCAAGTTAACCCAGCATAGCAACATAGAGAGGTGGATTCATGAGGTAGCATGAACTTTTAATGTTAGTTTCATTTAAATGATGCAAATGTAGCCAGCAACACCCTCCTGGCCAAATATCTACTACAGAGTTCCAGACTCTACATGTTGTGTCTTTCCCAGGTGTTTTGTAAGAGCAGCTGGATGCCTCCTGGACTCCTGAAGCTCTCCTCTGAAAACACAGCTTGGCATCTACCTACAGTAAGATTGTGGTGGTCACACTTCTTCCAGCTACAAAGTAAATGAAATAAACAAAGCTACTTGAAACTTGAAATGATCTAAAGGAAGGTAGGAAGGGGGGGTGGAGACCAAGTACTGATCTAACCCTCTAAAGTCAAGTTTGACATTCATATTTTTGTAGGATTCAATAACCAAGTCCTCCTGCTGACAGATGAGATTTCTTGAGAGATTTATTCTTAAGTCAGTATCCATGAATAATTTATTTAAGTAAGTATTCTCATTTACAAAGTAGCTTTTACTTTTATATCCATTCAAAACGTAACAATCAGCAAGTCTGACTTGTTTCTCTATCCATCTATCTTTCTAAATGTCCCAAAGTTAAAATGCCTCAGTGGCTCTAACTACATAGTGGATCAAATTTAAATTCATTAGCACAACATTCAAAGCTTTTTAAATATTTGAACCAAGATAACTATTGCAAGCTTGGCACTTGCCAACCCTTCCTTTACTATTATCTTAAAATCCCCCTCAATAATGCTAGTCCCTGGGCAGGCTTTGCCACATGAGCCCTCCATGTCTCTGTACAGATCCCTGTAGTCTTCACTCTGCTTGTTTAACATTCTAAATAACCTATCCCTAAAACCCGCCTCCCACTATGCCCAGACAATTATTACTAAAACATTATAATAGAGACTTTTGTTCTTAAAGTGGATGGACTTTCACTTCTTAAAGTAAAATTAGATGTATTTACATACATAAGCCTTTTACAATATACAGAACACATCAGGGAGGGGAAAAATTATAAAATCTCAGAATAGATGACAGTTTCAACTTCATAATTCAACTGTATAAAAACTTGTTGATTATTCTTATTTTTTCTATATTTTCATATCCGTGTGGGGGGAGAGGGAGTAACCAAGGACAAACATTTAGGATCCGCTTTTATAAACTATAGGCACAACTTACTGTAGTGTTGGCATCATGTATAAGTATGACTTTCCATTCTATTTGGATGGATCTCTCATCAGTGATTTTCCCTTTTTTTTATTTTCTGAAATTTCTAGTATAATGATATTGTTATTTGTTATTATTGCTATTATCGTTATGTCAAACATTTGGCACATACTATGTGCTCCTTAAATGTCTATTAAATTAACTGTAATACAAATGGTTGTGTGTGTGGAAGTCAAGCTAATGCAGATTTGTCTCAGCTTCAAATGGCCCTTGCAGTAAAAACAAGTTGTATGGCTCTGTGTTCTGTACCCATGCAAGTTTCTGCAGCTTAGGAATCATCTGTTAAATCCGCCCCACCCAAGGATCTACTAGCCATAGAATAGGGGTGTGGATTCTCTCCCGAGTTATATTCACCCTTTCTTTCAAAGCATTCTCCACCTTTGAAAGTATACATTCCATCATGTGCGCCTGCAACAGATTTTACAATCCCAGAATATCATCTTCCTTTTTGAGTCCAGGATATATATTAGACAGCACATTTTAGATGAGAAACAATATAACTGAACTCAAGTTAAATTAATCAAAAGAGAACGTATTGGCTCATATCCCTAAAAGCTGACTCAGGCAAAGCTGGATCCTGTGGTGTACGATGGCACTGTCAACCTCTTCTCTTCTTGTCTCACTACTCTGTCTTCTTCATGCTTCCCTGTCTCTATATCCTGCACACATTGAGACCTGAAAAAGATAGCTACCAGGAGTGCTAAAGGCTTTTCCTTCTCCTCCTACCAGGAAAAGAAAAAGACAATAGTCCTCACATTGCTACAGATTGATTACCATTGTATTACTTAAGATACCTGCTCAGTTGTGAACTAGTGTCAAGGCAATACAATCCCATGACTGTTCATAGTCTTGTTTTCTTGTTCTAAAGCTTTGGGTAGAGGCAGAGTTCAGAAAACACTTAAGTTCAGTGTAGAAATCTAGGGTCTAGAAAGAAGCAAAACGAAATCGTAATCAGCAATAACCATCCTCTGTGCATACACAGGTGATGATCTCAGGAAACTCTGTAACTTCAAAACCCTAGGCACTTCACAAATAACACTTTTCTGTGTTTAAAATCTCCTTTCCTTAACCTGAAAAAAAATATGCTTTAAAAAAATTCTTACTCCACTCCCACAAAAGGCAGCAACATTATTCTTCTTAAACAAAGTGGGATTTAAAGATCTCTTCTTGAAAAAGATGGATGATGATGAAAGAGCCTCTCAGGGGCCAAGGCAGAACGTAGTGATGACTCACACGCTTGCAGGCTGACCTGTCCACAGCACTAGAGGGCATCATCTTTCTTCCAGTCTCTAAAGAGGTCAGGAGAGTCTCTGTGGTGGTGAGATATGAATGGAAAAGAGTTGTGTGATCCTGACACAGAAGCAATAATTCACTGCCCCACCCCTGGCAAGCTTTCCAAAGAACCTCATTTGAGGGCATGAAGACCAATGCTTCTAGTAAAACTGGACAAATTCTGAGAAAGTGTTTTAGTAGAAACCTACTTTAACCTGAAGGATTCAGACTGACTGTCCATTTAGACTGAAAACTACTTGGTAGATAGGTCAAGTGGACTGTCACGATCCAAGAAATGAGTTATGTTTATAACCTCAAAGGAGAGTAAAACTCACATTTTATCTGTTGTATAAGCTTTGGTTAGGTTATTAACTCCATGCCAGCCAGGCCTAGTGGCAGCGAAAAACCCTAGCTATTTAGGAGACTAGGTAAGAGGGTGACAAGTTCCAGGCACACCTGGACTACAGAGAAGGCTCAAGGGCTAATATTAGATTGTAGTAACACCCTGAGTCAAAGTAAGACATGAACGGGATCGTGGGAAGAAGCTGCAGATATAGCTCAGAGATAGAGTGCTTCCTAGTCAACTGAAAACCTTAGGTTCAGTCTCTCCATCAACACACACACACAAAGAGAGAGAAGGGAGGAGGAGAGGAGACAACAAACAGAGACACAGACACTCATACACACATAGACACAGACAGAGACACAGACATACACACAGATACATCCACACACAGAGACACACAAATAGACTTAGACAGTCACCACAGAGGACACACACACACACACATACACTTCATGTGACTTGCTTTGAAACAGTATCAAGAAAGCTTGACACCCCAGCTATCTGAACCATGACTGACTTTATGTCTTGCCTTTTCTAACTGCTGGAGTAATTTTATTCACCATATATAAACTCTCAGCTTCTTGAAGAATACAAGGGTGGGTAGACACATGTTCTACCAACCCAGCTGCCAATTTTAAGCAAGAGCAAGTATCCATCTGAACCTAGCCATTATCAATACAGAGCAGAAATAAACTATTACAAGTTCACCTACATTTAAACTTGAATATAAGCAAGAAAAAATTTTTGATCACTGTGTCTTGAGTTCTATTGATATACAACAAATAGCAATATACAGAGCCATCAGGCATGACAACAGCTAATAACTTAAGAATATATGGCAGACAACCATTAAATGTTGGTTACTGACTCAGTAATCAGTTCAGTAATATTCTGGCATTAGTTTAAATTCCAATAAATACACCTGTACAAAGATTCTCATGGAGTGTCAAAAATGGTAGAAGATTTTACAACAAAATCAATTTTAGTCTGTAAATTTTATTCAGAATGAAGGCATATCCAATGCAATGCTCAGTTCGGTGGATAAAAATTTATAAGGGAATTAGATAACAGGAAGTATGTCCCTCCCGAGGACAGTGACGACCGAATTTGATGACAATGAGAACTGCAAAGAATGCCCATTAAAAGTCTTACTTCTCGAAATATATATATATAAAAGATTATAAAGATGAAAAACTGGTGATGACTGCAAAAAAATATGACAGTATTTTTGAATGGCAGGACCTCATCCTTAAAATGGTTAAGATGCAAATTCATTTGTATTTTAACACAGTTAAAAACATGGGCCAAAACTCATTATTCTGTTGGTTGCATTTGTTGGATCTCATGCCATTTCCGATTCTTTGAACTTCAGCTCATCTTCAGGGGTGACTATCCACTGGTATTTCATGTGGTATTGCATATGCAATTATAGAGTTTAAACTTGGAGAGTAGGTCAGGTTTTCAAGCTTAAACTGTTAAACTTTAAATGCATAGAAGATGTGAAGCTCCATTTAAACTCACTCCTTGGTAATTACCTAACACAGACAGTCTTAGTATTCCCCTCTCCCTACAACACACCTTATCCTTGCTATAAATTCCTAATTTATCTTAAGCAGTAAACCTGAATCCATTTCCTTGAATAATCAGCCTCCTTTGTGTTATACACTCAACTTCCCTTTCTCTCTCCTCCTCCTCCTCCTCCTTCTCCTCCATCTTAAGTTGCTCATCACCTAATATTTTAATGATACTTTTATCTGACTTGACAGTTGCTCTATTTTTATACCCTGCTGTTCTGAATTCTTGGGCCTCTGCCTTGTAATGACTTTCTGAAATTCCATTTTAGAATTTAAAGGCAAAGCTATCATCTTATGACTCAGACAGGAGCACAGAAATGGAAAGGGTTGCAGATTCCACTTGCAAGGTTTATTTAAGAACATAAGGCTAACTTTTCTTAAGATAATATAATAAAAGTGGCCTTGAGAATAATATGACTAAACCTGTATCAGAAGAATTAAAAAAAACAATGATGACCACATGATATATTTTGAATACTAAAGGTAATGGGATATGGAAGTTCTATAAAACTAAAGGCAGTCATTGCTCAAAAAAGACTCCTAGGGAAAATCATATGATAATAAGTGGGGGCCTTTTTTCTTTTAAAAATATTAATTAAAATATAATTATATCATTTCACTCTTCTTTTACCTTCTAATATCTCCCATCTGCCTTTTCACTCCCTCTTAGTTTCATGGCCTCCTTTCTTTACTACTGTTGTACACTCAAACACACACATATTCTTATGTGTACAATATTATACATATATTGCATAATATGCATCAAGTTCACTTATATACACAAATATGTAAGTACAACATGTAGAGTCTGTTTAGTGTTGTTTGTATGCATATGACTTCAGGGATGACCATTTGATACCAGATAATCAATCAGGGGAATGCATTCCCAGAAAAGAATATTTATCCCTTGCAAAAGTCATTATGTACCTGTAACTCTTTGTCTAGAGGTGAAGTCTGGTGAACCCACCCCTAGACCTCTGTAGATTTTATTTTCAAAATCTACTTAATAAGGGTTCTTAAATGCTTTGACCTCACTTCCACCACCAGAGATAGTGGAAAGGAAAGGTTAATACGGCAAAGGAGGATGTAGACCTGTTTAGAAATAGTTCTTTGGTGGCAATTTCAATCTTTGTTGTCAAGATATCTGTAGTTCAGTTCACATGAATCAGTAGTGCTAGCTCAGTCTACTTGCAAACACCATCATGATCACAAGACAGTTCAATCCAGAAGAAGCTGTAAGGCTGTGCCAATCAGTCCAAGTCCGTAGAAGTGGTAAGAAGCCACCTGAACACCACCAGAAGCTCTTTGATGCATTTCTCTCAATAAAGTCATGACAAATGGTGATCAGAGAAGACAAGGCAAACCAATGCCATAGCATCATCAGTGAAGATCAAATCAGCAAAGTCCAATGATAGACCAGCAAAGATGGCAAGGTAAACTAATGACACGCTATGTTCCACTGTCTGCTGGTTGGATTTATTTCCAAACATCATGTGCTCTGTCATCATCTGGTATAGAAAACATCACATGACCTTTTTCCAGGCAGCTTCCAGTAAAATACTGCATGTCTGTTCTCAGCAAAACACCCTCCCTTGTAGTCTATCTTAGCAAACCATCCTCTCCTAAGACGGTTTCCAGGAGCCATCATATGGCACAACTGAGTCTCCAAATAAACCAGAAATTTCCACTTACACCCTATTTCATGATAGCATGTCTATTGATGTTGTCATTGTTCAAGTCTTGTTTTGGCAGCCATATAGTTGAGGTATCATGGATATAGTGTCCCTGTCATTTCTAGGAGACACACTCTCACTGTTGATTTGCCAATCCTCTGGCTCTTACAATATTTCCACTCTTTTTCTGCAGTGTTCCCTGACTCTTGGGTGTTCAGCGTTATGTTGTGGATGTCCCCACTGGTGCTGAGCACTCCATGGTCAAGTGTTCTCTGCATTTTGACCCAATTGTTTGTGTCTTCTATCACACATTCATACATCCAGATCCTCTTCTTTCCACCTGTCAAAACATGATCTTCCTGGACCCAGTGTATACCATTAGTGCAAAGATCCAAGGAGTCTTTCTAAGCTGCAAATCTGGCATGAACCTATTGTCTAGTGCTTAAGATCTTTTATCTCTGGCTTTTATCCATCCCTTCCTTTGCACTGTCCCTCCTGCTGACAGGGAGAACAGCAGGCTCCCTGATTGTCTCTAAAACCCAGCTAGTCCTCAGTTTATTATACTAGGTGATTTTTATGTTGTCAAATGTCATCTGTCCTCATGTTACCCTATTGGTGACTTCCTTCCATAAGCTACTTTCAGTAAAACTGTGGAGTTATCAAACTGGATCTTGAATAAGAATTTACTACAGACTTACAATCTTGGCTTCCCCTAGATGTTCACAACCCTGTTTTGCCCTCTATAACTTGAAGAAAAATGAGTATCATTTCTCTCTTGATTAGCACACAGAATGTCTCCAAATCCAAGTGCAAATTGGTGGCCTTGGAAGCGACAACATGCAATTAGAACATGCAATTATATAGCTGCAGTTTTGCATATTCCAGGCGAGCAATTTAAAATGTCAAATAGTGAGCAGTTTCTTTGTACTCCATAAAAGACTCCTCCTGAGTCCCCCAGACAACTCATTTGCAGAATTGCTAGTAAATCAACATAATTTGTTTTCCCCAAGACTTTGTTCTGCCAGGGAAACCACCTTCAAAAATGCTGAAGCTGTTCCAATTATATCAAATTATTGCATCTCACAATAAGAACTTCCCTGTAATTGGTTGTGCAAATGAGAGAAAGTAACACATATATAATTTAGACATAGAGGATTATCCTTGAGAGGCAGCCCGACTGTTGTTGCTCCCAAGTTAGTTTAATTTCATCTGGTTTCCCCTTTCTTGGTAAAATCCCTGGATTTGACAATTCAGCAGATATTAGGTTTCCCAAGGGCACACATTTTGCTTGACTGAATTCAAATATTTAATACATCGTACATGTCAAATATTTGCAGAATTTGAGTGGGAAGATACCACGTGTGGATTGCAAAATAGGAAATGCTTAGTCTTGGATTTTGGGAAACAGTTTTCAAGCAGATGTGGATTCAAATCAATAACACTTCATTTCACACACCTGGCACTACCAAAGAAAATTTGATCAGAGCCCAAGGCAGAAGTCTCAGCCTTGTGCTGTTGGTGGACAAATTTGAATATAAGTGTAGAATCTGCACTATGCAGAAGAAAATGAACTGAGATCAAGAAACCTGGTCAAACACATACCTTTCTGATGACCTTTGATCTCTTAATTCACTTCCCATATGCCCCACTCCCTGAAACACAGTATGAGGGTGGAGCTCTATGCAGTATACATTCATTAGAGTACTTTGAATGCATCTATGGAAAATGTTTGGTGCCACATGTTTGCTCTGGATTGGTGGCAGGAACTAGCTGTAAGGAAGGTAAGAGCTCACAGCTGAATCCACTTTTAAGCTCTGAGTGTGTATGAATCTTCTCTCCATTGTGTATGATTGGATATGTAGGAGACTTGAATATTTATCTCTTGTGTAAGTTGTTATTAAAACTTAGCTCATTACCCAGAATCCTTATGGCAACCCTAGGCAAGGGTATGTGAGAAACCAAGATGATCACTAAGCCCGTTTTCTTATACTTTTATTATTTTTTCTGCAGAAATATTCCTATCACACTGTGCTGCTTCCTTCTTTCAAGTATGATGACCCAGACAAACCATGATGAGAAAGATCTGGTGTGCTAAGATTTCATATGCTACATAGTGCAGAAGCCAGAGGAGAGCAGGTAGACTCGGACAGGTCTGGGTTCTAATCCTGCCTCCATCCTTCAAATGTAATTTTTGGCAAGTGAAATGCTTTCTTTAAAACTCAAATTTCCCCATCTGTAAAATGAAGATGATTGCCTCTCTCTGCAAACAAATGTGTTGCTCCTAGTATGCCTGTCCTCAGCAAGTGTCCGACAGACAATCGTGATGGTTACAACTTAGTCCCGCAGCCTGTTAATGGCCTGTTAATTTAGATTTTTTTCTTGATATTTTATTCATTTATATTTCAAATGTTATCCCCTTTCCTGGTTTCTCCTCCAGAAACCCCCATCCCATTCTCCCTCCCCCTGCTTCTATGAGGGTGCTCCCCCACAACCCATCCACTCCCATCTCCCTGCCCTGGCATTCTCCTACACTGGGGCATGTAGCCTTCCCAGGACCAAGGTCTTCTCCTCCCACTGATGTCCAACAAGGCCACCCTCTGGTACATATGTGTAGCATATGCTGGAGCCATGGAACCTGCCATGTGTACTCTTTGGTTGGTGGTTTAGTTCCTGGGAGCTCTTGGGTTCCAGTTGGCTGACACTGTTGCTCTTGCTAACCCTTAGGTTCCTTCAGTCCTTTCTCTAGCTCCTCCATTCAAAGACCCCATGCTCATCAGTGGTTCGCTGCAAGCATCCACCTCTGTATTTGCCAGGCTCTGAAAGAGCCTCTCAGGAGCTAGCTATACCAGGCTCCTGTCAACAAGCACTTCTAGGCATCCGCAATAGTGTCTAGGTTTGGTGTCTGTATATGGGTGGAGCCTCAGTGGGGCAGTCTCTGGATGGCCTTTCCTTCAGTCTCTGCTCCCCATTCTGTCTCCATATTTCCTCTCGTGGATATTTTGTTCTCCTTCTAAGAAAACTGAAACATTCATACTTTGTCTTCCTTCTTTTTGAGCTTCACGTGGTCTGGAAATTGTATCTTGGTATCCGAGCTTTTAGGCTAATATCCACTTATCAGTGAGTGCATACCATGTGTGTTTTTTGTGACTGGTTACCTCACTCAGGATAATATTTTCTAATTCCATCCATTTGCCTAAGAATGTCATGAATTCATTGTTTTTAATAGCTGAGTAGTACTCCATTGTGTAAATATACCACATTTTCTGCATCCATTCCTCTGTTGAAGGACATCTGGATTCTTTCCAGCTTCTGGCTATTATAAATAAGACAGGTATGTACATAGCAGAGCATATGTCCCTGTTATATGTTGGAGCATCTTTTGGGTATATGCCTAGAGTGGTATAGCTGGGTTCTCAGGTAATACTATTCCAATTTTCTGAGGAACCACCAGACTAATTTCCAGAGTGGTTATACCAGCTTACAATCCCACCAACAATGGAGGAGTGTTCTTCTTTCTCCAGATTCTTGCCAGCATCTGCTCTCACCTGAGTTTTTGATCTTAGCTATTCTATTTGGTGTGATATGGAATCACTAATTTGCATTTCCCTTATGACTAAGGATGTTGAACATTTCTTTAGGTGCTTCTCAGCCATTAGATATTCCTCAGTTGAGAATTTTTTGTTTAGCTGTGTATCCCATTTTAAAATAGGGTTCTTTGGTTCTCTGTAGTCTAGCTTCTTGAGTTCTTTGTATATATTGGATATTAGCCCTCTATCAAATGTAGTGTGGGTAAAGATCTTTTGCCAGTCTGTTGGTTGCCATTTTGTCCTATTGACAGTGTCCTTTGCCTTTATAGAAGCTTTGCAATTTTATGAGGTCCCATTTCTCAATTCTTGATCTCAGAGCATAAGCCATTGGCATTCTGTTCAGGAAATTTTCCCCTGTTCCCATGTGTTTGAGGCTCTTCCTCACTTTCTCTTCTATTAGATTCAGTTTATCTGATTTTATGCGGAGATCCTTGATTTTAAAACTAGTTTAAATCCCCCAGTCTTTAGAATTTGAGCCATGCTTCTCCCCCATTGCTGCCTAAAATCCCACCATAGACTGTCTGGTCTACTCATTCTACTGTCATGCTGCATTTTGAGTTTTACATTTAACTACCTATCATCTGATTTTGTCTCCATGGGAAACCCACATACTCCTCCTATGTATTGACTAGAGCTCTGTCTGCCCTTGATACTGAATAGCTGTTATCACTAGCTCCTTACTTTTGTTATCACTACAACCAGCATCTGTAAATGAGGACTCCCCACTTGCCACTCAAACTTAGGAGTTAAGAATACAAAAATAGTGCAGACTGCCTTTAGATAGGAAATGAAAAATATATGAAAGAACATTGGGGAGATATTAGCAGGACATGAAGACTGGTGTATATGGCACCTAGGGAATTAAATCTCCTCCCTTTTGTCCCTCTCCAACTCCTCTAGAGAATCTTTGTATAAAAATACTTCAGTCTGCACATCTTCTCTGTTGAGCATAGCAATATGGTAGACTGTGCAATACCACAATATTAATATAATAGGGATAATTTTTTTGTTGGTGTTGTTTAACCTCTAGAAGCTCAGAAGCATACATATTTTCTTGGGAACAAATTTTCCACTTGTAAAAAGTGGCAGAAAGTGATTTAAGAAAAAGAAAGCATAAATACTTTGACACTTAAATCTGCTTAATAATTTGGTTTGGGATCTTAGGTGATTTTAAGAATAATATGTCATCTGAAAATGATAAGGGCCTTCTGAGGGCCAGGATTTTACAAATCAAAAACACAAAACAAAATGCTGAAATGTGCTCTGTCTCTGCAAAGGAAATGGATGCAGTTCACACAGGGGTTGGGCCAGTGACTTGTTTATTGCTTCCACACAAAGTGGATTGAAATGAGTTGGAGACCTAGAGTCAGGTAGAGTGCTAGGGGAAGGAGTCTTTTGTTTTGGAATAGCAGTGGCCAAAGTCAATGAAAAGGAGTCAGTTGAGGGCCCATGCACTGCATCTAGACAGACTGCCAGCAGAAGCAGGAGCATTTGGGTTTGTTCTCTGTTTCTGCTGGGTACCCCACCTCACTTCTTTCTCATTTATGTCTCAAATTTCAATAAAGTCTGTTTTTGAATATTTTTTGTTAGGATGGGGGAAGGATTGTGAGAGGAATGACTAGGAGGGGAGCAGTGAGTGGGATATAAAGTGAATAAGTAAAAAATAAAATTAGGTAAAAAAAATAGAAAAAAGAATACTTTCAAAAATTAGTCAAGATACTTACATATCCATGGCATTGCTTCACTATTCACAACAAATAGGAAGTGGAATCAGTTTTCCATCATCAAACAGATAAGTAAAGAAAATATATACACATACACATTATTCAACTATAAAAACATGAAATTTTGACATTTGCAAGAAAATGAATGGAAACTAGGAACTAGTTGATGGAAAGCAAATAAGACTCAGAATAACAAATTCATCATATTTACTATCATACATAGATCCTAGACTTTAATTATTGTATTTGTATATATGTGTACTGCTGTCACAAAACTAGAAAGGAGACATGAGATGGAAAAAGTAGGTCTTAATGGTAATAGAATACATGTGATATAAACATAGAAGGAAGACTATTGGGAGGGAAGGGATCTACAGGAGGTGAGCAAGGGATGGGGGCGAGAACTGGGCTTGGGGAAAGCTCAAGAAAAATCAAGTATGGGGAGACTCCAACAGTGAGATCCATTACTTTGTATGTTAATTTTTAAAATTGAATTTAAAAAACTGCTGTGCAGTTTTTCTTGAATGGAAGAATAGCTAAAGGAAAAGTGGTTTTCATAAAAGAAGGAAGGGAGGCAGCTCTACAGCTTTTACTGGGGAACTAAAGACACTTCAAGAAAAACTCAGCCAGGTGTTGCAAAGAGAAGAGCAGCCAGCAAAGGACCCGCCCTGTGAACATTTGATTGACTCCTGAGGAACCATGGGAAGGTTGAGGAAGCATCTGTCTCATATGAGCTAAAGACTGTGGCTGCATTTATCTGACATCAAAGGAAAACAATAACTCTAAAGTGCTGGAGAACTTGGGGAAATAAGTATGCCAGGAAGCTCCTTACAGAGGGAAATAATGTTGGCTTGAAAGAGGTCAGTATGTTTCCTACTATGTACTCACCAGCTTCACCAAAGATATTGGATGCAAAGGCTCAAAAACTCCCACATGTTTCAAAGCCAATCTGTCTTGAGACATAGTAAAGACCCAGCTGAAGGATGCTCAGAAACAGTTGCCAGAGAAGATCAGTAGTCTTTTTCTGGGATTTCTATGACTTATTTCCCTTATCACCAAGGTCCCTTTGAGACATATGACTTTCCATTCCCAGAAATCTCTGTTTAAGATTAGCAAACACAAAGTATCACTGATGTGCTGCTAAATGTGTTGCTGGATGAGAAATCCCCACTTCACCTTTTTATTCTTCTTTTTTACATTTTTTTAATCATGGGCAGTCTGAAAGCTGATACTACTCACTTTTTAGATGCAGAGCCGAGAAGCCCCTGAGCTGGAATGACCTGAAAACCTCCTCCCCTGAGGACTAGCTTACAAGGTACCGAAGGCTTCATGAAAATTTCTGAAGGAGTGAAGCAACCAACAGTGCTACCCATCTATGACACATCTGAGCAACAACAACCAGTATGACAGTATAACCCTATTAGTAAACAGTGGTACCATGCCTTGGTGGTAACCAACAACTCTCTTAATTGGACATAAGACTCACTCAATAGCATGGAAACAATGCTACTGGAAACCAAGCCAACTAACCAGGCTACTGATGTCATGGTTCTTGGAGAAAAGCCTCAATGTACATCTTATTAAACCATCATAATCAACTACATTCTAAATATCTGTCCTTATATCCAAAGATAAATGTAGTCCTCAGCCCTCATCAAGGAAACTTCTTTTCAATAGAAGACCATTAAAGAAAACTACAACCAATAAAAGTGTAAAGTTGTAGAGCCCAGTTCCAATGGCTACATCTACAAAGCAGCTCTTGCCCCTAAGGCTTGGAGACACTGCTGAAGAGGGCATAGAAATATGTTAAAAGCCAGAGGATCAGGGATGTTGCTTTGTGTGCAACTGTGTATCCTAGTAAATAAGAGTACAACCATAAATTCTCGTTACCTAAACATAAGTTGAACAGGGAGGGACAACAGCAATGCACATACTAAAAGTATATGGGGGAAAGACCTCAGTCTTACACAAGGAACTACAGGCAACTAAGTCATGTTTAGAGTGTGAGAAATAAGTCTTCCACAGAGAAGAACACACCAACTGCTTATCCAACACCAGTTGGTCAGCCCTGAAAACATACATATAAAAAACATTATACAGAGTAAGCAGGTCAAGTAGTATGTGTGTATGTGTGTGTGTGTCTTTTGTGTGTCTGTGTGTGCCATGTATGTGTGTCCATGTGCTACACCCTATGTGCAATAACAGTTAATGAACGAGGAGGTTATGAAATTGAAAGAGTACAAGGAAGGGATATGGAAGGGTTTGACGGAAGGAAAGGAAAGGAAGAATTGATGTAATTATATTCTCAAAAATAAAACACCTATCTCTAGCAGAAATTCTAGCCTAGTTCTCACAGTGATCCTCCATGAAGATAAAAAGCCAGAAGTCAGCATTCTCTCAACACTTCTTTATTGTCACAAAAACAGGATCATTAAGCTCCCACGCTTATCTTCCCATTCGGGCTTGCATAATTAATTTTGCCCCACAGGGCTATCTCTCTAGCTCATCCCTTTGATGATGTCTACTAGCCTGGCCTCTGTGGTGTTCTGCACATTTTAATTTTAAACAGAAATGCAATCTAGAAGCAACGAATTTGGGACCAATTAAAAGTATATTAAGAAATACAATGGTTTGAATATCATGATTATGATACAACAATTTTTAAAAACCTCTAAAAAGCACTATTTGGCAATATTCAGCATAGAATTCTACAGCTAGTATATGAGTCTGTTATGTACTGAGACAGTTAAAATTCCAATTCTATTAAACACTGCTCTGAAATAGAGAAAGCTTCCTGAAATACATGCTGTCATTGTTGACTGTAATTGCTAGAACTGCTCCTAGAATCCAATGGGATGCAGAGACATTAATTCCTTTGCTGACAGCATAGCCATTGTCTGCCAAGCTACTCTGGCTCTGCTGATGTCATTTACCAGCCTAATCTAAGGACACTTGACATTGCTTGACTTTATCCTTGTAGCCTCCTTCCTTTCCAACAGGAAGGCTTCCCTTTGTTTCCTCCACAGTACCCTCTTTGCACTTTCTCTCTAGTCTACAGTTCTTTGTTCTCACCATTTTGTCCATTCTTTCTCCAACTCCTGCAACTTTAACCATTAGGTTTCTCAGAGTACCAGTGAGCGTCCTACCTCCCACTGATATCTATGGTTTTGATGACTAACTGTAAATCATGAAGCACCCATCTCCCAATTGCACATCTAACAAATGGCTCCTGCTCCACATGCTTTCAGACTGAACATGTGACAACTCATCACAACTAACATCTACTTGATATCTTCTAGCCTTCTTACCTCTGACTTTGTTCTTATAAACGAACAACTGTTGTACCATCCTCATCCAACCACTCACTCCCTTTAGTCTATATCCTAGATTCCTCAGTTATATCAGTTTCTTTCCTTTTTATTGCTCCTTGTTAGTAGCTTCGTGTCACAGTGATGAAATATCAGAGTCAGCTAATTCAGGTTCATTTAGGTCACAGTTTTACAATTTGAAAATATAAATATTGTGGTGTAACTCTGTTGACGATCAATAGTAGAATGGTAGGAGGATGTGGGGATAAGGAAACTCACAGGGCAAACAGAAAGTAGGAAAAAGGGACAGGCCAAGATTCTCCTTTAAAATCACACACACACACACACACACACACACACACACACACATATATATATATATATATATATACATATATATATACACACACACACAAAATGGCCTAATTCACTTCAAAGGCATGCCACCAGTGATCCAAGGGTACTTACTAGGTCCCACTTAGTAAGTGTCCAGAATACTGCTACCTGGACTTCCCAATTTTCCACATGGATCCTAGGGAGCCATCAAAGACCAAGACCCACACCTTATACTACCATAGCTACTATGATGTCTGCTTGGTTTCTGAAAACTATTGCATTAACTATCCAAGATAAATTCCTGTCCTCTTCATAAATTCTCCATGTGGCATTCACAACAACAACCTGAAACAAAATCCTTATAACAAAAAACAATCTCCATGTTTTTCTCTGTTTATGTGGCTGAAAACAAATGTAACAATATCTGTTGGGGACCCTGGACCACCATCCCAGCTAACGAAAGTTGTGAACTGCCTTTATGAGAAACTGCCTCCTTTGGGAGAACCTGACCTTCGACCAAGGAAGAATCTCCTGTTCTGTCAAGAGCCAAGCCCAGGAAACACCTGCTGTTCCAAGAGAACCTCAGGAAATTACCTGTGTTCTGGAAAGATTAATCAGTACCAGGTTAAGAAAAGACTTCCTTGGGTCTCAGGAACTTAAAGAAGTCTGGCATTTCCTGGAGCTAGTTGCAGCTGGATGGCCTGCGCAGGATCCCCGCCCTGTTCTTTGCCCCCTTTCTCCTTGCCGAAGACATATATTGTAAACTGCTCCCCCATTAAAGCAAGACCATGACAAAACTTCCTGCTGCATGGTCTCCTTCTCTCTCCCGCCCATGCTCCTTTCAGGTAACAGGTCCACCTTGATACCCCACGAATAATCAGACCCGTGGTCGGGTCAAACATCACTACCATGCTTAAAATCATGTCATAGTTCATCATGTGCAGAAGATAAAAAGTCCTTAGCATTGCCTCATAATCTGACCCCATACACTGCCTTCTGCCCATTTTTCTAATGTGATTTCTCATCATCACCCTTCTTTCTCTTTTCTGCTCAGGCCATGGGTCGTTCTTCAGCCCTTCAGATGTCCATGCTCCTTCCTACCTCACTGTCTCCATGTATGCAGCTCCTTCAATTGATAATGTATTTCACACAGCTTCTCCTTAGCTGTCCTCACTTTATATCCTAGCTTAAACAGTTCATCTTCATACATGTACTTGAAATTTATACCAGATGTGCCTACCCCTGTCCCAGGAGTCTCCCAAGTTTCCAGCCCGTCTTACTGTGGATTGGGCTCTGTGACCAGCATTGCTCCATGGCCATCAGTGAGGGCACCGTTTCATCTTAAACACTAACAAGAGATCTCTTACAGACTCCTTTTTTAGCTATGTAGCTAAAAGCAAAATAACTCATGAAGGTGGAGCTGTAAGGCTATAAGAAATAAACTCTTGAGCATTATCCTCTAAAACCTTAGCTAACTTAATCAATAGTATGAGAGTCTCCCTATTATTTGATCTGATATTGGAATCTACTTGAGTTTTAAGCACTGGTGTGACATTGCAATATTTGTACTGTAATATTCCTGGCACCTAGTATGGTATTTGACATCTAATAAACACTCAAAACTATTTCTTGAACAAGCAAATAAATGAGTAAATTCAAGAGTGCATAGATTGACAGTGGTGTGATCTGCAAGAGACATAGAATATGGAAAATACCAAAGTAAAATTCTTTACTAAAATGTTCAAAAGATGACAGCCATTTGCGGCCATATGTATTATGAACCTGGGCACAATGCTTTCATCTCCTGAAGGAGGACAGGATGCTGGAAGGACTTTTCCTGAGGTGACATAAGCAAACATCTTTGCACACAGATAGGGCCCTAATGTCAGATTTTTCCTCAAATCTAGATTGGTGAACTATTGTAATTAAATTGTTACTTACAGAATCATGGGCAACTAACAGGTAACTGTACCAAAGAATACCTACCCCAACAACTATTAACTGCTTTGTTAATAATGTCCTTTGTGGGACAGGGATTTTGTGCATATCTATTATGACATTTCCTGAGTCTTATGAGACCTCCGCAAAAAACAAAACAAAACAACAACAACAAAAAAACCACCTAGTGACCTCAGAATTTGAAGTTGCTCTAATTTTAAGTCAACACTGGCTATTCTTGGCCTACAGTGCAGCATCCTGCATCTAGATGAAAGTTGGCTTAAAGTTGGGTAACTTTAGTTCTTTATTATTTAAAATAATTTCTTCTAAGTGTGAGGACAAACAAGAACATCTGCCACAGTTAGAAGACTACCCACCCATCATCTCAGGATAGGAAGAGGTTGACTGTGCTACAGCTACCTCTTGGTAGCATCAGGAAATTACAGTAGCAGCTTCTCACGAGGCCACATCTGCGAAATTAAGATGACAAAATAGCATGCAATGTTCCAGGCAGAACCTGGTAAACATGATTAATGAAATTACTGTGAAGAAAAGATAATAAAGTGCTTACAAACCACATTTGACTGAAAGGATACCACACCAAAGGATTCCAGTCTATTCAAACCACCTACATATGGCTTGAAGAAACAGAAGAGCTATACATCATTGATGTTTACAAGCAAACCAGGTGGGTAGCTCTTCTGCCACAGAACCAAGGAGGCAAATGCATTATGGAAAAGACAGCATGTGCATGTAAAAATTTGTAATTAAAGGGAGGAAAAATAAACCAAGCTATGAGTGTTTTGTTTCTTTGAACACCTAAGAGAATATTTCATCCATCCAGAAGAAAGGATGATCTAATAATCATCATGGTTTATCAGTCACAGTTCAGCTTAGAATACATAGTGTGTTCACATCAGCATAATTAAAAAGATTTCTAAAGGGGTATGATTCAAGAAATGGGAGTGGTTAAAAATATCACCCTAGATAATTTTTACTCAGGCTAGTGACAGTAGAACTTATTCCTCCTCCTGGGGCTCAAGAAACAAAAGAAAGAAGTTGTTGGTGAAGAGTTATGAAGGTTACTTTTGGGGGGTACTATGACTTTTTGTTCTATCCCCCAGAGAGGAAGTCTGAAAATGATTACTACAATCTTTCTTTTCTCCAGGATTTATGATTGTGGATGTGGAGTGCGTATGTTTCTCTCTGGGTTTTCCTTGTGTGTCCCTTTATTCTATCTGAGACTGCACCATTTGTGATGTGATGTAAGTTTTCTCCCCCGTCTTCTCTGGAAATGTCCTGACTGACTAAACATCCAAAAATGTCATATTGCACACTGCTTATTCATTGTTATAGGAATAAAGAAGCAGGCCTAGTACAAAGAAGGAGTTTACCCCAAGTTTTACTAGTCTACTACAATAAAGTACTACTTGATTTGGGTACAGTTAAGTTTAAATTCATAAGCTATAAAAGTGCTTTACATTTCACCTGATACATAATAAACATTCAAGCCATACTATTCTGAATAGGGTTTGAACACATGTGTGGATGGATGGCCTCTGGAAAGAGGAATACATCACTGCACACAGACTTGATCCTGAGTTTCTACTTGTGTCTCCCTTGTAGATGGAAGACATTGCTCTTTCATGTTGGAGAAAGTCAATGCCAGCTGCTATGGCCATCATTAACTTTAGATATATTTTAATATTTTTATAATTTTGGTGGAGTATTCTTCTTTTTCTCCTCAAATAAAATTATGTTCTTGTTTATTTTAAGAATACATTTGCCCCATTCTCTGAAAGCATAAAGAATGCATTTATCACATGTGCCCCCCAAGTATAATATCGCTTGAAAAGCAGTTTAGCACCAGAATGCCATCCGGAATAACATTATGTGGCCCACTCATGGCTTATCCAGCATGCGGCGCGGTTGAACCCTTCCTTAACACACACACATAACCAGCACACACATACACACACACACATACACACACACACACACATACACATACACACATATACACACACATACACACACACACAACACACACACACACACAACACACACACACACACACACACACAATTATCAGGCTATTATTTAAGCCCAGGTCTATTTTATTCAAATCCAATTTACAACCTGGATGCTTCTAAACATATCTCAATGAAAAGAAATGAGAATAAATAAATGATAATGTCCCATAAAATAAAATAAGAAGATGCATAAAATTTAAGTGATGTATAATAATATAGTCTATAAAAATGTTGTAGAAAGATATCATCTAGTATAACAGCCATTTTCATCTTAGTAGGAATAACATGCATTACTGAAAAGACATGAAGTAAGGTATAGCATGTTGATGTTCTCTCACAGGGTTCTGTCTGAGAGGATCCTTAAGCTCTTCATTGAGATTCTAGTCACTTCCTCCCTCCTGCATATTCTTCTGTCCCTCCTACCTGTGCATAATTCTGTTCCAGATGTAGGTGGTCCCAGGTGTATGTGGTCTCATAGGAATTCTTGAGGGGGAATTTCAGGTATGCAGATATGGGGAATATCATATGGAATGTTGGTGTGAGATTTCTAATGATGCGACTGTTGTAAGTGGGGCTCATGTTATTATAAGTAACCTTTTACCCATTCTCCTATAAGTGAGCCCAATCAACTCATTGCTTCAGCAAGCTAGACTAGAATGGAATGCTACTTTGGTCTGTTACTGTCATACCTGGATAAGCACATGCTTGCTCATGCCTCTTCAGATATCTAGTCTTCTCCTACCTTATAAGATAATTTTTTCTTGACATTTCAGGTGAATTCTTGTTCGGTATTAAAGAAATATTTTACTTTCCTAGTTAAACTCAAATTTTTTGTTATATTGTTCATATTTCCTTTGTAAACAAGAAATAAACATTTAACAAAATACAAACAAATATAATTGGAGAAAAAAAAAAAAAAGAAAATTTTTTCTGAAACAAGAAATTACATTCAGTTAATTACATATTAATTCATAAACAAATTTCTAACTAAAGTGGAAATATTTATGGCCATATAATTGTTTAAATGTACAACTAATATCCAAATGAATCTCCCTATGAGAAAAGATATTAACAAAATAGAACAATATATTCATAGAGTTAACAACTCTATCTTGAAAAAATCCAAGCCCAATAGATTTAGCAACATATATCCAACTGATCCAATAATTTTTGCCTGAGCCGTACTAGTGAGGATTTACTGGTAAAATACTTACTTCTTATAACCAAAAACCTCAATAAGAATTACAATCAATATCTCAATTTCTATCACATACATTTTGCTGAGGGACTAGTGAGGATTTACTGGTAAAATACTTACTGGTAAAACAGATTTGCAAGTAGAGTTAGAAGACCTTTGGAAAGCAAATAGGAATAAAGCCTTCTCTGTTCTACCAAACACCAAAAATGTGCCTTAAGAATATTAACCAGCAGTAACTGAAATCATGGACTTTGTATAGCAACAAATACCATAAGACAAATAGAGAATATATACAGGAACATAATATCCAAAATAAAAGGCATTTAATGTAACTTGCAAAAAGAATACATTTAATAGAGCTTGAGAAGGATTGGTGTTAATTGTTCAACTGAACTCATCAGGAAAACTATCAAGCCCTGGGATTCTCTTTAATGAGAAATTTGTTTAATTTCCTCCTACATACCATTAAACTATTTAGGCTTTCTCTCTTTTTTGTAGTTGAACTTGGTTATTTGTGTTTAATAATTCATCCATTCATCTAAACTATCCAATGTGTCAGTGTGTGATTTTTGAAAGTTTCTATAATGCTTTGTATCTCTCTGGTATCGATTGTAATGTCTACCGTCTCCATCTGATTTTATTTTTGCTTTTATTCACAGTCTGACAAACAACTTGTTGATTTTTTGGTTCTGGGTTGTTTTGTTTTGTTTTAAAAAAAAAAAGTCCAACTTATATTATATACCTATTGCTGATTTCCTCATCTTGCTTATTGGCTCTTGGTCTTTGCCATTCTACTGAAATATAATGCCCAACATTACTTCATTTAAGATCTCTGAGCTTTATATTTATTGTTTTGTTGTAAAGAATATAATCGTGAGCAGAGAAGAACAGTAAATGGTGAGGTACTGGCGAGAGAGGCAGAGTCTCCCTGTCTTCCTTCACTGAACAACTTGGAGACATCATGTTCTCAGTTCCCTTAGAGATCGCATTCATGACTTTTTTTGGACATTTATTGCTATAAATATTTCTCTTAGAACAGCTTTTGCTCTGTCTCATAGGCTCTAGTACACAATGTTCCTATGTTCATCTGTCCCAAAGAACTTGATTTCCTTTTTAATATCTTTGTTGACTGCTTGGTTATTGAGGAACATCTTGCTGCTATTAATTTATACTTTGTCACTCTAATTCCAGAACCTCCAGTTTACTTAAAATCTCTTATCCTATCTTCTTTTTAAATTTTGATTTCCTGTTGTTAAGATCTATATTTTCTTTGGCATCTTTGAAAGAGCAAATATTTCCCATGGGAATTCTTCTCTTTCTGGGGTTATCTTTTCTCAGCATGAATTATTATTCTGTCTTTGGTGCTATAGTGGTTTGAATATACTTGGCCCAAGGAGTGTCACTATTAGGAGGTGTGGTCTTGTTGAAATAGCTGTGGCCTTGTCAGATGAAGTGTGTCATTGTGGGGGTGGGCTTTGAGAGCCTCCTCCTAGCTTCCTGAGAGGCATTCTTGTCCTAGCAGCCTTCAGAACAAGATGTAGAACCCTCAGCTCCTTTTCCAGTGCTATGCCTGCCTAGACACTGCTATGCTTCCCATCTTGATGATAATGGGCTGAACCTCTGAATCTATAAGCCAGCCCCAATTAATGTTGTCCTTTATAAAAGTTGCCTTGCTCATGGTGTCTCTTCACAGAAATAAAATTCTAAGACAAAAGTTCACTTCCCTTTAATATCTTTATCTTTGCATGCATAACACATCCAAAACATCTCACATACAACCTTGATTACTCAACAGATGTTTGTTGAATCAACAGGTTAATAGGTTCAAAATAATTATACAAATTAACACACTTTAATGCATCTGGCATATTGTACATGCAGAGAATATTAAAGAAAGAGGAGATTTATAGCAGCCATTAAATCATATATTAAATTATAAATAGTGTAAATTCTTTACTAATAATAGATACCAGTAAACATTCTACAGATATTAAAGTCAAGCTAAATGACAATGAATATTTCTACAAAAAGAAAGACTATATGACCCTACCTTTTAGACTCTGGTTGAGGAAACAGGTACTCTAACTGCTGGTCTTCACCACTCTCCTCCCTTCTAAATCCAATACTCCAGTCTTACCTCCAACTTTGTAGCAGACCACCAACTGTGACCTTCTTGTCCTATCTGGCCCCATGTCTAACACATCATAAAGATTTTCTTCTCCAACCTTTCTCCACACTCACCCTGTTTTCCCAGCCTTTAACTCCAGCATACATTCCCTGGGAACTTACCAGCCAAGCCTGTCAAAGAAGCAAGTAGACCAGCAAAGCAGGGAGGCAGGCTTCAGATATTTACTTTCCCTTCTCTCCTCCAAATCCCATTCCTTAGTCTCAATCTCCATCTCTGTACCTCCATCTCTGTACCAGACTATCTGTTACAGTCTCTTTTCTTTCTCTGTCTTCATTCTCAGGAGGCTAAGCAGACCTTGGTGGAATAGCCTGTTTACTTCCCTTGGGTGGACTGATTCAGTTTCTTGCCTCAGTCCATTCCCATTTCTAAAAATCAGTTCCCAATACCTAGTTTACCTGCAACTTTCAGTGACTACACATAGCATGATCATAGAAGAATTCCATTCCAAGCACCATACAGACACCATACCCTTCTAAGAATCAGAGAGGACAACAGAAAACAAGGAATAAAATATGTACCCAAAACAAAAAGGCCAGATATCAGCTCCTAGAATTGCAATCATCCCAAACCCAGATGCATAGATACTAGTGTAAAAACACAATCAATAGCAGCCAGGAAAATATGACTCCAGTAGAACTCAGCAACCTGCCACAATAGATTCTGAGAACTGCAACATATCTGAAAAAGAGACAAAGACCTAAAATAGCCTTTATGAATATGATAGAGATTCTTCAAAAGAAAATTAATAGGTCTCTGAAAGAAATTTATGGAAACACTGAAAGAAATGAATGAAACAGTTTATGACATGAAAGTGGAAATTGAATCAATAAACCAAAATTGATGGAAATCTGGAAAAGTTTAGGAACATGAGCAGAAACCATAGTAGAAAGCCTCTGCAACAGAATAGAAAAGATATAATGGAGACTATCAGACATAGAAGACACAATAGAAAAAATGGATACCTCAGACAAAGAAAATGCTAAATACATAACAACAACAAAAAAAACTAGCATAAACCATCCAAACAATCTGAAATACTATGAAAAAAACCAAATCTAAGAATAATAGTAATAGCAGTGGGGCACTACAGCTGACCGACCTGGATGACTTCATCGGGCCGTCTCAGAATTGCATCAAGCTGTGAAGGTGGATAAGAAGTCTGGAAGTGGTATAGCCAAGATCCACATTGAAGATGATGGCAGTTACTTCCAAGTGAACTCAGATGGAAAAACCCAGAAGCTGGAGAAGACCAAAGTCTCCCTGAATGACTGCCTGGCATGCAGCAGCTGTGTCACTTCAGCAGAGACGGTACTCATTACCCAGCAGAGCCACGAGGAACTGCGGAAGGTTCTAGATGCTAATAAGGTGGCAGCACCCGGCCAGCAGTGGCTGGTGGTCGTTTCCATCTCACCACAGTCCAGAGCATCACTGGCTGCCAGGTTTCAGCTAGACTCCACAGACACTGCCAGGAAATTAACTTCATCTTCAAAAAAAAATAGGGGTGCACTTTGTCTTTGATACTGCCTTTGCAAGGAACTTCAGCCTTTTGGAGAGCCAGAAAGAGTTTGTGCAGCGATTCCGAGGACAAGACATCTCCAGAGAGGCCTTGCCGGTGCTGGCTTCTACCTGCCCAGGCTGGATCTGCTATGCTGAGAAGACACATGGCGACTTCATCCTCCCCTACATCAGTACTGCCCGGTCCCCAGAGCAGGTTATGGGCTCCCTGGTCAAAGACTTC
This sequence comes from Mastomys natalensis, assembly GCA_021653895.1. Classification (NCBI taxonomy): domain Eukaryota; kingdom Metazoa; phylum Chordata; class Mammalia; order Rodentia; family Muridae; genus Mastomys; species Mastomys natalensis. The sequence goes on from JAJTUV010001036.1 coordinate 1,129,052, forward strand.
TTTGCACAGCAACAGCCTCTGACTCCTGACAAGATCTACCATGTAACAGTGATGCCCTGTTATGACAAAAAGCTAGAAGCATCCAGACCTGACTTCTTCAACCAGGAGTACCAGACTCGTGACGTGGATTGTGTTCTTACAACAGGAGAAGTCTTCAGGCTGATGGAGGAAGAAGGAGTCTTGCTCTCGGAGCTGGAGCCTGTGCCCCTGGATGGCTTAACCAGTAGTGTGTCTGCTGAGGAGCCCACCAGCCATCGTGGAGGAGGCTCAGGAGGCTACCTGGAGCATGTGTTCCGGCACGCAGCCCAAGAGCTCTTTGGAATCCTTGTGACTGAAGTCACCTACCAACCTTTGAGGAACAAGGACTTCCAGGAAGTGATACTGGAGAGGGAAGGCCAGGTCCTGTTGCGATTTGCTGTGGCCTATGGCTTCCGAAACATCCAGAACCTTGTGCAGAAGTTGAAACAAAGCCGCTGTCCCTACCATTACGTGGAAGTAATGGCCTGCCCTTCAGGCTGCTTGAATGGAGGGGGCCAGCTCAAGGCTCCGGATATGGAAGGCAGGGAGCTCCTCCAGCAAGTGGAAAGACTGTACAGCATGGTGAGGAGTGAGGCACCCGAAGATGCACCTGGGGTCCAGGAGCTGTACCAACATTGGCTGCAAGGCGAGGACTCAGAGCGGGCCAGCCGCCTGCTGCACACGAAATACCATGCCGTAGAAAAGACCAACTCAGGCCTCAGCATCAGGTGGTAGGAGACCATCAGTCTACGAGAGCCCCAGGGCCAGCACCAAGGCTTCCAGTAAGACTGTGTGGTTATTATCTGCAACAAAGCCCACACAGGACACACCAGAGAACCTCAATTCAAGGAGAGCGCCAAGGATGGGTTGGATTCTGTGCTACAATGGGGGCACTAGCTGCACGTGGGTCCTTGGCGATACATGACCCATGTCTCTGGCTGGTAATGTTGCCTGCAGCTTGTATACCTCCAGGATCCACATTGAGATATGCAGGGTGAAGTGCAGGCAGGATCAGAAGTAGCCAAGTAGGTTCAATGAGGTTCTTCTACTGGCCCAGGGCCATGGACATCTTCTCTGCCCTGACCTCTGGCTGTAGTTGTCTTGAGTATAAGGGGTTTCATTTCTGTGGCTAACCCCTGAAGCTATAACCTATAGAGCAGATATCGAACCTGAACCTAATGGGGCACCCAATCTTCTAAAATCTGGCTGTTTGCGAGGGCCTTAGGCTGTGGGCAGTCTGTCAGCACCAAACCTATATGCCTGTGAGGACTCCATAGCTGGGACTCACCACTAATAAACAAGTCTGTGCCTCTGGAAAAAAATAGTAATAGAGAAAGGAGAAGAAACCCAGGTCAAAGGCACCAAAAATATTTACAGCAAAATTACAAAAGAAAATTTCCTTAACCTGAGGAAGGACACGCCTATAAAGATATAAGAATCATACGGAAGCCCAAATAGACTGGACTAGAACAGAAAGTCCCCTCAGCACATAATAATCAAAACACTAAGCATACAGAACAAAGGAAAAATAATTTATAAAGGCAGACCTACTAGAATAACACCTTACTTTTCAGCAAAGACTCTAAAGCCAGAAGGACCTGGATAGATGATCCAAGAGATCACAGATATCAGCCAACACTACTATAGCTTTCAATTACAATAGGTGAAGAAAAGAGAACATTGTACAATAAAACCAAATGTAAGCAGTCTCTTTCTGCAAACCCAGCTCTACAGGAGCTACTAAAAGAAAATTTAAACTGACAATGTCAATGACACCCAAAAAAAATGAAGAATAATCTCAGACTAATAAATCAAAATGAGTAGGGGAAGCCCACACTACAACCACAAAACAACAGGAATTATCGAACACTTATTGATTTCTCACATCGATGATGTTAATGCCCCAATAAAAAGAGAAAGACTAACAGAATGCATGTGAAAACAGGATCCATCCTTCTTCTTCATCCAAGAAATATGCCTTAACTTGACCCCAAAGTAAAGAATGGAAAAAGATATTCCAAGCAAATAGACCTAAGAAGCAAGCTAGTATAGCCATTTTATCATCTTACAAAACAGACTTTAAAAAAATTAATCAGAAAACATAGGAAAGGATACTATATATTCACCAAAGGAAATACCCACCAAGAGGGCATTGCATTTCTTAATATTTATGCACCAAACACAGGGGCATTCAAGTTTATAAAAGAAACACTTCTACAGCTTACACCACACATTGATTGACACTTGCACACTGATCATGGGAGACTTCAATACCTTACTCTTGCCACTAGGCAGGTCATACAGTCAAAAATTAAACAGAGAAATGTTGGAACTAACATGTTATAAACCACATATATCTAACATATATTTACAGATCATTTCACCCAAACACAAAAGATTATACCTTTTGCTCATCATTTTATGGACCTTTCTCCAGAATTGTCCACTTATTCAGATACAAAAGAAGTCTCAACAGGTATGAGGATATTAACATAATACTTTGTATCCTTTCTGATCACTACAGATTAAAGCTGGGTGCCAACAACAGAAAGCTTACAAACTCATGGAAACTGAACAACTCACTACTGAATACAAAGTTGATCAAGACAGAAATTAAGAAAGAAATTAAAGGCTTTCTACAATTGAATAAAATTGAATGAATATGTAATATACCTAAACTTACCAGACCCCCAAAAAATGAAGCTGGTTCTAAGAGGCAAGTGCCTAACTAAAACAGAAGAGATCTCATACTAGTAACTTAACAGAACATCTGAAATCTCTAGAACAAAAAGAAGAAATGGTTCCTTAAAGAAGTAGATGAGAAGGAAAATCAACCTCAGTCCTAAAATCAATAAAATAGAAACAAGCAAAACTAAAGTCAGTGAAAATAAGAGCTGTTTCTTTGAGAAAATCAATAGGATTGACAAAGCCTAATTCAAATTAACTAAAAGGTAGAGAAATGAGAACCTAGTTAACAAAATTAAAGATGAAAAGGGTCCAAAGCAACAATTACCAAGGAAATGCAGAGACTCATAAGGATATACTTTAAAAATCTTTATTCCACAAAACTGGAAAATATAAAAGAAGTAGATAATTTTCCTGAGAGATACCACTTATCAAAGTCAAATCAAGATTAGATAAGCAATTTAAAGACCTAATACCCCCTGTGAAACAGAAGAAGTTATTTAAAGTCTAGTAACCAAAATAATAAATAATGAAAAACAAAAACAAACAAAAACAGGGCCAGCACAGAACTCTACCAGACTTTCAAAGAAGAGTTAATGTAAATACTCCTCAAATTATTCCACAAAATAGAGTCACTGTCTGGATCACCAGGAATTAGAGGCTAGCTAGCACAAAGACCTCGGATAGATAGATAGATAGATAGATAGATAGATAGATAGATAGATAGATAGATAGATAGATAGATAGATAAATAAATAAATAAATAAAATAAATTTAAAACTAACAGACAACAACAACAAAACACTAGGTGGTGGTGATAATGTATGCCTTAAATATCAGCACCCAGGAAGCTGAGGCAAGCTGTTCTCTGTGAGTTCAAAGTTGACATGGTCTACAGACAGATTTCCAGGAAATACAGTACTACATAGAAAAACCCTGTCTTAAAAAATCAACATAATGATTCCTCATGATATTTTACTATACTTATATATCAGTGCTTAGCCCAATCTGTCAGGGAGGCTACTTCTGGCAGCTGATGGGAGCAGAGGTAAATACCTAGAGCCACACATTAGACAAACAGAGAGAGAGATAGAAAGAAAGAGAAAGAGAGAGGGAGGGAGGGAGGGAGGGAGGGAGGGAGGGAGGGAGGGAGGGAGGGAGGGAGGGAGGGAGGAAAGGAAGGAGGGAGGGAGGGAGAGAGAGACAGAGAGAGCAAGCCCAAATTGGAGACTTCCATAGGGTCCCTCCCATGGGAGTTCAGGGAACCCTGTAGAAAAGGGGGAGATGAATTATAGGAGCTGAAGAGGTTGAGAACACCAGAAGAACACAGCCCACGGAATCAACTAAGAAGAGTTCATAGGGCCTCATAAAGACTGAAGAGGCATCGCAGAGCCTGCATGGTTCTGTACTAGGTCCTCTGCATATAGGGTATGGTTGTTAGCTTGGTGTTTTTGTGGGACTCCTGAGAGTGAGAGTGGGGGTGTGTCTGACTGTTTTGTTTGCTCTTGGGACTCTTTTCTTCCTACTGGATTGCCTCACCAGCCTTGATATTAGGCTTTGGGCCTAGTCTTTTGTTGATATCCCTGGGAGGGCTGCTCTTTTCTGAAGGGAAACAGAGGAAGAGTGAGTCTAGGGGAGGGAGGAAAGACTGAAAGGAATAAAGTGAAGGGAAACAACAGTCAGGATATATTGTATGAGAAAAGAATAAATAAAATAAATTAATTAATTTAATTAAAAATTTAAAATAGAACACTTCTGGGTCAGAAATTTTGGCTGTGGGCTGGTAACACCATCCCTGATCCTGAGGCCATGTCTATCTACTGGAGATAGACTCTTCAAGTTTCCTCTCCCCACTGTTGGGCATTTCATCTAAGGTCACTCCCATTGAATCCTGAGGATTTCACCTCTCAGGTCTCTGGTACTTTCTAGAGGGTCTCACCACCTCCCACAAAGTGTTCCTGTCTAAAAGAACTGCAGGGACAAAAATGGAGAAGAGACTGAGAGAAAAGTGGTCCAGTCACCACGTCAACTAGGGATACATCTTATGGGGAGACACCAAGGTCTGACACTACTGTCACTGATGCTATGATATACTTACAGACAGGAGCTTAGCATGACTGTCCTTTGAGAGGCCCAACTAGCAACTGACTAAGACAGACACTTACACCCAAATGTTGGACTATGGTCAGGGACCCCTATGGTTGAATTAGGGGAAGGATGGAAGAAGCAGAAGAGGAGGATGACCCCATAGAGGACCACCAGTTTCAAATAACCTGGGCCCCTGGGAACTCCTAGACTTTGAGCCACCAAACAGACACCATACACAAGCTTGTCTGAGGTCCCAGACATATATATAGCAAAGACTGCCTGGTCTGGCCTCAGTAGTAGAAGATGTACATAATCCTCAGAAGACTTGAGACCCTAAGGAGAGGAGAGGCCTTCTGGGGGCGGAGCATCCTCTTGGGGAGGAGGGGAGGAGGAATGGGATGAGGAACTGTGGGAAGGGGGCAGGGAAGGGAGCAATGGCTGGATTGTAAATAAATAAATAAATAAATAAATAAATAAATAATGTTTAATGGAGTTTAGATCTAAAGAGAAAACTCTCAAAAGAGGAAATTCAAATTGCTGAGAAACACTTAAGAAAATATTTGACATCCTTGGTCATCAGGGAAATGCAAATCAGAACTGCTTTGGGATTTTATCTTACATCTGTCAGAAAGGCTAAGATCAATAAAAACAAGTGACAGCTCATGCTGTTAAGGATGTGGAACAAAAGAAACACTCATCCACTGCTGGTGGGAGTGTAAACTTGTACAGCCACTGTGGAAATCTGTGTAGCAGTTGTTTAGGGAGATGGAAATCAGTCTACCTGAAGATCCAGCTATACCACACCGTGGCATATACCGAAAGGAAGCTCCATCCTTCCACAGGGACACTTTCAATCGTGTCCATTGGTTCATTCCTTCTCATGATATCAAAAACTGGAATAAATCTAGCTATCTTTCAACAGAAGAACGAGTAAAGAGAATGTGGTACATTTACACAATGGAGCATCAATCAGATCTTTAAAAAAATTAATCATAAAATTTGCAGGTAAATGTATAGAACTAGAAGAAAATCATCCTGAGTAAGAGAACTCAGACCCAGAGAGAGAAATATGGTATGTGTTAATTTACATGTGGATACTAGCTAAGTCACTGATAACTGATCGACAATCAATTGAACCACACAGGATAGTTATATAGTATGGGATTGTGGGCAGGGTTGAGGGAGACAGCTCTCCTTAGGTGAAGGAGATAGAATAGATAGTTATGGATTAATGGGAGAGGGACTAGAATGTGACAATCAAATGGAGATGGGGGGTTGGAGGAGACTACTGGGAGAGACAGCTAAAATGATAGATCATTTGAGCGATAGTATAGATCTAATAATATAGTAGAAGCTTTCTAAAATATATGAAGGGGAAGAGTTGGTATAACAAATGTAAGAGCCAGAGAAGATGGAGAACACCAAGGAAATATGGCCTCCTAATTCAACAAGACTGATGATGCATGAATTCACAGAGACTGAGGCAGCAGGCACAGTGCCTGCATAGGTCTGTATCAGATGGGGTTCTAGAGATGAAAGTCATGGACACATGCCTCATCCCTAACACAGAAGCAATCTCCACTTGATAACCACTTGCAAATGAAAATTTAGTTTTCTCCAAGAAAACATCAAGTAGAAGGATTGGGACACCAACCTAGACACAAGACTGTAGACCTATAGTTTGTCCTGCCTACAAGAGTATTCTGAGACAGGAGCCTAGCATAATTGTCATCAGAGAGACTTTCATACAGCAACTGATGAGAACAGATACAGAGTCCCACAGTCAAATACTAGGCACAGCTTGGGGAATCCTATGGAGGAGTGAGAGGAAGGATCAGAGGAACCAGAGACACCAGAAGAACACAGCCCATAGACTCAATTTACAATTGAACTCACAGGGGTTCCCAGAGATCAGGGAGCCTGTAGGGGTCTGACCTAGGTCCTCTGCATATATGTTATAGCTGAGTAGCTTGATGTTCTTGTGAAATTCCTAACAGTGGGAACAGGGTCTGTCTCTGACTCTTTTGCCTACTTGTATGATTCTGTTTGTCCTACTGAGTTGCTTTGTGTAGTCTTGATGTGATGGTAGATGCTTGACCTTACTGTAGCTTGTCAGGCTATATTTGGTTGATGTCCCAGGGAGGTCTTCTCTTTCCTCAGGGGAGGTGGAGGGGGTGGATATAGGGGAGAAGGAAGGTTTCAGAGATAGACTTGGGCAAGTAGAGGGAGGGAAAACTGAAGTTTGGGGTACAATATATGATAGAAGAATAAAATTTGTTTTAAAATTTTTAAAAGACAAGGAGTGATAAATGAAGTAAAGAAAAGGTAGTTCTTTAATGGATAGAGTCTTGATATGGGACGATAAATAGTTCTGGAAATTGAGTGATGATAAGGTGATACATTAATGTGAATATACTGGATGTAGCTGAAGTATATATTTTAAAGTAGTTAGAAAAATAAGTGAATTGTATATTTATAATTAACTAAAAGTCACACACATACACATACACACAGCGTCTGGTACCTGTAGACCATCCACCCCTTCCCTTCTATTGGCATTAATCTCAGTAGCAATTAATAATAAATCTTCTCTGTGATAGTATCTATCCCAGAGCCATCAAAGTATTCATGGGGAACCCAATCTGTAGCATCGGGGAAAAGTTCTGAGGCCTTGGTACTATCTTCTCAAAGTAGCACTCCTGTCCTACGTCTCCACAGCTATATGAGCACCTTCCATCTTCCCGTACCGACAAATGTAGTAGACTCCCTAGCAAGTGTTAAAGCCATACTGAGAAGAGGCAGAATACCACACAGTCCTTTAAGAGCTCTGATTCACTGTAAGTACAAGAATCCTCAGCCTAAGCAAGAAAGTAATAGAGAACTCCTTTATTCCTTCTTCTTGCCTTATGCACCATACTGAGGAAGAGTTTCCTGTTGCATGTGGATAAGATTGGGATGATTGAAAATATGATCTTGCTATAAAGAAAAGATACAAAATACCTTATAGGTGAGTGCTCTATTATAATAACTAAAAGTGAAGCCCTCCCTACCAGCTATTGATAATATTATCTAACTGATTTGCTTTTCCCTATCTTCAGGGGGCAAAGTGGTTTAAAAAGCCTGGAGAAATGAAAATAATCCTATTTTCCTACTAATGACACCGAAATAATCCATTTTTAAAAATCAGTTGTCAAAGATGAGAAGTTGCACTGGAATTGTCCTGTTTCTGAATAAGCTCTGGAAATGTGAGTTATCAGGTTTCAATGACATTGGATTCATGTATTTATCTCAAAACTAAAGGTGATTTCTGTCAATGCTTTGTTGAAGTCTCATTTCAATTAAAACTCTAAAGGAGACCTCTTAATGGGCTTGATATTTAGTCTGAATCATCGCTGAATATACGTTTCTCAAAACATGATTTATATTTTCTTTCTCATTGACAGCAGAAATTATCTCAGTCTAAGTTTTATTTTATTCAACAATTTATTTCTCATAATGGAAGAAGAAGTCCTAGTTAGCAAGATACATTACCATCTATATAAAAGTTAACAGCAAATAATCAGACAATTCTAATTGTAGAAAATTTTAAATTAGTTTGATTTGTTGAGATAAGTATTTTTCATTAGAATGTACTAAAGAAAGAACACCAGCCCAATTAAGATAATTTATCATTAATGGTAGCACATATATCTATTATCACTTGAAAAAAGTACTTAATATTTAAATTGTCATTATCAAATAATAGACAAAATATTTTTCATATTTTCACACAGATTAATCACATTTAGAGAGGTACAGAAAAAACATACTATGTGTTTAAAAAATAAACTATTGTTATTGATAAATGACAACTTTTATTGTCTCAACTTCTAAAATATTGGTTAAGTTTCTAAGTAGTAAATTACAAAAGGATACTATGAATCTGTGTTTGTATGATGTCATTTGATGAGTTAACTTAGAATTCATAATTTAAAGATTATTGATGAATGGAAAATTCTTGATACTCCATTTTCCAATTTTCATTTAAACAAAAAGCCATGGAAGACAGGCTTCATGTCATCTGGGACACACTGGAGTTCATATAATCCCACAGTAGAGCAGAAACTTTACAGTTCAGTGTAAATCTTTTACCTAGAATAGGCTCTCAGATGTATAGAAGTTACCATTGCCTATTCCTACCATTTTAGGAATACCATATTATCATCTAGCCTTAAGTTAAACATAAGAGGCCTCACCATGTAAATGTAGTTACAGTATCCATCTGTCAGCTGATGGATATCTAGGCTGTTTCCAATCTCTGTCTATTATGACTAAAACAGCAATGAACATGATGAGCAAGTATCTCTGTAGTAGAATGTAGTCTTCGCGTACATGGCCAAGAGTGGTAAAGCTGGGTCATGTCGCAGATCTATTTTCACCGTTTTGAGAAATCCCCACATTGATTTCTATAGTGGTTGGGTCAGTTTATACTCCTATCAGTAATGAATAAATCTTCCCTTTTCCCCACATCCCTGCTGGCATCTGCTAGCATTTATTCTATGAATCATAGACATGCTGAGGGGAGTAAGGTAGAGTCTCAAAATAATTTTAATTTGCATTTTCCTGATGGCTAAAGATGTTAAACATTTTTAAAAATTATTTCTGAGCCATTTGAGTTTCATATATGAGAACTCTCCTTTTAGGTTTATACCCCATTATAAATTAGGTTCTTTGTTTCCCTAATGTTCAGTTTTTCTAGTTCTTTGTATGTTCAGATACATAAGTAATAAACTTTTTTACCATTCTGGTGGCTGACTCTTTGCTCCAATGATAGTGTCCTTTGGTGTACAGAGTTTTTTATTTTCCTGCCATCCAATTTGTTAATTGTTGGTCTTAGTGCCAGAGCTATCAAGATCCTTTCCAGAAAGTCCTTTCTGTGCCAATGAGTTTAAGTGTATTCCTATTCCTTACTTTTCTTCTATCAGATTCAGAGTATCTTTTTTTGTGTTAAAGCTCTTTATACATTTGGAGCTGAACTCTATACAGAGTTATAAATATGAATCTGTTTTCATTTTTTATATACAACTATCTAATTTACCCATGCTTTGATGGTGTTGTCTTTTGTCCAATATATGATTTTGTCTACTTTATCAAAAGTAAGGTGCCTGTAGGTATGTGGAGCTATGTCCAGGTCTTTAACTTTATACTATTGATCATCATGTCTGTTTTATGCTAATATACCTTAATTTTATGATTACAGCTCTATACCACAACCTAAAATCTGGGATGATGATACTCTAGCACTTCTTTCATTGTTTGGGATTGTTTTAGCTATCTTACATGCTTTATGTTTTCATATGAAGGCAAAGGCTGTATTTTTAATTTCTGTAAAGAATTATGCTTGAATTTCAATAAAGATTAGATTGAGTCTGTAGATGACCATTTTTACAATGTCAAACTAATGAATCTTTCCATATTCTATGTCTCCTTCAATATTTTAAAATATCTTAAAGTTTTTATCACACAAGTCTTTCACTTGATTGATTAGAGTCATACCAAGATATTTCTGAGGCTATTGAAAATGTTATTGTTTCCCTGATTTCTTTCTCAGTATGTTAGTCACTTATATAGAAGGGATACTGCTTCTTGTGTATAAATGTTGTATCCTACTATTTTTCATCTGTTACGAAAAATGAAATTGACTGTTCCTCCCTGTTTCAGAGACAGTCGCATCTTCTCATGTAGTGCCAGCCTCATCCCTTAGACATCATAATGAAAGTAGGAGTGAAATTTGGCCATATTTGGCATCTTGTTACCAGAGATGCCTTCTCATGTGTATCTGGCAAAATAGAGATTTTTGCCATCAATTACTCCTACATTGACCTCAACTTCATTGTCTACATGCTCCAATATGACTCTACCCATGGCAAGTTCAATTGCACAGTTGAGACTGAGAATGGGAAGCTTTTCACAAATTGGAAGCCCATTACCATCTTCTAGGAGCAAGATCCGACTAACATCAAATGGGCTGATGCCATGGAGTCTACTGGTATCTTTACCAACATGGAGAACGACAGAGCCTACATGAAGGGTAGGGTTATCATCTCTGCCCATTCTGCCAATGCACCCGTGTTTGTGATGGATGTGAACCACGAGAAGTATGACAACTCACTCAAGATTGTTAGCAATGGTTCCTATATCACCAATTGCTTAGCCCCCTTGACCAAGGTCATCCATGACAACTTTGCATCATGGAAGGACTCATGACCCCAGTCTGTGCCATCACTGCCACGCAGAAGACTGTGGATGGCCCCCTCTAGAAAGCTGTGGTATAATGTCTGTGGGACTGCCCAGAATATCATCCCTGCATCCACTGGTGCTGCCAAGGCTGAACTTGAAGCTCATTGGTATTGCCTTCCATGTTCCTATCCTCAATGTATCCATCATGGACATGACATGCTATCTGGAGAAACCTGCCAAGTATGATGACAACAAGAATGTGGTGAAGCAGGCATCTGAGAACACACTAAAGGGCATCTTGGACTATACTGAAGACCAGGTTGTCTCCTGCGATTTTAACAGTAACTCTCACTTCCCTACCTTTGATATTGGGGCTGGCATTGGTCTCAATGACAACTTTGTAAAGCTTATTTCTTGGTATGGCAATAAATATAGTTACAACAACAGGGTGGTGGACTTCATGGCCTACATGGCCTCCAAGGAGTAAGAAGCCCTGGGCCACCTTCCCCAGAGAGGAAACAAGAATAAGAGAGAGACCCTCGACTACTGAGAAGACCTATCCCAACTCAGTCTCCATCACTGAGTATCTCCCTTACAGTTTCCAGCTCAGACCAGCACAATAATAGTAAGTGTCCCTACTTTCTTGAATACCATCAATAAAAGTTCACTGCATCCACATTAAAAAAAATGAAGTTATGAAAATTTCAAGTAAATGAATGGAGCTAGAAACAATCACCACAAGTAAGGCAACTGAGACCTAAAAAGACAAACTCTGCATATTTTCTCTGGTGTGTGAATGTTAACTTTATGCTTTATATCTGTGAGTTTCATTTAGGCCACATCCAGAGACTAGACAGCTAGTTTGGGACCAGGATAGGGAGAACCAAATAGTATATAATTTTGTAAGAAGATAAAAGTGAAATTAGAACAGGAGTATTAAGAGTGGTAAAGAGAGAAAGGAAAGCACAGTAAAGAAAGATGGAGAAGGATAACTAACACTAATGGCATTTAAAAGGCTATTTCAAAATAGCCTATGATAATAGAAACATGTGTGTGTGTGTGTGTGTGTGTGTGTGTGTGTGTGTGTGTGTGTGTATATCTGTGTGTGTAAATATAATGGAATTTAAATGGAATTACCATATAATGCCAGAACTAAACATCATATGCTACCAGATAAAAGCCCAGTCAGGAATTGTTTTGGATCTTTTTGAATCATTATCTAAATGAATATCTCATAGACAGCCCCCCCTCAAAAAAAGCACTTCAGGCTATCAACAATGCTATTGGTTATTCTCCACAACTTGATATTATGACCCTAATACTAAAGACACAGCACATATTTATTGAGAAATTTAGCTGGTACTCAACTGGAGGTTTTGTCCTTATTGGCTAGTGTTCATAGTGCCAGAATATACTTTGTATTCTACCAGAGGAGTAAAACCAGACATCAATCTCATCCAACGTCAAATCCTATAAGCTGTAATAGTTGACTACTTATAGGCTATTCCCACTGGAGCAATAGTGTCATGAATGTGGAGGAGTGACTAACATTTTTTGTTTACTGGGTTTAAGACCTAATTCATAGGACAACCTATGCATGATATTGTTAATGAAGCCAAGAGCCTGAAACTATATAGGCCATGGGCCTTAGGCAAGAACTATCATTATTATTATGCTAAATGAACATAGCAATAAAATCACTCCTGATGACATATTGCTGCTCCCAGAGGTCAGTGCATCACTCGGCTGTCATCAAAGAAGTTTCTTCTTTGAGCAGATGGTAATTAACACAGAGACCCACACCTGGGTAACATATACACAGAGGGAGACTTTGGAGTGTCTTTTTCACATCCATCCTCTCAAAGCTCAGGAATTTATACAAAAGAGAGATGGGAAGATTGTTGGAGCCAGAGGTGGAAGACAACTATAATTAAACAACATTTTCCAGGCACAGCAATGTAGAATCGAAGTCCCAGAGAGTGTGACAACATGTACAGGACCTATACAAGCTCAAGCCAGACAAAACCCCAGGATGGAGGAAGGTAAATACGGACAAAGTTCCACCTCTGGTCAAGAAGATCTTTGCATATGATAGTTCTGAGAGAGGGAATGTCAGTTTTCTTTAGTGGAGAGACACCGAGTCTATCAATCATACTCTCGAGAAGTCCCCATGCTCAGGGGTAGTTGGACAATACAAATTAAACTTCATTCTTTAATTTTTTTCTTTCCTTTTTCCCCTAGGAAAGAGAAAGAACACAAACTTGGGTAAACTAAAAGTAGAAAAGGATATAGGAAGAGTTGAAGAAGGAAAATAATATGATAAAATTATATTCTATGAAATTCCCAATTAAATAACAACATTAAAAATATATTGAATCTTGATTTATAAATATTTACAAATTTATATTCACATATTTCCTAGGTTCAAGTAACATTATTTTATGTAGAGCTGATTATTTTCAAATTTAGTTTTGGGGTGTGTGTGTGTGTGATATATATATGGAGAGAAAGAAAGAAAGAAGAGATTGGGGGACAATGAGGAAGATAATGATTTAGAGTCAGTGAGCTTTGAATTGGATAGATGTATGTTGGCAGTCCCTTTATTCTTCTAGCCTGAGAACATATGACATTTTTTTTCTCTCCAGCTTTTTATAATTGAAGGAGATGTCTTCTTTCCCATATTCCAAACTATGATTATAGTCCTTATCACTACTGCATTTCAGTTTTTATATTTTCTCAGGCCCAGATTCTTTAAAATTATCTGAATTTTTTTAATATATATACTAAATATTGATAAATACAGATATTCAGCATATAAACATATATGACATCATAAGCAGAATTTGAAGATAGTTTATTGATCAATATTATAAAATATTGATTTAAACATATAAAACTCTCATTATAATGCTTTTTCAAAAATAGAAACTTATGGTTATCCCTCAGTATGAAAAACTCAACCAGTATAGAATTAGCATGTTACAACACCCTCAATCTTTGCTTTCAAGGAGACTTTAGTATAAATACAAATACTTAAATTTATCTTTAGAACTATTTCAGTGCCTCCACAGCATATACACACATATGTGGTCAGACATAACACAGTCATGCCATAGAGAGTGTAAGTTAATCTGTGTTCAGCTGAATCCTCAGGTGAAGATCCTGTAGAATCAGAGGGTCCGCATGTCCTCAGTCCCTGCATCTACTACTTTTTCAGGTGATCAATCTTTATTTCTCTTAGGCATTTTATCACTGTGACTCAGAAATTTTACAGAGCCACTAAAATCATAAAAGAACTGCAAATATTTTGAATTTTTTCAAAATTATTAATAAATGAATGCATATGTTTAGAAAGGCCAAATGATATAATGCTCAAGAATGCATAATTTCTTCCTTGAGAAAGTCATCATTGAGTAGAGCATCGTTCATTTTCCACATGCATGTGGGTTTTCCCTTGGTTCTGTCATTATTAAAGACCAGCCTTAGTCCGTGGTGATCTGATAGGATGCAAGGGATTATTTCAATCTTTTCGTATCTGTTGAGAACTGTTTTGTGACCAATTATATGGTCTATTTTGGAGAAGGTACCATGAGGTGCTGAGAAAAAGGTATATTCTTTTGCTTTAGGATGAAATGTTCTATAGATACCCATTAAATCCATTTGGTCCATAACTTCTGTTAATTTCACTGTGTCTTTGTTTAGTTTCTGTTTCCACGATCTGTCCATTGGAGAGAGCGGGTGTGTTAAAATCCCCCACTATTATTGTTTGAGGTACAATGTGTGCTTTGAGCTTTAGTAAAGTTTCTTTTATGTATGTAGGTGCCCTTGCATTTAGAGCGTAGATGTTCAGAATTGATAGTTCATCTTGGTAGATTTTTCCTTTGATGAGTATGAAGTGTCCTTCCTTATCTTTTTTGATTACTTTTGGTTGAAAGTCGATTTTATTTGAAATTAGAATGGCTATTCCAGCTTGTTTCTTGGGACCATTTCCTTGGAAAATTGTTTTCCAGCCTTTTACTCTGAGGTAATGTCTGTCTTTGTCACTGAGGTGCATTTCTTGTATGCAGCAAAATTCTGGGTCCTGTTTATGTATCCAGTCTGATAGTCTACGTCTTTTATTGGAGAATTGAGTCCATTGATGTTAAGAGATATTAAGGAAAAATGATTGTTGTTTCCTATTATTTTTGTTATTAGACGTGGAATTATGTTTGTGTAGCTACCTTTTTTTGGGGGTTGTTGGAAGATTACTTCCGTGCTTTTTGTAGGTTGTAGTTTCCTTCCTTGTGTTGGCGTTTTCCATCAATTATCCTTTGAAGTGCTGGGTTTGTGGGAAGATATTGTGCGAATTTGGTTTTGTCATCTTGGTTTCTCCATCTATTTTATCTATACTTCATTCCTATTGACACCTGAATAAATGATAAGTATTATGTATGTGTGTGCATGCATGTATATTTTTGTGGGTATAAATTAAATGCCCTTAATACAAATGTCTCTGCATACTGGTGATATAGATCTTTAAAGAGAAAATTCATATCTATTTTCCAAGGTGTTCCCTATGTAGCAGCACTAAAATAATGAGATATTCATTTCACAGATAGTCTATGATGTTTTAATATTGTTTTATAGCAAAAAATGCATGAATATGATTCATTTTATGAGTATGTAACTCAATTTCTCTGAATTCATCTCATCTAAAAAATTAAGATGATTTCTAGCTACTAGTTATATCATATGAGCAAGTTTAAATGATAAACCGTAGACAATCTAATAAGGAAGAATGAATTCTTAATCAATATTAATTTCCCTTTTTCTTCTAAGAAATTTGACATTTCATTAACTTGCAAGGAAGAATGCCAGTACTAAATTTAGATAATCCAATTCTATTGATTCCTAATAGAAAGCATTAGCACAGAAAAGGAAAAATCTAGAGTTACTGATTTATCACAATAGTTCAAAGCCATGAGAATATCACATGGAAATAATCTATAAGATCTTTTTTGAACCCATAAATAATAGTTTAATTTGTTAAATCTCCTTTCATGCTATGAGGCAATTGATTCTCCTATCATAGCAAAGCTGCCAGATGATGAATATTGTGTAACCCAGTCTGGCCTAGAGTCTATAGTGATCCTTTAGTCTCAGCCTCCCAAGTGCTGGGATTACAGGTGTGAATCACAAAGAAATAATGACTGAAAACAAAGAGAGTCAAAAGAGCTCAGAAACTCTCATTTCAGCATCCTGATAAGAACATCTGCCTGACCAGAAATAGTAAAACAAAAATACGGCTTAGTAATGAGAACATCTGCTGGCAATATTGAACTTGGAAACTACAAAGAACTCCAGATAAAACTACTCTCCCAAAAGTTCCTTCATCTACCCTAAACTCCTTGTGCCTGGGTGAATAATCTCTACTCCATAGAGACTACAATCTACAATCATTCTGACTTAAGGACCATTCTGTTTCTGTAGAGGTCTGCCTCTTCTCTTATTAATTTCCATATCAACTTGATTGATCCAGATTTAACAAACCACAACTACAACCAGCTCAGCCAACCTCAAATGCTCAACCTGGTCTTTTCATGTTCATAAAAAGATCCTAAAAAGAGATGAACATTCATGATCAGGAAACCTCTTTGAGAGATTCAGTTGTAAGATGAGAAGACAAGATGAAGGTAGAAAGGAAGATGTTGCCACTCCACAGGTGGTGGAATCTGGGAGAATGGAGTCAATAAATGATGTGACTGAAGTCTCATGCAATAGACAACTTTATTCAGAGCATCAGACAATTTTTACTCTGAGGGTTAAGAGAGTTCACATGGGTAAAGTTTACCTAAGTTCAATCTGTATTCAATAACAAAGACAAACTCTTTGTAGCAAAAGCATGTTTTTAAAAGAAAAAAAAAAGCATGTTTTTCTGAAGGACAGTTTAAACATTTAACTGAAAGACAATATCAAGCAATAATGAGTAATCTGAAATAAACTCACTCCTGTTATACCTAGAAGGAACACAAAACACACTACATGAACAGTTCTGTGTTTTGAAGAAATTGATGTCACAAGACCTTTATCCTGTTTTCTTGGAGTGTCCCCACAAGCACTCAGAACTCTCTTCATACAACTCCATCCCCAAACCCTGTTTCTACCTGAAGTAGAAATAGTTGCACATTATTTAGACACTACATGTATTAAGAAATAGAGTTGATTCTTGATGAAATGTAAAGAACAGAACAGTTTGATGCAGGGGAAAAAGGTTAAAAAATGTTGAGCAGTATCTGCAATTAGAAAAGTGCTTCAGTGAAAGCTTCTTGGGGTCACTTTAAAATCTTCTATAAAAAAAGATTGTCTGCTAATTGTCAGAGGCACCAAATAAGCTCTTGCAAATAAATGCACAACTATTCCAGTATTCTTGGAGATCACGAATATCCTATACATATGAAACCTGCACCTCAAAAAGTATCAATGTATTGGGCAGAGTCACAGTTTTTCAGACCGATGTAAGAGGAGACTCCATAGCCTGTGTTCTTACTCTTTTGCATGTCTACTTGATGACAGGAAACCATAAGATCACCATCAGAAATGACTAACCCAGATCACAAAGTCTACAAAGACAGCAGGCTCCCAAGTACATGGTGTATTCCCTACCATTATGTGGGGGAAGAAAATAACTCTAAAATACTACTGAAAAATCTTTTTTTAAAAATTGGTTTTTATAAATACTGATATAGAAGCTTGGTTTGATGAAAGTCTGTCTCTTTTTTTTACCAAGACATGGGAAGTATGTGATTCTTGTTCCTGGTCTTTCTGCCATTCAAAGCAGAGAAAAATCCCCATGTGTTTTTAAAACATGACTCTACCACAAGTGAAGCAAAAGAAACAATACAAGATTTGTTTGTTATTAAATCTGCAACTAACAGTGTAGGAAAAAATAAACATAAACCCACACCTTCATTAGAAAACTGAGTAGATGGGATAGAAAAAAATTTATTCCATCAAGCCACTGAGACGTCACTACCTTGAAAACAATTATGGTGCAGCATATTGGTTTATATTGGTTCGGCTATAAACAGAGAGCTGAATATCTATAAATAATTGACTTTTTCAAGATCTATTTTATGAAAGAGAATGGAGTCTGTAACCCATGTTCTACAAGACTAACATTAGGACATAAATTAGATTTCAAGCAGACTGTGCAGGGAAGGGCTGATAAAGTAAGGCAGAGAATAGTAGACTGGCAGACCTCAATTTTGACAGGAGACATAAATAAGAGAAGAAATGAGACAACGGGAAGGCACTGTAAAAGAAACATGACAGCACAGGCTAGCTTAACCATTAGAGGCTGTTCTGTCTTGGTAAAAAGGATCAGAGTTTCCATACCACTCTAGCTACTGACCAGTATCATGATCTCAAGGACAAAGTAAGAAGAGATGCCGGGTGTGCTAGTGGAAAGCAGGGCTCACCTCCCTAGAGCCAGGCCCATAATAGAGGAAATGGGGTAGTGGAGGACCAATAACAGAACCTCCACTGACAGCTTAGATTCCTTTTCCTCATCAAGTGTTCAGAAGTAAAGAGAAAACAGGACATAAACTACACCCTATTGAGCCTACACTCCCTACATTTTCCATGAGAAAATGCTGTCTTCAAGGTTGGAGTTTGAACTGTTGTCAATATGCCTAGATAGAAATACCCTGATGTAATCCACTAGAGTGTTCAGTTTTAGAATTGTATAGGTAATTACAATAATAATGTATGCTCAATAATAAGTTCAAGGCAATATGTCAATATCTTATGTCCAGATAGCTTTCAGGGTACATGAGGTGCTATGTTTTAAAAAAAAAAAAACTGTAGTGGTGATGGTCTGGAGAAGTGGCTCAGTGGTTAAGAGCACTTGCTGCTACTGCAATAGACCTGAGTACAGTTCCAGGCACTGTGTCAAGTAGCTCACAACTGCCTGTAACTCTAACTCTGAAGGTCTGCCTCTCCCTTCTGGCTTCTGAAAGCACTCACACATATATACATATACACATAGAGACACATAATAAAAACAACTCTTTTCAAAAACCTTATGGAGATCAGCTTATCAGAAACCTAACATTTTAGGACTGTAGTATGAATCCTGGGGACTCCAAGAGCCTTGAAATCACAGTAATCTCGTAGCATTTACATACATTTATGACAGGAATGCTTTCCCTGCTAAGAGTTGAATATGTCCCACAGATACCACATTGCCACTTACTGCTTTAGAAAATATCCAGTATTTGGAGGACCATGGTCCCCAAAAGTTTGGATTCCCTAGTGTTGGAGAATCTGAGAGCAAGGAGATAGGTTTGGGAGGATGTTTGGAGCACACCCTCATAAAATTAGGAGGAGGTGGTATGGGATAAGGGGGTTAGGAGGAGAATGGGAGAGGAGATAACATTGAAAGGTAAATACGTAAAATATCCAATAAAAAAAATAATGGGTCTGACAAAAAAAAAGATAACTTACTTATTTCAAATTATTTTCAAAAGTTTCTAGGAGATGCTAATTGGCTAAGATCTTATTTTAAGCTCTCCACAAAAGAATTTTAGTCTCTGTTTAATATTCTTGAGAGAGTTGTAAATCCTAATTTCCCTCAACAACCAATTGACAAAAGAGGAGCAATTTTACAAAAAGTAGAAGAAGCTATTATTAATTGATATATTTTATAATCTGACTAGTTGTTGGCTGTTCTATAACAGTCCTTTGATAAAAGAGATTATTAATGTAGATTTATATTTCTATAAATAGTGTCTTTATAACTCTCTGAGTGTAGAAGAAGCGGCTGCTGGCGCTTATGCCCAAATCTTACAAGAACTCTGAAAAATGTGTTTTTAAAAATAAAAGAGGGGGAACTGTTTCCCCCAGAAGGAGTCTCCTGAAACACTCTCCATCATGCCTTGCTTACTTTTAACTCTCTAAAACTGAAAGCTCATGGCAAATCTGCTGCTGACTACCTCTGGCATCACTGAGACCACTAAAGACTATGCCATAGCTATGTGGAAGGTCCCTCTTACCCTTAAATGAAATGGCCCAGACCCAGTTCTCATATGGGGCTGAGGACTGATATGCCTGTTTGATACCACAGAAGGCACAGCTAAATGGCTGCCAAAAAGTTTAATGAAATAAATAGATACCCCCACAAAGCCAGGCCCAACTATAAATAAGATGAATAACAATTGACCTCCAGGGAAGAGAAATCTCCCTGAGAATTCCCTTCTTTTTTCTTTCCAGGTAAAAATGAAACACCCGTAATGTCTGCTGGTAGAAGCTCTAATCCTGATGCTGGCCTCCAGACTTATACTACTCAGACCTTTGATGGGCCATTGACAAGGACATCAAACAGCTAGAGATTGACATAACTAATCTGAAGAAATCCCTTGTTTCGATGTCTGAAATGATCTCCAAAAATTGCAAAGGACTTTATTGGACTTGATTTACTGTTCTACAATAGAAAAGACTGTGTACAGCTCTTGACTGTGTACAGCCCTTAAAGAAGAATGTTGCCCTTACATAGACAAGACAGGGATGGTAAAGAGAACATGAAAAAGGTCAGAGAAGGCCCAGAGAAAAGACAGAAAGAGAAAGAGAAAAATGAGAGCTGGTACAAGGACTGGTTTTCAACCTCTCCATGGTTGTCAACCCCACTTCCTCCCATCTTGGGACCATTAATTGGGCTATTTTTGCTGATTTCTTTTGGTCCCAGGCCTTAAATAGGCTGACTAACTTTGTGATACAACAGATAGATAATTTGGTAGCAAAACCTATTCAGATACATTATCATAAGTTAGCTAGGGAGGACCACGAGACTCAAGATGAGGTTGTTACTTTATCCAGGGTGTTCCTCAAACCCATCTCCACCCAACCTAAAAGAGGGGACTTCCGCCCCTAGACCAAGCAGAGAGGGACTACCCAGAACCCTCTCTGACTGGCAATCTGAATTCTTGCTTAGGCTGCAAGGCTAACCACTGCAAGGGAATATAAATAAAAGTTAAAAATATCTATCTGGGTTCCCTGAGAGACAAGCCTGACTGCATAGGGGTTGATGTCAAAAGTATCCCCTCTCCAGGAAAAAGACATCAGGATGGGTATGACCCTCATGCCTCACTGGACAACGACAGGAGGACCAAAGCCATTACAAGGTCCCCTTCAATTATTGGAGGTCAGGCCTCTATCCCCACCTTCACAGGAATAGAATCGCCAAGGCCCTTCTATACTTAGAGAAGGGAAGAGATGTCAGGAGCAGCCCTGCATATACACTAAAGGCCTAAAATCAGCCATAGGCCTAAAATCAGCAATAGGCCTGACATACATGCATGCTAACACAAAGTCTTGGGTCTCTGTGGAAAAACACTGAAACAGAAGGCTATAAGCTATTGTAAACAGGCAGCTTCTGTGGAAATTTACCAGCCTGAGTAGTCATAGGTCTTATAAATAGGCAGCCTCGGTGGACAGTACCAACTTAGATAAGGACAAGTGAATCATAGGCAGAGTCATAGTGACCTGTCCCCTGAACCTATATCCAGCTGATACCCTGTTCTGAAAGGTATCTGTACTCCCCCTGAACACCTATGCTCCGGTGCCATTCCCTTCCCCACATCTTGCCTTTTTGTGTTTATAACCTCTGTGTAAATAAGTAAATTATGATGTGATAAAAAAAAAAAGAGAGAGAGAGAGACACACTCTCTTAAAGATGAAAAAAAAAAGAAAGAAAAGAAAATATCCTGTACTGGGTTTTTAATTACTTTGTAAATCCTTCACTCTGCCTGTTAATTTCTCCTATACTTTAAGTCTAAACTTAAATCACTGAGCATTAAAAATCATGAGCTGAATGTAGTCTCCTCAGAATTTTATAAAATGAGGTGCTAATGTAGTTAATGAAATATAAACAGCTTTAAAACATATATGCACTTGAAAATTACAAACCATAAATTCCTTAAAATCTCCCTGCTGTTTTCTCTGCAAGCTCTCAGTTTCCATATTCATGTTCACTTAAGCTCCATTCCAAAAGTTTGGTTTTTAAAATTGTCCAATTCTTTATGATACTTCCTTCATTTTATTTAAGTGCAGCACCTATATTAGATTCTCTAAGGGAACAAAATTAAATATATATGTGTGTGTGTGTGTGTGTGTGTGTGTGTGTGTGTGTGTATCATATATAGTCAGTGTTTTATATATATTATATGGTTATGTATATTCAGTTTATAAAGTTTGTTACATATTGTATTTATAATATATATGTATATAGACAGTTATATATGTATTATATATAATTTATTAGATTACCCCTCATCTAAAATGGCTGTCTTACACTAGAGAAGACAAATATCTAGTATTTATTCAATCCATGAATCTGAGTTTCCCAGGAGTCCTTCAATTTGACTCTGAAGGCATTGAAAATACCTCAAGAGCTATTGACCTTCAGTCTACACTGCAATCCCTAAGAAGTGATCCTTATATTGGTAAAGAAATGCCTCATCAACAGTATAGACAGGGTTGCCAGCAAGAGTGAGAACGAGCACACAAGAAGCAGTTTCTTCCTCCCATTTCCTTTCATCTGGGTTGCTACCAGAAGTTGCTGTCCAACTTAAGGGTGGGTCTTTTTGCTTCCAGTTATCTGATCAAAAAAAAAAAACAATCCTTATAAGAGTAGCCATCAGCTAATGTTTTAATTCATTCCAGATGCAGTCAAGTATTTATCAGTGTGACATACAACCATATCTCCTTATGCCATGCTTAATTTCTAAACAAAACTAATAAGTCATAATAATTTCTTTATGCTGGAAGTACTCAAAATGCACTCTAGTAGCTATTTTGTATGAAATAATTAATTTGTGTCTATCTATTATTACCTTACAGTATTGAACACTAGAACTTATTTCTGACATCCTACTCTCCCGCTAAACCCACTCTTCATCCTCTCTTCTTCCCTGCCTCCCCAAATCGTTCTCATAGAAAATGTAACATTGACAAATCTTCTCCCTTTGTGATTTGTCTGAGAGTCATCATTTATGCCCTACTTTGAGGGATAATTTCACTGCTACATGCTCAAGGTTAGTGAGGACTGGCTTTTTCCCAACATTTATTGTACTACATGTTCTCTGTTGAATAGTTTCTAATGAGAAGAAGTTTCATTTAATTTGTACACTTTTTTCTTGATTGATAAGAGTCCCATTTCCATGGTCCAGGTCTACTAAAGAGTTTCTGTTTCTTGGATATTCTGTAATTTGAGCATGATAGACCTAGGTATCATTTTTAGTATTTGTCCTGCTTTTCATCCTCTAAACATTCAGATATGTAGCTTGGTTTTGAAATATGTTCATCCACTATTACCTTATATTACTTATTCTTGTCTCCATTGCTAGTGTTCTTATCCTGTGTACTGTGACAATTTCTGCAATTACCCATAATTTTTGGATAATCTGTTATTTTAAAATGACTTTTATTATTAACTACTTTTATGTTTTGGAATAGGAGATTGAAGTAAAACAAGGCATATGCTTCTAAGACAATGGTTTACAACCTTTGTAACGCTGTAACCCTTAAATTCAGTTTGCCATGGTAATCCCCAACGATAAAATTATTTTGTTGCTACTTTATAGCTATAATGTTGCTATCATTGCAAATTATAAATATCTGATATGTGGAATAGCTAATATGTGATTCTCAAAGGAGCACAACTCACAGATTCAGAACTGCTGTTCTAAGAGATTAGGACATGACAAAAGACCTAAAATTCAACCATTATAGTGTCCTTCTTTAACACTGTATCTGGATTTGCTTGAATGACACTAAGGTTTAAAAAAAAGTATTGATTGATAGGGACATTCTATAAAAAATGACTTTAGGAGCCTTACTCACTATGGTTCACCTCTGTTGGCTTTGTTGTTATCTTGGATCAAGTTATAAGCTATCCCAGCTTAAGGTCATTTTGTTTGCTCTTTTCTCCAAAGTAATCATTTCTGAAACACATATACTTTTTTTGGTGTTGTGTGCTATGTGTGTATTAATTTTTTCTGCAACCTACACTGTCTATAAGCCCCAGAGGACAAAAAGCATTCTGTTCTATGCAGCACTAAATGATTCACAGTATTTGAAATATGAAAACCCATAAATAATGGGTGAATGATCGACTTGTCTGACTTGCTAAAAATCGCTACTACTATTATAGAATTATGGACTGGGTCATGGAACAAAGTCTATAATCCAATCTGAATAAACATGGAAAATGGAGATTTGGGAGATGTTAAAAATAAGTAAATATAGAGCCCAGTCACAGTCACATGGCAGACTCTAACATCTCTCATAATAACAGGACATTATAACTACAAAAATATTCATCAAAGAGTTCATGGTTGCTGTCTTATTCAGTGTTCTATTACTATAAAAAAAACCATAACAATGATAACCTTTTTATGAAGGAAAGTATTTTATTGGGGATTGATTATAGATTCAAAGGTTTAGTCTATTATTGTCATGGGGTGAGGAAGCATGGTGGCATATAGTCAGATACAGTACTAAAGAAGTAATTGAGAATTCTACATCTGGCAGCAGGAAAGGAGAGACAGTGGGCCTGGCTTTGGCTTTTGAAATCTAAAAGACAAACCCAGTGATATATTTTCTCCAATAAGGCCACACCTACTCCAACAAGGTCACATCTACTCCAACAAGGCCATACTTCCTAATCGTTTTCAGGTAATACCACTCCTTGATGATTGAACATTAAAATATATGACTATATGGGGGCCATTTTTATTCAAAATCCACAGTTACATATTTAAAGAAGATGAATGATAGTACCATTGATTGAAGAGTAGTTATTGAGGGTGAGGAAGGGTCAGCACTAATTGACTAGCCAGTGACATCGGACATATTCCTTTAAGGTCAATACCTTTAAGGAATTGACAAGACACAATCCCAAGTTCACACTTCATTTCACTGATGTCAGAAAGTAGTGCCACTATACAAGAAAACTGATTTCCTCAATATGACAACTAGAAATCTTCAGGTTTTACCAAAGGATATCTCATCTTCCATATCTCCAATTCCAATTACATTGCGGAGAAAAGATAGATGGACTCTTTTGAATGAAGGAATTACCTCAAGAAGAGCAACTATCTAAAAACATTATTTAAAAGTTGTTATTAAAGTTAAAACTAGCCAAAATTTTCAATTTTTAATTGAATTATTTATCAGCTAATTCTGGACTATTAAAATAATTAAAGCAAAATTTAGCTACAAAATTGAATTTTTACCTGATCAAGCTAATATGATAAGATTTGTTTATATGACACTGCTTTGACTTTGGATAAATTGATGAGACAGACACTAAATCTTTCCATTCTTCCTTCTTAAATATACAGAAGAGTTATTTCTCTCTATCTCTTTACATATTCATGAGATCACTTATGTGAACTTCACTAAGGGAGTTTAGAGAATGGTTGTCCAAATAGAAGGTATTGTGAGTATTTCTACCTAATGAATAATAATGTTCCCTAAATTGAAGTATGAAAACCCAAGGTGACCCAGCTACCAGGTGCCAGGATCAAATTGAGCCCATTTTCCCCTAAACCACACATTTAAAATCCTCAGTTGCTAAACATATTCATAGGAGAATATTATTTATATAGCTGCAATGTTAAGAAACAATGAGCAGTTTTATCAGCATTAATTTAAAGCCTTATAAGATTACATATTTTGAGTTGTTTTATTCTCTCAATTGAGAGATGTGAAGTCAACAACAACAAAAAAGTTTGGCTAGCATGATCAAGCTACATATGTCATTCTTGAAGCTTGACTGAAATAGAACTACTGACCTCAGGCCATGGGTAATTTTATCAGCAGTCTCTATCACATCAACTCTCAGCAGAGCAACATTCTTGAAATTCATAAACTCACTATGTAATATTAAAACATCCAGAGAGATGTTAGAATTATGGCAAATATACTACAAGTGTCTTTAAATTTCCTTCTAATTATAATGACTACCATTGTAAATTTTAGAACTACCATGAATCCAATGGTATTTGGCATGACACTCAAGATGGCTCCTTACCCTTAAATTCTGAACCTCCTTCCAATTCTAGTCAGAACAACCTAAGACAGGCTCAGTGTTGTTAATGAAATAAAAAAGGGGGAGAGGTGGAGAGCCTTTGGGGCTGCTTGGCAAGAAGCTGACATGGGCCAAGGACAGGAAGTAGGCTTCAGGCAGTTATCTGACATTAGGCTAGAACAAAGAAGTAATTTCAGACGGGAATCTGAATTTTAGGAAAGAACAAGGAAGTAGGCTTCAGACATGAAAATGACCTTGGGCTAGGACAGGGAAGTAGACTCAGATATCTTGGTCATCCTGATTAGCCTTTAGGAACAGTGATCACAGGAGTGTTCATGTCATTGGGTTTAATGCATTGCTTGTTCTTTGACTATTTGTGTTTATTGTCTTGCTTGTTCCTTGACTATTTGCATCTATTTTATTGCTAGTTCCTCAACCTAGAACTAACCATAATACATGCATATAATCAAAGTGGTATAAAAGCAAAAAGGAGGAGGGGACGGGATAGGGGGTTCTAGGGAGGGAAAATGGGAGAAGGGGATGACATCTGAAATGTAAATAAATAAAATATCTAATAAAAAAAAGTTTGGCTTTATTTGCCCACAAATAATTACAGGACTAAATGGTAACCTTATATGATTGATGAAAATGATTTCCTCTCCCTCAATCTCTTACTGATATCTTTTCTCTTGCCTTAAGCTTATGACAGATAACAATATCATTTTTAAAAAATCTTGTCCATGTTCTCCTAGATGATGACCAAAGCAAATTGGGTCTTTGACCATTAAAAATAAACTGAATTAGAATAAAATGAAAAGAGTATAGATAATTCTGTAGATATGTTTCACAACCTCCAGTGTATCAGTTATTTTCTTTCTGTGACCAAAAGAAACATAAGGAAGCAAAGCCTTATTTTATTATTTCAGGAGGATAGAGTCCATAATAGTAGGGAAATTGGCTTGGTGGCCTGAAGCTGGCTGAATTCACTTTCATGTATAAACAGGAAGTAGAAAGAACAGGAAATGCGGTGAAACTGTAAATCTTCAAAGCTCATCCTCATTGACCTACTTCTGTGAGCCAGGCTACATCTCCTCCTCAAGTCTATATTTTTCCCCAAATAACACTGCTAAGAGAGGACTAACATTTGTTGTCAGATTCCTTGATAGCCATTCTGAATGACATATGGTGGCATCTCTAGTATTTTTAATTTTCATTTCCCTGATTAT
This sequence comes from Mastomys natalensis, assembly GCA_021653895.1. Classification (NCBI taxonomy): domain Eukaryota; kingdom Metazoa; phylum Chordata; class Mammalia; order Rodentia; family Muridae; genus Mastomys; species Mastomys natalensis. The sequence goes on from JAJTUV010001036.1 coordinate 1,156,355, forward strand.
TAGGAGTGTTGAATGCTTTTTAAAATTGTGATTGGCCATTTACGTTTGTCCTTCATAAACTGTCTATTCATTTCATTGGTCTATTTATTGATTGCCAGTTTTACTTCCTTGGTATGAATTTCTACAGTTCTTTTTAAGTTCTGATTAGCCCCCTGTCTAAAGTATAACTAGTAAAAGGGTCATTGAAAAAGTCAGTAAGGTTGACAAACCTTTGTCTAATCAAACAAAGAAACATCAGACACAAGTTAACAACATTAGAGATTTAAAAAATGCTATTACAATGCTATTAATGTTCTAATAAGATCCAGAACATTAATAGAGAATGCTTTAAAGACTTATACTCTGAAATCTGGAAAACTTAAAAGAATCAGGCAAATTTCTAAAATAAAACTATCAGAATTAAGGTCAGAAGACAAATCATTACAAGTAATGATGTCAAAGATTTAATCAAAAGTCCCTCCTCCAAGAAAAGCTCAAAATTAGAAGGATTTACCTCTAAACTCTATTAGACTTTAAAAGAATATTGAATACCAATTCTTCTTAATTTGTCCTACAAAATGGAATTTGAAAGAATACTACCAAATTAATTTTATGAAGTCAGTATTATTTTGGTATCAAACCAGGTAAAGATACAACAAACTATAGATCAATTTATTGGATTAACACAGATGCAAAAGTTCTCAATCGAATACTTTTAAGCTGAACTCTGGGACACAGTAAGAAGATCACACATTATTATCAAATGGGCTTCACCCAGGAGAGTAGGGTCAACATAACATATGTAAATCAATAATATAATATACGTTATAAACATGAAAGGTTAGAAACAGCATAATCATCTTGGTTCCAGAAAAGTCCTGGAGACATTAGGAACAGGTACATCATAACTGAAAATAATAAAGGCTCTACACAACAAACTTATGGCCACCATTATTCTAAAATGAAGACAAACTGAGAGCATTTCCTATGATGTCAAGAGCAAAACAAGGATGTTCATTCTCTCCTCTTATTTAGTATACCACTCAAAGTCTTCACTGTAGCAATTAGACAACAGAAACATGAGAGATAACAATAGGCAAGGAAGAAGTCAAATATTATACAACTCAGTGAACTTCTATATAATTACAATAGCTATTTAGATAGAAACTGTAGATTTTACATTGGATTTTACATGTTCAATATCAATTGTATACTCTTAGGACACTCTTAGGATATTGTTAATTTTGATATGTGATTTTTTTATTAATAACATTTTTATAATGCACTTGGACCAAATACAAAAGAAAGTCAAACTATCCATATCTGCAGATGATAACATCTCATAATCCTATAAGAGCCTATAAATATTTAAACAACAACAAAAATACCACTCACATATACTAACATTGTACTCTTAGAGAAAATACCCCATTTGTAATAACTCCCTCCAAAACTAGTATTTAGGAATACACCAAACCAAAGAAGTGAAATACCTCTACAATGAAAACATCAAGGCATTAAAAATGAAATTTTAAAAAGATAATAGAGCAGAGGGTCTCAATCTGTGGATTTCAACACTTTGGGGGGATGGGTCAAGTGACCCTTTCACAGGAGTCATTCAAGACCATTGCGAAACATAGATATTTGCATTAAAATTCATAACTAGCAAAATTACACTTATTAAGTAGTAACAAAAATAATTGCAAGGTTGGGCATTTCTACAACATAAGGATCTGTATTAAGAGTTGCTGCATTAGGAAGGCTAAAAACCAGTGCACTGAAGCCATGGAAAGACCTTCCATGCTCCTAGCATGGCAGAATTAATATTGTGAAAATGACTATACTGCCAAAACTAATCCACGTATTTAATTTCATGCCTGTCGAAATTTTGATGCTATATTTTACAAATCTTTTTTTAAAAAATGCAAACGTCCCTAAAGAACCACAAAAGACCACAGATACCCAAAGCAAACCTAAAGAGTATTACAGTTGGCAAAGCCGGGCAGTGCCTATAATTCCAGCACTTGGGAGGCAGAGGTAGGTGGATCTCTGTGAGTTCGAGGCCAGCCTGGTCTAAAGAGTGAGTTCCAGGACAGCCAGGGCTACACAGAGAAATCACAAGGAATCCCCATCAAAGTGTTAAGACAGGTAAAAGTATTTTTAACCCAACTTCAATAACATAGGATCTAGATCCAAGTATCAGCAGCATTTGGGACTATATAAATTTTAAAATGTTTTGCATTGCAATGCAGTGATTTATTTTTGAAAGTAAATGTTTTAAAAGTCACTTCAGCCAAGCTCAATTTACAGAGTTAGAGAATTTGTATTTTATTTAATCCTATTAATATAGTGTTCTATAGAAATGAAGAAAGGAATTAAGGAAGTCCTCACTCCTACAGCTATTTGAGTTTTGACAAACAGCTTGAAAATACACATTGGCAAAAAGACAAATCTTCAACAAATGGTGCTTGTCAAACTGGATAGCTACATGTAGAAGAATGAAAATAGATCTGTATTACACTTAACAAACTTCAAATGGATTAAGGACCTCAACATAAGACATGAGATCCTGAATCTGACAAAAGAGAAAGTAGGGAATAGGCTTGAACTCATTAAAATAGTTACTTTCTGAACAGGGCCACAGGCCTTAACACCAACAATTAATGAAATTAGTATATCTGACATCCTCTATATGAAGGCTTCTGTACAGTGAAAGACACCACATTTCAACCAAATAGGCATCCTACAGAGTGGATGTCTTAGTCAAGGTTTCTATTCCTGCACAAAATATGACCAAGAAGCAAGTTGAGGAGGAAAGTGTTTATTCAACTTACACTTCCACTCACCAAAGGAAGTCAGGACTGGAACTCAAGCAGGTCAGGAAGCAGGAGCTGATGCAGAGACTATGGAGGAAGGTTACTTACTGGCTTACTTCCCCTGGTTTGTTCAGCCTGCTTTCTTATAGAACCCAAGACTACTAGCCCATGGATGGTATCACCCACAATGGGCCCTCCCACCCTTGATCATTAATTGAGAAAATGCTCCTTTCTCTATGATAACTTGAGCTTGTGTCAAGTTGACACACAAAACCAGCCAGTACAGTGGGTAAAAAAAAAAAAAAAATCTTTACCTTCATCTATCAGGTTAGTATCTAGTTAGTACCTAGTTTAGAAGGTTAGTATACAACGATTTTAAAGTTTAAACATCAAGAAAGCAAACAACCCAATTGAAAAATGGGATCTAGAACCAGAGTTCATAAAAGATGAAACTCTGAAGTCTGAGAAACATTTTTTATGTTTAACATCCTTAGCTATCGGAAAATGTAAACTAAAACTACTTTACGATTTCATCTACCAGAGTCCAAAGGACCAAAATACAAAGAATGATAACAAATTTTGGCATGGATGTGGGAAGGGGGTTAGTTATTAACTGCTGATAAGAATAAAAACTGATCTAGCTACTGTAGAAATTAGTGTAAAGTTTCCTCTGTAGGCTAGAAATAGATCTACCTCATAATCCAGCTATACAATTGGACATATACCCAAATGACTCTATATCCTGCTATAGAAATACTTGCTCATCTCTGATCCTTAATGTTCTATTCATATAACATGAAAACGGAAACAGCCAAGATGCCTGTCAACTTATGAATGGACCATGAAAATGTGGTACATGCATACAATGGAATGTATGTCAGCTCCTAAGAAAGATGAAATTTGGGACATTTTAGGTAAATAGACTAACTAGAAACAAGCATTCTGAATGAGGTAACACAGAACCAGAAAGACTAATGTCATATGTTTTCTCTTGTTTATGGGTGTTAGCTTTGATTTGTCATCTATGCATGTATGGTTTAGTATAATCACAGAGATTAGAAAATTAGTAATGAACTTCAAGGGAGCAGAGATTGGATGCAGTGGTATAAAGGGGGTAATGAAACAGGAAACACTGGATCAGAGATGGAGGGGAGAGTAGAAGAGGATATATAGAGAGGATGACTAACATTGAAATTCTTTTGAAAAAGTCATATGGAAACCCACTATTGTAGAAGCATATAAAATATATGCACATATATATTTCAAATGGAGTTACCATTAATGAGATAACATTGGCCTGGTGGAATACCACAAGATAACAAATTAAAACCGCAGGATTGGGTTACCTCTTTTGGAGTTGTTGGCCAGAGAGGTACCATAAATCTTCAAACATTATAGCCAGTTGCCAGTGCTGTCAGTTACCCTCCAGAACTTGATGGTAAAACCCTGTTGCTGAAGACAGCACATATTTGAACTATAAAACATGAAGAAATCAAGTTGGTACTGACCTGGAGCACTCATGGTGCTGGAAGCTGCTATGCACACTTACTGGAAGACAAATGTATAGTCACTATTGTCTACCTGTGAACCTGTAAGCAATATCAGTGGCCAATGTGGCCACATATGCCCAGTGATTCAATAGTGAAATTAACATTCTGACTGGATTTAAGGCAAACTTCACAAGATAGAATTCATACCTGATATGACTATCAGTCCAGGAAACTGTGGCTTGACAAATCATAGTCTATAGGGGAGAATCTGCTATTATTCTGGTAAATGACTATAGTATTTTTTTTGTCATTAATTGATTTATTTATTCACTTTATATCCCAATCACACACACTCTTCTCCCAGTCCCTCCCTCATGTGGCCCCTCCCCCAATCTTCCCTTCCTTTTACCTCTGAGAAGGAGGAGGTCCCTCCTAGGGAACCAACCTACCCTGGCACCTCAAGTCACTGCAGGACAAGGTACATCCTCTTCCTCTGAGGCCAGACAGGACAGCCTACTTAGGGGAGCAGAATCTATAGGCAGACAACAGAGTCAAGGTAAACCCCAACTCCAGTTGTTACGGGACCTACATGAAGACCAAGCTGCATATCTGCTACAGATGTGAGGAGTTGGGGCCTAGGTCCATTCCATTTATGCTCTTTGGCTGGTTGTTCAATCTCTGGGAACCCCCAATGGTCCAGTTTAGTTGAATCAATTGGTCTTCTTATGGGGTTCCTGTTACCTTCTGGTTCCTCAATCCTTCCCTAACTAACTCTTCTACAAGACTTTCCATGTTCCATCTAATATTTTGCTATGGGTCTCAGCATCTGGTTCAGTCAGCTGCTGGGTAGAGCCTCTCAGAGGACAGTTATGATAGGCTCCTGTCTGTGAATCCAGGTTGACAGATATAAACACAGCCTGAGGCTTCAAGGTAGTTGAAGGAGGAAGGCAGGCCAGCAATGTGTCTGTATAGGTCTTCTGAGGACAGCTCGGCACATCCCCTGCTCATCCCAATTGACAGGGATTGCTACTGCATTTGGTTATGTTCATCTCGTGCAGAGCACCTGTGTATCCATGCCAGCAGTGACAAATATAGCTGTCAACAGAGTCTTCACATATTGCATCACTGTGACAAGATCATCTCTTAATGACTTATCTTCATCCCCACAGATTATTGCATCTCCCTGTGGGAATCTCTGAAAATACCACAGGCAGAAGAGTAGTGATCTATGTGAGGAAAGAAGACAGTCCAGTTCAACAAGACTTAGTAGCTAGTGTTGGTTCAAACTTCAAGAGTCTGACACCAGGCAGCTTACTTTAGGTATACTTAACACAACACAAGTTGGGAAAAAGGTTTCTGACAATTAATCTGATCCTAAATGCACAGCAAAGCTTAAGACATGATTAATGAAAACTCTTGTAAAATACAAGTAACGTCTTCCATTAAGATGAGTCTTATAGGTTAAGTGAAGAAGCAAGTTAAAGGTAAACATGCATAAGTGAAGGGTTTCCTGCAGGTATTGTACAGGAAAGCATACCACGTGAAGAGGTAAGATGGAAACTGTATGCAGATTGACTTCTTCAACCTGGATCAGACTTCAGGGACTCTATTGCCGGAGCTTCATTGTCAGCATATTTAAAACACAGTAAAATTGGGGTAAAGTTTCCAGGCAACAATAAATCCAATCAGTCCAATTCCAAGTATACAATACTGCTTACAGTGTGATTATATAGAAACTCTTTTACACTGAGATCATGAGAGTGGGTTCTATAGCTAAAGGGCCTAGAATCTAATGTGGTCTCTGACCAATAGTATAGATGCCAGCAGGCTAGAAAGTACTTGTGGCATATACCCTTAGTATGGATATATACACTTAGGATGGGTCTAGGGAAGGAAATGTCTAGAATAACCATTCTGGGGAATTCAGATGAAGTCTGCCTTTATAGAAAAAGTGGGTAAGTTCTGCCTCCACAGACAGCAAACAGATCACCAAGTTGTTAATAATCTCTACTGTCAACTTTCTGAATAGAATGCAGTTACTTGATTTTATTTCCTCCGCTAAGGAGACACCCCTGCATGATTAACATCTCTGGTTGTCTTAGTGCTTCTCTCTGAGTGCAAGGACCACTGTGCCTCCAACACTCATGATAACAATCCCCAGGAGGATAGCACTATAGATTGACTGAGATGGTCATAAGAGTCTTGGGGAGCCAGTGTGTTCACCAGGCTATTAACTACATCCATTCCCACCCTTCTGGGCAGAAAATGGGTTATACATGTCCCCCTTTGAAGAGACAACCCCAAGTATTTAACATTCCTGATTTCTCTGGGGCAAAAAGTACCTACACATTTTCTAAATCTCTTAACCCTGATTGTAGAAGTGCATTTCTCCAGTAGATGGTGATTAACAGTGATCCACAACTAGCCAAGGTGCAGAAAGTGAGAGACTAAGGAATGCTTAGCCTAAACTTGAGCATCTATATTATACTCATCCTCCAAAGGTTCAGGAATGATTGTGGAAGAGAAATCAGAAAGAGTCTAAATTCTGGAGACAGTGGATGATCACAAGAGTGTTTTCAGACATATCAGGGCAGTTGCATATTAGAACTCACAATGGTGAGACAGTATAATATCTGTATAAGCTCAAGCCAGAACAAAATCCTAGCATGGAGAAGAAAGGTGGAAACAAAGCCATACCCATAGCTGAAGAACTCTGGGTAATTGATAGCCTCTAGTGAGCTTTCCTTAAGGATTTGCCCTCGAGTAGGTTAACTACACTCCAGTGGAAGACCATACATCTGAGAAGATATTGGCAGCAGTAACTGCACTTGATGAGATTTTTAAAAAGAAGAGGCAATGATCTGGGAGCAGTTTGGGGTAAATATGGTCAAAATACATTACATGAAATTCTCAAAGAACTAATAAGAAGGAAAGTTATCAAATAACCATAAAACACATATTTGTTTGTATATGTAAAGATGGAACTATTTCCAAGCTACCGGCCTTCAGTACAAGAGTATTGAGACACCAAGGCAAGCTTTACTAACTACATAAAAATCATTATTTTCCATCTGACAAATTTCAGGATGATTAAAAGCTGCAGATAACACTTTCATCATTAAAAAAAAATACTCTGCAGAATCTAGGTGTGCAGAATTGCTATATGCACACACACTGAAAAATTAAAGGAAAAACAACTTGGAAAAAGCAGTGCTTAAAATGTTTTTTGTTGAGATAATAATGATAATGTCAACCTTGTAAGCACATCAGGCCCTGGAGCTGACTGTCTCCACCTGGACATGAGCTCATACTGGCTGGTGCTTCCTAACCAAAGGCTAGACTCTGGCGTCTATTCCAGTAGTCTACATGTAGAAGATGGCCTATAAAATTGCTAAAGTTGTTCCTGTTTTATGTTTCCCTGAGGATTTTGTTTCTGAAGCTAGATCCTTCTCCTCACTCTGTATTACTGTTTTCATCGTCAGCTGTCATATTATATTTGCTTCAGGATATTGTTAAATATCATCTCAGAAAACTAGCAATAGAGATTTTGGTAACTAACAGCAAAATACATAAGCTTTTGTTGGCCGTATTTGTAACAATATCAGGTAAAAAGTATCCAAACAGAATTTGTAGGATCAGAATCCCAAGACCCTCTCTCCCTTCTCTCCTTAATGTTTACTAACACTATTTTATAGTTCCTTACTTCTGATCCTTGCCATAAACTATCAGCCTCAAACAGTGGCAAACTTTACTCAAGTTATGAATATACATGACACACACACACACACACACACACACACACACACACACACATCATGCTTCCACATATCATGTCATGGTTAATTTTGAGTCAGATCTCTAATGAGAAGCCTGCCACATGATTGATGCCACTATATCTGAGGGGTGACACTGAGGCTGATTTTTGGAATATGAAAATAAATGCTAATATTGAACCAAGCATACTGCTATTATGAAGGACACTATTGGTACATTGGTAGGGATAGGAAGCAACTCCGAGACTGTGCTCCTTGTCCATGCCCTAACCCTGTTGTCTTCTCCGTGGTGTTTTTAGTCAGTCCTAAAATAAAAATAACAGACAACCAAGAATTTCATTTTTGCAGAATTGCAGACCCAGTATTACCAAACAAAGCACAGACAAAATGATTTGGAGCTGAGGGCCAACAGAATGCTCCTTGCCCATTTGATCTCAAGGCTCAGCTCTGTACCAGCTGCCTACAGCACAGCATCTTCTCCAGTCTGCTGAGAGGGAGAAATCAACTTGTTTACTTCTGAAAACACACACAGACTTTTGGTTATAAATGTTGAAACAGATCACCCAGGTCATCCACTAAATCTCCACTTAGAGAAACAATGATCCAAATGCCAGACAGGAATAAATACCACCTTCATTATATGAAGCATTTTAAACAACAAATATAAATATATATATAAATGAGGCATAGAGTCTAAGACTCAAAATAACAACAAAATCAATCCAAATAAGTTATTTTCCTTTGGTATAAATGCTTTGCCCTTCTTTATTCTCAAGTGAATTCCAGTTTCTCAATAAGTAAAGACTGCAGAATTGGCTGATGTATTTCCAAAGCTTTCATTCTATCTGCCTCTTCAACACTTATACTAGAGAGCCATTGCTATCTGAGGGCTCTGTGAGAAATAACAGAACTTCTAACTATAAATTCACAGTCAACCAGTAAAACTCTGATACTGTGGTGTAAAACAAGTGATTATGCTGTGCCAAGACCATGCTAGAAGAAAGACTTGAACTTCCTGAGAAGTTGACAGCAGTCAAATGCATTGCTGCTGATCGTGAGCTGGGTTGCTGAGACCTACAAGAATGAAAAGTGTCCTCAAATGTCTCCCACAGGGAGTCATTCAGAAATAAGGAACACGGGTGTGAGGCAGGAGCCTTGGCAGGGTTATTTAAGTTGTCTACAATGTACATCAGAGGGAAGTTTGATAGACAGACATTTACAGAAGGACCTTCCTAATAGAAATTCTAGAAGTGTTTAGAGTGATCATTATATTATAGTCTCAAAGAAATTGCAGAAAACTAACTAATTCTATAAAAGGAATTCCAAAAAGAGATTAAGTAGTTTAAAGAAGTTATATAAGTAATAATAAAAATTAAGCCTTTGAACTCTTTTCTCGAAAAAAAAAATAAGCCTTCAGAATTAGAGAAAGAAATGAAAGCTAAAAGTAAAATATTATAAAAACAAGTTACTCATAAGCAAGATCTAACATAAGCCTAACTTTTGTTCATTACTCAAGCCAGAAACTAGAACAGCTTTTTTTTAAAGTAAGTAAAAAAATAGGAGAAATAATGTAAATTTGTAAAATAATACATTGAAATTCAATCTATAAAGTAAATAAAGAGGAAATAAGCAGATATAAGAATGTTAGGTTATAAGTTAAAGAAATAATATGAATAATAAAAGAAAACAGAAGTTGCTTCTAATAAGGAAATAAAATAGATGAGTATTCTAAGCCCTGTGTATAAAAAGGAATAAATTAATAAAATTAGATGTGATTATGGTATCAGAAGAGGTCAAAGGAATATGAGAATATCACCTAAATTCTATGTCAATAGCTTTTAAACACTAGGAAAAAACTGGATGGATTTTAAGTGAATTAGAAGGAGCCAAAACTGGTCCAAAAGCAGAAAAATCTAACAACAAAAATAATGAAAATACTAAGTAATTTTTTTTTAATCTGCCACTTTAAAACATGTCAGAGAATTTTTATGACTGGGATTTGTAAATGTTATGTTTGGTTTTTGTTTGTTTTCCTTGCTTGCTTGGTTTTTGTTGTTATTTGTTTTGTCAACCAGACATAAGGTAGAGCTATCTGAGAGCAGATAACCACAATTCAGAAAATGATCCTATAACATAGACCTGTAGGCAAACCTATGGAGCATTTCCTAATTAGTGGTTGAAAGGAGAGGGTCCAGATGACTATGAGTGGTGCCACCATGAGACAATGGTCCTGAGTGTTACAGAACAGCATGCTGAGCAAGCCGTGAGGAGCAAGCCAGTGAGTAGCACTCCTCCATGGCCTCTAGGTTAGTTCCCACTACCAGGTTCCTGACCTGTTTGAGTTCCTGTCTAGACTTCCCTTCATGATGTACTATGATCAGGACAGGTAAACTGAAACAAACCCTTTCTTCCCCAATTTACTTTTGGTCACAGTTTTTTATCCCAGCAGTAGAAACTCTGACTAAGATAGTAGGCATGTTGAAATAGACCACTTTTAAATATTTAGATGTTCAGTATAATAGTTCAGAAGACATTTAATGAGATTGATATTTATAAAGTTAATATTTTCTAATATTAGTATTAGTAAGAATGGATTATGTTTGTGCACATGTATATGCATGTATATGTGCATGTGGGGGTGCATGTAGATGGCAGAAGCCAATGTCAGATATCTTCCTAAGTTACTCGCCATCTTATTTTTAATAATGTTTTTATTAATTATTTAAGACTGTCATACAATATATTTTGATAATCTTTTTTTCTAATACAATATTTCTATCGACTATTTGGGAATTTTCATAATGTACCCCCATCATACTCACTTCTCATTCCTCACAGAGTCACTCTCCTACCCTTGTGTTTCCCCCAAGAAAGAAAAATAAATACACCAAGTACAATTTGTGTTCTCATATACTCATTGGAATATAGTCAAATTCCCAGTGGCCAGGACCTTAAAATAACTGAGTCCTTCCCATCCCACCACCAGAAGTCATGAACTGTGACGAGCAACACTTCAGCATCTTCATTACAATTTTTAAGGATTCTCTTCAATGGCTTCTTGCATAAACTGTTTATTTTTGGTATAATGGGTAGGTGGGTTTGCAGAAACTTCCAATGTCTCTCATTCTCAATTATGAGTCTAGAATCATTGAAACCACTGCAGCAGAACTTTCCTTGCCCATACAACTGGGGATAGCACAAACCATGGATTTTCACATGATTTCTAGCAGTAGCATGGTCCACAGATATCAAGATGGTCTCCAACAGGAGCTCAGACCATGAACAACAACCTGGCCTCCAATGGTAACATGAGCTATGGCACCAGTATGGCCCCTGCTCCCTGGTGCTGGGAGGAAGCCAAACCCAGGAGATTACCTGCTGTTCTGGGAAACCTAGTCAAATACAAGGTTAAGAAAGGACATTCTTGATTCTCAAGTCCCAGGAACTTAAGGAATGTCTGGCATTTCCTGGAAGCCAGTTAGGACAGTGGGATGGTCTAGGGCAATAAGAATATGACAGTGGGATGGTCTTAGACAATGATGATTCAATAGTGGGATAGCCCTAAGCAATGACCCTCACCCAAACTTCCCGTTTTGCTGTGTCTTTATAACCTGCTCCCGAAATTAAAGGTTCAGAGCTTGATCAGAACCTCAAACTTGCTCTTTATGTCTTTGTGTCTCTTGTCCCTTCATTCTTTCACCCACTTCCCTAGAGTCTCGTCGAAACCCTGTGGGCTGGGGCACTCTGGTAATACCACAAATCAGGGATACCATCATGGCTCCAGGCACAGATCATGGACATCAACATGGCCTCCAGTGTCATGGACATCTCCCTGGCCTCCAGCAAGAGTTCAAATCATGGATATAAACATGGCCACCACCAGCATCACAGATCACAGAAATCTACATGGCCCCCATATATTTTGATCATCTTTATACCGCTAACTCCTCCCAGATCCTCCCATCTCCCTACCCACCCAACTTCATGTTCTCCCTTTCTTTTTCTATGTCTATGGAATATAGTTTGTGTTAGCTACTGTCTTAGTCAATGATATGATATCACCATTGATATGAGGAGACACCATGACCAAGGCAACTCTTATAAAGGAAAATAATTAATATGGGCTAGCTTACAGGTTCAGAGGTTTAGTCCATTATCATCAAGGCAGGAAGCAGAGTGGGATACAGGCAGACATCATGCTAAATAAGTAACTGAGAGTTCTACGTCTGGATTAGCAGTGATGATGAGAGTGACAAGGGGCCTAGCTTAAGCTTGAGAAACCTCAAAGCTCACCCCTCCCCCAGTGACGTCCGCCCTTCAATAAGGCCACACCTATTTCAACAAGGCCACACCTCCTAATAGTGCTACTCCCAATGGGCCTGAGGGGCCCATGATTATTCACACTACCACAGCTGCCTAACCCTGGGCATAGGGCGTGCTCTGGGTCCACCTTACTTTTTTGAAGTACAGTTACTCCCTGAAGGTGGATCCTCAATTTGGCTAGATTGGCTGGTCAGTAAGTTCCAGGAATTCATTTATCTTCACTCACTCCATGCTGGAACTGTAGATACAAGCTACAATACCAGATTTTTATGTGACTATGGATTCAAACTCAGTTCTTCATGCTTACAGAGTATGCACGTCATCCTCTGAGTCTTCCCAGGCCCACGTTTATTGCCAATGTTGATTAGTACTTGTAATTTCCACTCATTCAAAGGTACACAAAACTCTGAAGTATTAGCAAATTAAACCCAGCAGTATATAGAAATACTACACAACTCTAACTAAGTACCCTGGTAGAGGAAAGCAAATTAGTTCCTTTAGGAAAGCTTTCAGTGCAACACAACCTCAAATTCAAGAAGACATTATAAAATGAATAATCAATTCAAATTAAAATTTGAAGCCAAACACACACACACAAAAAAAAATCCCAAAATATGCCAAGGACTACCTACTAACATCAGTGTTGGCATACTAAATACATCAGGAATTTTTTATAGAATCAAACAAACTTTAAATTTGCACTTTTTAAAAGTTATACCATATGTTAAAAAATACAGAATAATCATCTTGAAGCATTAATCAAGTCACTGAGTGTCAAGTCTATAGAGAAATCATGTCGACATTGATACTAGAAAAGCAAGTCACTTTAGAGTTAAAACAATCAGACTATTCTTAGATTTCTACAGAGCAATAACCATTAAAAATTACAACAAGGTTTCTACATTTTCAACAGAAACTTTGATTCAGAGATTCCTTTTGCCAAATTCACACACTTAATTTATGGGAGAATTCTTAGCGTCCAGCTTCAAAGAGATATAATTTTTTACAAACAAGAACACATGTACAAAAAAAAAAAAAACCCCAGACATATGCACAATGTCAAGTAAATGGACATTTTTACCACTTGACCTTCACATATGCAGAGACTGAGAGAGGGGGCATGCATATATTTTCACATCTTAGGTTTTTCAAATCTTTTCTTAGCTATATGGAAATGCCTTAAGAAAGAAAACATTAAACAGCATGAAACATATTACTGTCTTTCAGTTTAATTTTACTGTCTCATCTTCCCTGCCCACTGAGTCCTCTGGGGAAAACCCACTGCTGTGAGCATAATGCTATCTCCACCGGACCTCAATTGTCCTGCCACCTCTCTGCCCACCTTCATCAGACCTGCTGATCTGGAACCATACAGGTTAGATTCCCTCCTCTATCCATCTTCCCCACCCTCTGTGTCCTCTGGGGCACACCTAGCTGCTCTGAGAAGTCTGATACCCCCACTGAACTTCCATTGTCCTGCCACCTCTCCACCCACTTTTATCAGACTTGCTGATGCAGAAAACCATATAACCCAAGGACACCCACCAGAGGCTTGCCACACCAGGATCATCAAGGTTAGCTCCCCTTCCAATATGTATTATAACAGGAATAACTGGGGACTAAAAGGCCCGAGAAAGAACATAATCAACAAAAGCCATGACAATATCACACCTTCAAAGCACAGCTATCCTACTACAGCAAGCTCTGAATATCCTAACACAACCAAAGCACAAGAAAATTTTACTGTTTTATATAATCCAGTCAAAGGTAAATAAAACCTTATTTTATTTCAACAAACAGATGCCCTGTAACCTAATTTTCCTAAATTATGTCTTTCTATTCTGTCTGTACGTGTGTTTTAAAACTGATTTAAAATAAGGTTTACTAAATATTAGCATTATTTATAACTGAGGGGACTCTGGTGTGATTTCACTTATTTTTCTTTATTACTTGAATATCTGATAAAGTTTGTATTTTTCTTTATAAAACAAAGCTCAGTCACACAAATGTAAAAATATGAAGAAAAGGGAATAAACACAGTATACTCTAATGTGTTTCTATTTGATGTGCTTAGTATGCCTATTGGATGAGTCACAGAAAACACTATAATGAGAATTTCATTTTGTGCCTTAACTTCATTACGGGAAATAGAAGCTGAGACAGCCTTTTTCATCACTTATGGGCATCCTTATCTTGCTCTTATTCAATAATACAAATTAGAGTGGGATAAGCCTTCTCTGTGTCTGGGAAAATTGTCATATGGTTGATTCTCTTGGGATCTCTAAGTTTAGAATTGAATGAATCCCCAAGTGTTATGTTTCATCTATTTCCTATTATATAAACCAGCCATTCTCTTGTATTTGTAAAACATGTGTGGGAATTTCACCTATGTGTCATGGCATTCCAACACTATCTTCCCTGAGACCACCCAGCAGGACATATCTCACTGGATTCTGGTTAAGCATAAGTGGTACCATAAATGGAACTTTGTGATGTTTATTTTTAACAAGAAGAAACCAATTTCTAAGAGCTGCATTGTAGTAGACAAATAGCTCTGCTTAAACAACCCTGCAATTTCTATGTGTATTTTCTATGTTTGTGAAAATATAAATAGTCAGTCAAGGAAGAATGATAGGTACTAAATTTTCAGAGGGGAATTACCAACTTTATATGGGGAAAATTACTCATAATAAGATGTAGGCATTACTTATACAGTGCTATGAATTTTGGCATATTTATACACCTATTCAGCCACCACTAAAATCAAGGCTAAACATGGATCTATTATCTTATAAATTCCTACATACCCTCTACAACCAACAACTGCTCATGTCAGCTCTACCCCAGGATTCAGGCAGTCACTGGTCTGCATACAAGCATTTTTTTTTCAATTTCACATAAGTGGAAGAATACAGCCTACATTCTTTTTTGATTTGGTTTCTACAAAGGAACTGAGTGACTTCCAGAGTTATATATTCTCTTACATGTATCAGAATGCTATTCACTTATTACTGGGCAGAATTTCATGACATGAATTTTCCATAATTTGCCAATTATTTATGGAGAGTTTGATCTTATTCAGAATAAAGCTGCCATGTATACTTGAGTATAAATCCTTGTGTACAGATGTACTCTCATTTCTATTGGGCAAATAACTAGAGAACAAATATCTTGTTCATAATAGTTTAAAATAAAATAAGGTACTTAGGAATAAACCTAACAGGAAATGAAACCTACACGGAAACCTTCCAGACAATGAAAGAGATGTTTATTAGACAATGAAAAGGCCTCTCATGCTTCTGGCTAGCATAATTAATATTGCTAAATTGCTATAATGCTAAATTATCTAAAAATTTATTTCCTATCAAAATTTCAATGAAATTCTTCAAAGAACTAAAAAAAAAAAAAAAATCAATCCAAAGTCTTATATGGAAACACAAAAGCCTTCAAACAGCTAAAGTAATTCTAAGCAAGAAAAACAAATTGTTGGGCAGTATCACAAAACCTGACCTCAGATTATATTCCGGAGCCATACTAGCCAATATGGCATGGTACAGATATGTAGACCAATGGAACAGGACAGATGACCCAGAAGTAAATCCAAATAGGTGTGATAATATAGTCAAACACACACACACTCACACACACACACACTCACACACCACTGTATAAAAAGACAGCCCGTTTAACAAATAGTGCTCACAAAACTGGATTCCCACATGAAAAAAAAAAAAAATTAGATTTCTTTCACCTGCCCCAAAATCAGTTCACAATGGATCAAATGCCTTAATTTAAAGCTTGAAATGCTAAAAGTGCTTTAAGAATAAATGCAAGCAATACCTTCCAGAAAAAGGCCCTGACATTAAATAGTCCCAAGAATGGGATTACATGAAACTAAAAAGCTCCGGACAGCGAAGAAAGCTATCTACCGAGTGACTACACAGCCTTCAAAGTAGGAGCAGATCTTAGGCAGCTATATTTCAAACAGCATATTAATATCTACAATATGTAAAAAAAAAAAATGCAAAATTTAACACCCTAAGGTTGTTTGAATAGGAATTGTCCCAATAGACTCCTGTGTTTGAATATTTAACTCACAAGGAGGGCACTATTAGGAGGGTGGCCTTATTGGAGTAGATATAGCCTTGCTGGAGAAAGTATATCATTGTTGGTCAGGCTTTGAGATCTCAGAAGCTGAAGTCAGTTCTCCTGCTGCTGCCTGAGGATCAAGATATAGAACTCTCAGCTTCTTCTCTAGTGCCACAACTACCTACCTGTACATTACCATGTTTCCTGCCATGACAATAACAAACTAAACCTCTGAACTGTAAACCAACCCCAATTAAATATTTTATGTTATAAAAAATTCTGTGGTCATGGTGTCTGTTCACTGCAATAGAGACACTAAGATATGCCCCAAATTAATCAATAAATAGCCAATCAATAAATGGGCAATTAAATACCTAGTTCATGAAAGAAGCACATACAGCCAATCAATATTCTGCTCCACCTCATACCACTCCTACCCCTTATCACCTCTGGCAGTCGTGAAAGCTGCCCACAGGTCATGAACTATGGAGAGCTAGCCCTGTCCTTCACCAGCTGTAGCACTCGGGAGAACAGGCCCTGAACCTTGCCTGGACAGGACATCGGAGCTCACCCTGGTGATGGGGGGACAGGTGAGCCAGCCCCAAGGGTGAGAATGCTGTGGAAGAGCTGACCCTGAAGTCATGAGAGCAGGAGGGCTGTCTCTGCCCCTGGCAGGCTGAGTCAATCAGGAGAGCGGGGCCCTGTACCTCACTGAGCAGCAAGTAATCTGGCCCTGATGGCAGGGGCCGGGGTGAGTGAGGGAGAGATGGCCCAACCAGATGCTCTACATCCTTTTTGTCCCTCACCACCTGAGGCTGGCTGGAGAGCTGACCCCAGAGGGTAATGAGAGTGTGAGATCCGGCCCTGTACCTCAATTGTGTACCACAGTGGAGCTGGCTCTGGAGGCTTAGATGTGGGTGAGCTGGCCCTGAGGGCATGGGAGCAGGAGAGCTGACCCTGCCTCCTGCTGATGGAAACATTGAATGACCTAGATAGAGCAGTGCTGGAGAGATAGACCTAGTGGTGCAGATAAGGCGAGCCCATGTGCCGATCATCTTGGTTGCCACCTAAACCCAGGCCCAGACCCAGGACTCTGAGAGGGACCGCCCCCAAATTTATATCCTCTGTAATGGTTGCGATGTGTGAAAGTGTCAGTCCTGCTGATCCAAAGCTGCACGGTCTTCATGACATAGGGCAACAACAGGATATAAAAAAAAAAAAAGGAGCCTCAGTAAGGATGCAATATTGATGGTGTCACAGAAGCTAGAAATCTAGGACCGAACCAATGACCCATTGCAATGAACATTTACAAGTGAAGATGTATGGACAGAGGGATATACTGTGAGACACTCCATGACACACTACAGCTTCCACAATGAGGTGTTTTCTATGCTTTTTGTTGTGGTGGTGGTGAGGTTGGTGGTTTGTTTGTGTGTCTTCTATTTGGGGCGGAGGTAGTTTGCAAAGGCAAAGGAAGGATATGAGGGAATGGGGAGGTGAACAGGATTGGGGTGCATAAGGTGAAACTCACAAAGAATCAATATTTTTTTTAAAAAAGCTGTAAATCTCTCATGGGCAGCTTATGACTATATCACCTTTTCATTCGTTCTCCCAAGCCAACCTTTCTACTTTCCCAGATAGTCCCGTATCCCCCAACCCCCTGCTTCCCTTCCCTCTCCCCTCTCCCCTCTCCCCTCTCCCCTCTCCCCTCTCCCCTCTCCCCTCTCCCTCTCCCTCTCCCTCTCCCCTCTCCCCTCTCCCTCTCCCCTCGTCCTCTCTCCCCTCTCCCCCTCCCTCTCCCTTTCCCTCTCCCCTTTCCCCCCACCCTCTCAATGTTTGGAAGAAGGTGCCAGCAATTTCGATCTCTAAGGTGACTATACCAGAAGCTTTATAGATCACTGGTGTGGGATTGTGGAAGTGTTGACTTTTTAATCTTCCACTCTGCAGTTTTTATGTAAAATGGGAAAGAATCTCCAGGTATTCAATTGCTGTGACGTTCCATAGGTTTTATATGAGCTTTGAGAACTCATACTGAGATACAACCAAACCTAACTTTCCTATTTCAATGCCAAATGACATTACAAATTGATATTTGCCGCCACACCTATGTCAAGTCTGCCTTCTATTTCTTTCCTTAGTTATCTTTCATGGTAGATTAGTAAATTTTTGCAGATTTATTAATCTGGATTGGACTTCATGATTACTTTCTCATGCCTTTAATCTGGATTAGCAAAGCTGCTGTAAATATTTCCAGAACCTGTGATGCGTCTCTCTTACCTTTGTGCCCTATTTCTCTGTAATGGCAAGTCCTACAAAGATTCTGATGTCTACATGGCTACCAGCCTAGCCTATCATGCCTACTTGATGTATTTAAGGCACATTTTTAAAAGGAAAAGTCCATAAAAGTTTAAGAAAAGCATTTCAACCATGATTGTCTCTTCTGGTTTATTTATATTGGCACATTCAATAAAGCCAAATTCCAAACAAATTGAATTAGGAAATGTCAAAAAATTGACATGACACACCCTTGAAGCTTTTAAAATTATTTTTTATTTATATGCTATCCCAAAACATCAGTAATATAGATTTTTATTAGCTCCCTCTTAGCAATTTATTCTTATATAGCATTTATTAATGGACTCAAGTTCTGTGCTTTGTAGACAATTCTTAGGTGGATACTACCAACTTCATTTTATATGTGAGGGAACTGAGGCCCAACAAGATTAAATAAATGGTCTGGATCACAGTGCTAATACATGATAATGCAAGGATTCCCCAAAGGTTAGATTCAGCTGCAATGTAGGCTGTGCCCTGTCCAAACCCCTCCCTCTTCATGTCTCAGATCTTCCACACATCTCCAGGATAACGCAGGTAGATCTAGAGTCTACCTTTCAGAAAACCATTCTACTAAAACTTTCTCAAACTGCCCTCTCTTCCGCATTTTTTGAAACAATTTCAACAAGTCTCCACATTAACTAAGTGCATCCTTAGATGGACAACCACACCTTTAGACATCATTGATTCACATTCATTTTGGTTTTACTAATGCAGCCTGTTTTCCTGATACACTGTTAACAAGATCCTCATTGCTTCCATAAACTGTTCAGTTTTCTCTGTTAGGCTTTTCTTATGAAGACAGATGGTTGGCATGGTCATAAAATTGGAATAACAATAGGAAATGAGGATGCAGTACCAGGGCATTTTCCACCCTACAGATATAAATTACGGAGCAAAGTGGTCCTTTTCTCAATCAGTGCCAGCATTATCACTTCTGTGAGCCAAATTCTCCTGAAATCTGAAGGATGACTGAAGCCAAAACAAATGAAGAGGATGTTAGTCCATTTTTCTTAACCAGGAAATGTGTTCTAAAAGTAAGTCATCTGTCAGTGTGTGGCTTCCTCTAGGCAAGTTCTTCTTTCCTTTGGCTGTGGTCAGGAGACATGGAAAGGAGGAGGCTCATCCAATGTACAGTAGAAAGAAACAACTGTATCTTGACAAAATGCTGAATAATTCCATATTTCCATAAATATCCTTGGACTTTATTCTAGGATGGAGTTAGGTGTGCCTCCCCCTTGGCATTATATTTATCCTTTTGAATCTTATATTTTAAACTTTGTTTAGAAAACTGAGAGTAGTGTGTGGTCTAAAGTTATTTTTTCTTTACATGGAAAGCTCCTAAACAATTGGTTTTGTAATGGATTTTTAGGTTAGCATACATTGTAATGAAAACTTCATATATATCATTCATCCCTCTATCATACTATCCTCTCCATGACCCTTCCATCTCCAGCTGGCTCCCTTCTTTTCCCAAGTGGTACTTCCTTCAGTTTTTCTGTTATGTGTACTCCACTGCCCTATGTCCAACCTCCCTTAAGATCTTCCACTTCCCATCATGACCCCCTTTCTAGTTTTATGACCTACAAATAGATATACATACATTATACATGTATCATTTTGAATCTGTATATGAAAGGAATCTTGATACTAGTTTGAGCCTGACTTATTTCACTAAACATAAGGATCAAATGGCATCCATTTTCCTGAAAATGTGATGTACATGAAATTCATGTTCTTTTGTCCATTCATCTCTTGAACATCTAGACTCGTTTTATTCCTTGTCTATATTGACTATTGCAGCTATGAAATGATGCATGGTACAATGGCCTAGAGTCTCTGTGGTACAGGATGGTCATGCAGTATCACTAATTTCAGTGTTTTGGGGGGCTACATTTCTTTTCCTCATGCTGTCTCTTGTACTTTTTGCCATAAATGATGAGAGCAAGTGATGGACATCCACATGTGATTTAATTTGCATTTCTCTGATGGCTAAGATCATCGAACACTTTTCAAGTATTTATTGACCATTGTATTTCATCTTTGAGAAATGTTGATTCATGTTATGAACACATTTATTGATTGGAAGGTTCTTACTTTGAGTATTTAATTTTACAGTTCTTTGAGTAGCTTGGGAATGAATTTCTTGTTGATGCATAGTTAAGAAAAGGTATTTTTTCATTCTGTAGACCCACTCTGGACTCCCATCATTGTTCCTTTTACTGTGCAGAAGCATCTTAATTTCAACCACACTTGTCAGTTTCTTAGGGATCTCGGGCTGTTGAGAGTCCAGTTTGAAAAATCCTTGCCTATACCTGTATCATGAAGTATTTATTCATGTTTTTTCTCAGTTTCAAAGTTCCTAGTCTCGCATTAGGATTTAGGTTATTTTGAATTTATGTGTACAGAAGGAGAGATGTGGATCTGGTTTTACCTTTCTTCATGACATCATCCAGGTTTGCACTACTTGTTTAAAAATTTATCTTTCCTACAGCTTGCATTTTCTATAACTTAGCCACTGCCGCCCCCCCAAAAAAGTTATCTATGACTGTATGATTTCTTTTTAGGTTCTCGTCTTACTGGTCACTGGGCTGTTGGTGTGCTAGTGGGTTTTGGAATCAAATTTTGGGAAACATTCAGCACTGCCCCTTTGTCCCAAGGATCTTTCATGTTTGAGCCTTCT